>JAKXYG010000912.1:1117500-1711948 GCA_025895645.1 Cardicola forsteri | reverse complement strand
ATAATTTATTTTAAGAAAATTGTTACTGGACATACAACTAAAGTAGTACAATCTAAACGTGACGAAAGAAAATTTGTAATGAAAATATAAAATATTGTAGGTAACAGAGTATTTTTAATAGGCAAAATTGTTAAAGTGTGCATTCAAATAAACAATTATACTGGTTAAAAGCAATTTATATATACATATATATATATATATATATATATATATATATATATATATATATATATATAGGCAACTTACCGCAACAACTAAGGATGTAATAATCGTAATATTTTTTGTATAACATTGTAACGTTTTCATTTAGAGCATTTTTCTTATAAAACTCGCATTTTCCTTTAATCTAGAATCGAAATAGAAAAATTACAGTCTAAACGTACATTCACTTTGAAAAATGAAACGCATCCATTTAACTTCATGCATGTGTGCTTGCATTTTTCGTTCAATTGTGTATAAATTGTATATTGTTTACGAAATGTAATAATCGGTTTGCCCTTAATAACGCGCCACTTTACCACTGAGCAATCTAATTTTTCAATGCATTCGACGCACGTAAAACATTTATATTTCTTAGGTTTATTTGAATTTATATTTAGTAAAATAAATACGTATAAATATATTGAAATTACAAGCTTAATATTTGTTAAATTAGTCATTATTAAGATGTTTCAATGTTTTGGGAGGTTTTAAAATAATTATTTTAAAAATAAATGTCCTACATTCTAACCAATAAAAATGTTACCAAAGTTTTCTTATGTTAATTAAATAATTGTTATTAATAATGTACAACATACACATGCAATAGGCTTTTGAATTAAATGAAAAAAACCGCTAGTTTTGTTTTAGTTCAATCCCCGCAAACGCATTTCTCCATAACATCAATTTTAGTCTTTATGCATTTTGTATATTTTAGATAACCGAGAATTTATGATGCTTACCGCTATTGTGTAAATGCAAGTTTAGACTAAAACAATTTTACGTTACACAAAATTAATATTAATTTTAATAAAATCTATAGTTTTTTATCATTATCATTATTAAAATCTAGGTCGCATATGAAGTATAATATTGGCAGTTTAAAATTAAAATAAATTATATTAGATCATGAAACATTAAAATGTCACGTTTTAAGCATTTTATATAATCTTTATTCTTTTCTATAATATCCTGTAAACGCTTTGATTTGAAATCAATTTACTTATAAATCTGATTTTGAAAAATTTGATTTCTTTATAAATATTATCTTTTTGTTGGTCAATGATATTTCATTCTATGCAATTAAAAATACCTTAGTTTCAGAATTGAAATAAAAATAATATATTTTTTTATTCAAATTGTATAAAACTTGCTTATTATGTTATAAAAAAAATAAAACTTTGTAGTTTGCATTTCATTACATCAGGCTTTCATTTACCATTTTTATGACTATTTCGTGAAACCTTTTTGTTTAATTAATTTAATATTTATGAATTACATAAAGCACATTATTTACACAAAATATTATTAATAGATTATTTTTATCTTTAACAAAATCTAGAACGGTATTCGACATAGATTAGTTACATGCCTTCTTAGACTACGTCACATATCTCAATAATTTTTTATTATCTGTTAAAAATAAACTTTATTATTATTTTAAAAATAGTATTATTTTTAGTTTTAATACCCGTTTATTAATTTTTAAACTATGCTTTGTTGCTATTATTGGAAATATCTATTAGTTAGATAAAGTTGACATAGGATCATCCAAATTGCCTAAGACTCCTCCTAATGTTAATCACATTAATCGGTTGAAATTACTAAAATTATTGCCTTTAATTGATAAAAGACTTCAAAGCAACCTCATTTTAGTTTACTAACTTCTTAGCTCAGGTCGTAGTGACATGCTTTCGTTGTAACCAAAGACCCGCTACGGGGATAACAGTTTAGGTTTTTAAAACCTAGAGCACATACACGTCTCCGCGGTCATTATTTCTTCCATAGGGTAATTACAGCATAGACTAGTCTGTTGTTCTATATAAAAGAAAGGCCCTTTATTTTTTAACCAGGTCTGCAACAAATATGCTCTTTACAATTTTATTAAGTTTCCCTACATCTTAATTTTTATTTTCCCCCAATGTTTATTCTTTTTCTAGTCCAGATGTTTTAACATTCCATAACCGAAGATCAAAATAAGTTTCTTCTACTCAACTCGTAACTTAGTCCGTATTCTGTTTATCTACTATTGTCTCTTAACCATTGCTTTTAATTGTTGTTACATGCTTTCATAATCTGATTATTTAAATTCTAATGTTTCCGATTTAGTATTTTTTAAATAATTAAACCACTAATTTAAATGATTAAACCATTAAATTAGTTATTTTTTATTTTACTTTTTAGTAAAATTACTTACATTTTATAATATGGTTACAATCTATTGTTTTTGCTAAACTTTGTGTATAACATAAAAATAATAATTACTTTTTTTTCAAAAAATAATTATAGTTATACTGAAGTTTTATTAATTACAAATTGTTGCTTAACTTTTGTTTATATATAATATTATTCAAAATAACTTCTCATTATCATATACAACAATATTTGTTTTAGCAATAAAGCATAATACCAACATTATAAAAACCTAAGAATAAACACATTGAAAAATAATTTAATTGATTAAATTCTTAAATGTACAAAACAAAAGTTATAAATTCAAAATGTCAATAATTCAAACAGAATCTACTTTTTTCAACATTTCCTAACCGCTCTGGAAATAAATCCATGAACGTACCATTACAGTCCGTGGAAATAAAATGTTTTACAAAATTTCTTTTTTCTAAGTACATGTCACTTTCCACGTGGTTTACCTCATGTTAAAAATGCTAAAAACGTTTTTAATTACATTGAGATCTGGACAGTATGAAGGAAGTTGAATAAATGTAATCCTTTTACTTTTTAAAGCTTGTGCAGTTTACATAAGTAAAACGTATCGTGAATTATAAGTTTTATTAAAATATACATTACCACTTTTGAGATATGCATAGGACTATTGTCTTCAATAATTTTAAAATGTTCTGTAGCGTTTCTAGACAGCTAAATATGGAACTGTACATTGAATATTTGTACAAATTGAGTGCTGTTTAAATTGCAAATTGCCATTTTGGAGATTAATTGTACTTAATCGCAAAATATCTCTTTATACATAAAGGGTGTGCAACTTTGCAATACAAGTGTGGTTGAGAGGGAATTTTGGACTATAGGTATTCTTAGAGTATTTAGTCCATCGCTTTTAGGATACTGCACACTCACCTGTAAAATATATCGATTTCCAAAAACATGATGAATAATATTTGTACATTTTGGCCAACTCCAGTCCTTGTAACCTATGGGTACGAATGCATAGAGCTACCTTAACAGCTGCTTGAAAAGTAAAACCTTCCAATTTCATCGTCCTTCATACAGTTGAATATTAAAATGTTTCTAAGTACTAATTTTTTTATTTTTTTACGTTCATCGTTCTAAGCTTTTAAGCTGCATAATTGTAAACTGATCATCTTGTTTGCGTGATAAACGTTTCTTCCATCTGTGGGTAATCTGAGGTTTGTTCCTTTATTGTTCAAACTGTTCTTTCTATACAGTTGAAACATCTATTTCCATGCTTTTTTATAAAAGCTTTGAACTGATATATAATCATGAGTTATTAATCATGAGTATTTAGTGGGCGGAAATAAGCAGTCTTTTTATCAAAATTATACAATTTGAACCGGAAAATAAAATTCGATCTTGAGCTTAAATTATTTAAAAATATTATATAATTTCTTTCAGAAAAAAATGGTTTTAAATTTATTTATATTACAATATCTTTAAAATAAAATAATTATTAACTATTTCAAGATACAGTGTAAATTTGTATGTATATGAGTGAGCATTTATTTCATTTTGAAAATTATCATTTTAAAAGGTAAAACAATTTTTACACTAATTATTGTATAAATAAATTGTATTTTTTTATATGTAACAAAATTGAACTAGAAAAAGTTGGAAATCTGTGCATTGCATCACCAGCAAATGTACCGACGTCATACATGTTTTTTTAATTGTTCCTCATCAATCAAATTTTATAATGTGTAGAAAACATTTGTTATTTCTAAAATATACAATGATCTATTTTACAAACAAAAATATTTCAAACAGTTAATTCGATTGAGATACATTGCCTACTGCATTGTATCTATTGCGCTCAATCTGCTGTCACTCCACTTCTATTTAATGGTTGCGCAACTTTTTACATAATTTTTGTGTTACTATGTTCCTGTTACTTTCTATAAGTAAAAACACGGTTTTTAAAATAAACGTTTTATTTTGGACATTTTAATATTGAATACAAACAAAATAGGTTTAAATTATATACATGTTCATAATTTATTTTAAGAAAATTATTACTGGACATACAACTAAAGTAGTACAATCTAAACGTGACAAAAGAAAATTTGTAATGAGAATATAAAATATTGTAGATAACAGATTAATTATTTCTAATAGGTAAAATTGTTTTAGTATGCATATATATAAACAAGTGTAAAGTTTAATAATCTATATATATTTATATATATGTTTATGTATATATATATATATATATATACATATGTGTATACTTGTAAAACTAACTTACGGCAACAATTTAGGACGTTATAATCGTTATATCTTTTCAACAACAATCTAGAATTTTCATTTACAGCATTTTTGTTATAAAACTGGCATTTTCCATTATACTGCAAAGGAAATGCTTAAATTACAGTCTAAACGTACATTGTCTTTGGAAAATGAAACGCATTTTTCAAATTTCGTACATGCGTGTTGACAATTGTTATAAAGATGTTTATGAATTAAGTGTTTTTTGTGAAATGAATAATTCGGTTTACCCCTAAATACAAGCCACTTTACCACTGAGCAATCTAATTTTTCAGTGCATTCGATACACGTAAAACATTCTAATACTTGAGGTTCATTTGAATTTACATTTTGTAAAATAAATGCGTATAAATATATTGAAATAACAAGTTTAATATTTGTTAAATTAGTCATTATGAAAATGTTTCAATGTTTTTGGAGGCATTAAAATAATTATTTTAAAAATAAATGTCTTACATTCTAACCAATAAAAATGTTACCAAAGTTTTCTTATGTTAATTAAATAATTGTTATTAATAATGAATAACATACACATGCAATAGACTTTTTAATAAAATAAAAAAACCGCTAGTTTTGTTTTATTTCAATCACCGCAAACGGATTTCTCCATAACATCAATTTTAGTTTTTATGCATTTTGTATATTTTAGATAACGGAGAAGTTATTAATTATATTTACCGCTATTGTGTAAATGCAAGTTTAGACTAAAACAATTTTACATTACACAAAATTAATATTAATTTTAACAAAATCTATAATTTTTTATCATTATCATTGTTAAAATCTAGGTCGTATATAAAGTATAATATTGGTATTTTAAAATTAAAATAAATTATATAAGATCATAAAACATTAAAATGTCACGTTTTAAGTATTTTATATAATCTTTATTCTTTTCTATAATATCCTGTAGATTGGAAATCGATTAACTTATAAATTTCATTTTGTAAAATTTGAGTTTTTTTTATAAATATGTTTTGTTTGTTGGTCATTGATATTTCATTCTATGCAATTAAAAACACC
This sequence comes from Cardicola forsteri, assembly GCA_025895645.1. Taxonomy (NCBI): domain Eukaryota; kingdom Metazoa; phylum Platyhelminthes; class Trematoda; order Strigeidida; family Aporocotylidae; genus Cardicola; species Cardicola forsteri. The sequence continues at coordinate 1,706,251 of JAKXYG010000912.1, read as the reverse complement.
TTAGTTTCAGAATTGTAATAAAATGAATGGTACTTTTTTAAAACACCACTTTTATTACACATTAATTAGATGCTTAAGATGGTTCAAACTTGAATGATTTCTTAAATTTTTTAGCATATTTAGAATAATTCATATAAATGTTGATGAATTTTTATTAATGGTTATTTAGATTTACAATATTCAGAAATATTACATCGTTTCTAACTACATATATATAATTTCGATTTTCAAAAATAACACTTTAACTAACATTTAAAGGACATATATCTATACATAAAATCCTTTTCAAAATCACACTAGATAAATATTACACACTTTTTAAAATTCAACGCATTTTATATATTTTTGATGTTAATAAAACATACTTAGACATTGTTATCAACTTAAATTAGTAAGTTTTCTTCTTTTGTAGTTAATAAGGATAAAAATGTTTCTGAATATTACTATAATATTACATTATACAAACTAAATCTCAGTTTTTTTAATAATAAAACTAACTTTTGTATGCAAGTTGATAATATACTTTAGAGTTAAAATAACTTATTGTAGTATAAAACAAAAATTGAAGGGTGGACGATTTATTGACGTACTAAAAGCTAGAGGCATTTTTATAAATCACCACATATCGTTTTTAATGTAAATATTTATTTTCAAATAATAGGATACATGATACAGGATAGAGGATTAATCATGAGTTAAGTGGGAGAAACTCCTTTTGATCCTCGGTTCTGAAATATCAAAATATCTGATATGGGAGGAAAATAAAACTTGGAAAAATGGGGAAAATGATAAAGGGAAACTAAATAAAATTAAGGAGGGCATGCTTATTATAGGCATCATTGAAGGAGTAAAGGGACGGGACTGAAACAATTTGGGATGGCAGATTATTCCACGCTGTAATAACCCTATGGGAGAAATAACAACCGCAGGGACGCATACGTGCTGTGGGAGTCAGAATTTTAAAATGATTACTCTTTAACGAGTCCTGGGAAGGAACAAAATAATATTACTACGACCTGAAATAACGAGTTGATAAACTAAAATAAGGTCGCCTCGAATAAAGAGAATAAGTTTAGTGTTTTTAAACGATTGATCGGATCAATCTTATGAAGGATCTTAGGTATTTTGGTGGCTGTTTTTTGAACTTGATCTAAACGATGGTTGGTAGAAGTAACTTGAATACAATATTCAAAGTGTAGCCTTGTTTAGAGTATACATAGTAGACGTACGCAGTTAGAAGAAATATTCCCTGAAGTACGTTTAAAAAAACTGATTAGCCTAAAATTCTTTTGCGCAGCTAGAATGTGATGCGCTGAGAATAGAAGGGAAGGAGTGAAAGTTACATTTAGTTCTTTTATACATTAGACTAAGGTAATGACGGCATTACTTCAGGCAGAGACTTAAAGGGTACTGCCCAAAGGTCTCCCAAAAGTAGTGTGATTGCATTCAGAAATATCAAGAGGAAGCGCATTTCTGGATACCTAGTCCTGAATATTGAAAATATCTTGCTGTAAAAACTCAGGGTTAGAGGCACATATCTTAACATCGTCAGCATAGAGCAAGATGTTAGATTGATAAATATGATAAAGAGCAATAAACCAAGAACCGATCTTGGGGAACTCCTGAGGATATCCCACGGGGACTAGATAGATCAGTGCCTAATCTAACTCTGAAATTCTTTAGATGAAAATAATCACTTATACAGTCATGCAGAGGCTCTATACTTTCAAAATACTTTAACTTATTCAATAACAAAGTATGGAAACCTTGTCAAAGGCCTTGGCAAAGTTGAAATATATGGCGTAAACAAAAGAGGTAAAATCTAATAGCGAGGTAAGGCTATCAGTATTATTATAATCAGTATTATAATCGAATTTGTACACTTATTTTAAAAAGCTTTCTGAAAAAAGAGTGTTGAAAACAATTGACAAAATGAATTTAGTTTAACCCCAATTTTTTACACTTTTACATTTTTTTCAATAAAGCCCTGCCGTTTTTGAAGTTAAAGATTGCTATATACACATTTTTAAACACAATGTATATTAGCATCCTGTTTAACTGTTAACCCAAACAAAAAGTTTATTTTTAAAATTAAAAAATTTTTTTTAAAACAATTTTTTATAGTTGACAACAGATATCGAATTTTAAAAAGTAAAAATTTAATTTATTTACATCATTTTAAAACAAACTTTTACTTAAATTTTGTAAATGTGTTGTTTGAAAACAAGATGTTTAATGGTGAAAAATTATTCAAATCAATATACTTAAATAAATGGAATTATTAAACAAATATTATTTTTAACGTTTATTACATAAAATTATTTAAATTTACCAATTCATATTAAGAATAATTAAAAAACAATTAACAGTTAATTTGTCCAGTTTATAATAAAAAAATTTTGTGATATTTTTAGTAGTTACCTTGCTTAATTTTTTGTTATTGCATACAGAAATACCTTTAAATAACTTGGTATAATTTTCCACTTACTTTTTAAAAAATCAAAACCTACTAATTTTGATATGTTTTTTTAATATGAAAAACAAGTTAAAACAAGTCCAAATAATGTTAAAATTGTTTAAATGTAAAACAATATAAAAAATTATAATTACAATAAAAATTAATAAAACAATAATTCTTTATGTTTCTTCATCTCAGCAACATTAAATCTGTCTAATTTAAATGCAGAACAAATGTAAAATAAATTAATATGTATCAAATTCGATTTATAAAAAATATTAAGAACAAATTAACTATTCTGTTTTTAACATTTTTAATTATAATAAATTAATTAAGTATTATTAACTGTTACATATATTACATATATTTTATAAGCAAATATTGTAGTAGTATTTTGATCTTGTTGAAATGTGTAAATTCTGGGTTTTTAGTCTAAATGAGAATTTGGAAATGCTAATTACAAAAAAATTATTTTTATTGTTTTAAATATTAGTATTGCCAAAGTGATCTTTAAGGGTTATTTTAGTAAAATCTTAATGTGCCCAATATATATAGTGATGTGAGAAAAGTCAATTAATTTCAAAGTGTTAATTTTGACAGGACCCACTTTAGCCAGGGTCTAAAATGGTACTTGTCAATAAACTCTTAGTTTACAATTTTTGTTGTTTTAACTTGACATATATTTTTTTAACAAAGTAATTATACTAAAATAATGTGGACTATCAATGCGTGAAGTTAATTGTTTTTTTAACTTTTTATGATTATAAATATTTAAATGTTTTTAAGATTTTGGATAAATAGCATTTAAATGGGTAAATGGTAATATTTACACTTAAAAATAATTATCTTAAGTTAACATAAAATGATTACGCAATAAAAGTTTCTAAAAAAATTATTTTTGCTTTACATAATTTTACAAGTGCTTACATAAGCCAGAACACGTTGTTGCATACACTTTATTTAAAACAAGTTTATTAGTTTTAAAATTTTGTATGTATATAAAATTTAACATTAATTATGGTGTAGTAAGATCAAACAAAATTTTAAATACTTGACTTGCTATTTTTGTTTTATCGACCTATCTAATATTTTAATTTAAACCCTTAAACTTGGCATAATTTTGAACACTTATGGTACGTGATTACAATAAGTTTAAATGGTGGAAGCTATTTTTTAACTGCTAAAAATTACGAAAAATAAAAAAGAGTTATAATTTTGGTTTAACTATTGAGCAACTTGCGGATTTATTTGAGATAAGTACAAGGAATCTATACAAAGTTTTAAAGGACTATACACGTCTAAAAACAGCAAGAACTGGACCTGTACTATTTACAAGCAAACGGGATGATACGTTTATTATCACTAAATTAAAAAAACAAAATAAAACCTATTCAACAAATACAAAAAAAAATTACCAAAATTTTCATATTTACTTGTTCGCAATCGAATAAAATCGACCAATTTGCGGTTAAGGAAAACATTGAAAAAAGTTTCTTTAACAGAAGAACACAGAATAAAACCTGTGGAATTTGCAAAAACGTATAAAATCCGTCTAGTGTGTTTTTGGAAAATGTTTTTTATTGACGAGTATGCTTTGAACTACGAACTATGGGCAGTGCAGTCCACGGTCATCTGTAGTCCCAATTTTCCTCAAGACTACAATTGTATTGTTAAAAAGTTGCACATCTATCATGTCTTTATAAATACTTTAGAATTAAGTTCGGGAAATTACTAAGAAGAAGCCAAACAAGTAATTATCTAAATAGCTCAGAATATACAGTTATATTTTTTTTAAATTTTAAGTCTGAACTACTACAAAATGCTTCAGGGCATGTGGGGGTTGTTCAAGATAATGCTCCGGTTCATACGTCAAAAAGGGTAACGTGGTTTTTATTATAATTTAAAAATTAACGCATTTTTTATTATTTAGACTAAAGATTCTTTAAATAGCAAAAAACTTAGTTTTGTTTAATTACCTATATACAGCCCAGACCTCAATATAATCGAAAATGTTTTAGTTATCTTATGCAAGAGGTAAATCGAATGGAAAATCAAAACATGCTTTAATAAAAATTCGATTATGTTTTAAAAAATCAAATTCCACAAAATTGTAACAATAATTGAGTTGATTCTTATCCATTGCGTTTAAAAGAAGTCATTAAAAACCATGGCTATCCGTTGAATTAGTAAATTTAGACAATTGATGATATTTGTTTTGTATATATGTACATATTTCATAACATAATTAATTTTGAAACACATAATGTAGTAGAATTTTTATGTTGTCAAAATGTGTAAATTTTGGGTTTTTAGTGCAAGCGAGTATTTTGGTAATGCTATTTGTAAAAAAGAAATATTTTTATTGTTTTAATTATTGGGATTGCTAATGCGATGTTTAAGGGTTATTTTAAGTAATATGCTTAAGTGCTGTAAGGAAAGTCAATCAATTTTAAAGTGTTAATTTTAACAAGTCCTATTTTAATATATAAGTATTTTAAAAATTTTTATTAATTAATGTTAATAATGTAAACATTTTTTGTACCAAATATTACTAATTGTACGTTGTGATTGCAACCAACCCCTAATTACCTATTAAATCTACTATATTATTGTGCTAATAAAATTTAAAATTTTAAGTAACAAAAACTTTAAAACAACTCTAGCTTACTTATTAAACATTTTTATATATAGTAAATTTAATAGTTTATTCAAACGTTTTTTAAAGTTTATGCATTAAATTGACAAAGATTCAAAACAGTTACCAAACTATTCTAGTTTTTAATATAACATTTTTAAACCATATTTAAATTAAATTAGAATAGATTACATTAATAATTACACTTAACATAAACTGTTTCGAGTTACTAATGGAAGTTCTCCTAGTTCTGCATGCTAATCTGAAAATTATATAAGCTAACAGTAATTATAGCTAACAGTAATTATATATATATATATATATATATATATATATATAACGGACCAAATTAATAAGAAAAATAATTAAAACTATTTTTATCAATTTTTTTTATTATAACAATTACTACCGACCGTGGGGCATAATTCGAATCTGCACTTTTTAAACGTCTAACTTTTTTGTTGGGAACGGAACGTATCTGTACTACGGCTTACCATCCGGTCGCAAATGGTTTGGTTGAACGTTTCCATCGTCAATTGAAATTTTTGTTGAAAGCGGTTGGTAACTCATCATGGTCAGAGGTATTACCTTTTATTCTTCTGAAAATTTGTAATTCTATTAAAGCAGACATAAATTGTACAGCTGCGGAGCTAGTCTACGGGACAACACTACGCTTATCAAGTAAATTTTTCCACGGTAATGAATCAACAACTGAGAATTCAGAATAATACGCTGTTCGTCTATCATAATTCATGAAAAAACTCCGTCTTACAAACACACAGACACAAAAAAAAAGTTTGCTTTTCTCAAGTTCTACAATTCTGTACGCATGTGTTTGAATGTGTCAAAGGTGTTAAAAAAACCACTGCAACCTGCACATGATGGACCTATCAAAGTAATCTCGAGAAGAGATAAGATTTTCACAATCTTACGAAATCAAAAGAAAGAAAACATTAGAGTTGATCGGCTCAAGATTGCATATATTTATGAAGCAGTTTCAAGTTAAGCTGCACCTTCAATGAGCAAAATTATGACCACAGGGCTTAAGTTAAACCAATTCTCAAACAGAATGAACCAAAACCAGGCTTAATTAACAAGTTTGCAAGAGCACAAAAAAAATGTTCAGTTTTCTAGTTATATGCAATATTAACTAACCTATTCGTTTCAGCAATTTGAAATTGTTACCGGTGACCAATTTTCTACGACGTGGCTAGTGTAGCGGACTAAATTAATTTTAAAAAATAAGTGAAACTATTTTTACAAATTTCTATTATTATAAAAATTAATATAATAATAATAATTATTATTATTATTGTTATTATTATTGTTTATACATTTTTTTTTAATGTCATAATTTCTCTAAAAGCTTTCTTCCGCTTCACTTTTGTTTTGTGTACGTGACTGATTGTGACAGTCAATAAACACTTCCAGTTTGTTTGTCTTCTTTCTATCTAGTTAAGGTAGGCGGATCAAATCCTAGAAGTATAGACTTTATAAGCTCAATTTTTTACATAAAGTTAGATAATTATTTGTATTTTCAACCGTCTATATATATATATATATATATGTCGTAGCAGTAACAATAAAACAAAAAAGAAATTAATGAAATCATTTAAATATTTTTAATTGTGTATAAGATGTTTTTCTTTAACATTTATAATAAACAATTGATTAAAACATTTGGTGTTGTGCAATGCATTTAAAAGTACTTAATTTGTAAACTTTAGTAGTTTAATTTTTAATATTTTACAAAATAAAAACTATATTTATGTTCGTTCAAGTGAATTTTAAAAAACTTAAAACCAATTTTTAACTAAATTAATTCTAATTTAATTTATATTTAATTTTTATTAAAATTACATTATATTTATTAATAAAAAGTTTTTAATATTAAAACATTTAACTTTTTTTTAGTTTATTTGTTATAATGCATTGTCGAGTTAAAGAATGACATATAATAGTTATTGATTATATTTGAAATTATCGTGTTCGTGCTTGTTGCTGCTCTTGCTCTATATTTTGTTGGTAAGTCGTGATAATGTCTAAAATTTGTTTTATTATATATATTGTCAAAAATTGTGCTTTTTATTCTAATTATAAATTGCTACAAAAGTTTCATTAATTCGAATTTTTTTTTAATTTATTTAATAAAATTTCGTAATATTGTTAAATGAATATATACTCTTTTACAGTTTTGTAAGCTATTTATTGATAAACATTAACTTTGTATTTAAATTAATTTAGGTTTCAGGTTTATTTATAAGTTATGTAGGAGGAAACTCTTTATGATACACGGTTCAAAATATCAAATGTCAATAGAAATGAAACCTCGAATATATACATGTCTGAAAATAAATAATTACATTAAGACGTGAAGATTATACTTATCGAATGCTGAATTCATAGATTTTATAGACGATACTGAAACAACATGTGTCGATAAATGATTCCATGCAGATATAACTCTATACGAGAAATGATTTAAGCGTAATCGGGGTTTTACTTTAGGTTTAATTAACTTAAAAAGATGTCTGTTGTGACGGTCGTTGGTAATGACGAAACAATGATCTGCATTGTCTGATCTTAATAATTTTATATACTAGAATAAGATTATCCCAGAGCCTCCTATCTTGTTGAGGGAATAGCTTAGGTGATTGTAAACGGTTACAATAGTTTACATTCTGAAGCTCCATAGGGACTATAGTAAAACCACTTACTTTGTCTAAAATTTTAATATCTGTTTTCTTTAAATTGGGACGTTATTTGTATACAGTATTCGAGATGTGGTCTGATATATAACTGGTAGAGTAGGCGCGCGCAATTAATATGGATGTTTTCTAGGTTGCACTTAAAGAACTTAGTGAGATGGAAGCAAGTAGAAGTTGCCTTCCTAGGGTGTGTCGAAAAATTTAGAGAAGGATTAAAGGTAACTCCTGGACTTTTAACCAAATTAACACAAGTGATAGGTTGTGAGTTAGGGGGTTATGAACGTGTTGCCTCAGGACTTACTAAGGAAGACATGTTTACACTTGAAAAATTTTAGAGGGAGCTCATTAGCTAAGGACCAGTTGTAGATACTATTGATATTTAATTGAAGTTCTTCAGGATTGGAACTCCAGATCTTGACATCATTAGCATAAAGTAAGATGTCCGATTGAACGGTGGAAGGTAGGTCATTAATATAAATTATGAATAACAGGGGAACGAGGACAGACCATTGAGGGGTACCTGAGGTTATATTTACAGCAACTGAGGTGACCTCATCTAATCTTACACTTAGTTGACGATTCGCGAGGAAGTCACGTATCCAGTCGAGAAGTGGAGGACTGATTCTAAATGTCAAATGTTTTGCAAAAATCAAAGTAGACGTTAATTGAGTGAGAGTACTTCAGCATCCTAATAAGACTACCAGTAAAAGCCAATAAGGATGGCATAAACCCATGATGAGCAGGGTTTATGAGATTATTATTGACGATGAAACTGACTAAATGGGACTACAATTTTCTCCATGGTTTTTTCTAGGAGCTGATAAGATGCTGATGGGCCTATAACTACCGGATTTTTTATATTGACCTATTGAAGGCTAATTTCCTTGCCTTGGTTTAAAAAAGGTTAAACGTGTAAGCTAAGACAGGGGCGCATTTTCTATGGACTCTCGGGTATAGATTATCCGTACCTCGGGAAGATGATTTTAATCTGGTAAGGAGATCTCGAACAATCTCAGGAGTAATATTAGGGCAACCGGAAAGAGTAAATGGATTAGAAGAGGAAACTCCAGTAAAATCTACTTTGAAGACAGATTGGAAATATTTACTAAAAGTATTGCAAACTTCGGGTAGGGAAAGGAGTGAACCGTTGACATCCTTAAGTTGGAAAAAGAATTATTAAACATTTGTTTGTTTTTGATGGATTTGAAGAGTAAACTCTTTTCACTATGGGATTTATTTAAAAGATTAAAAAGTCTGCGATATTTGAGGCGATAAAGGCTGGATACACATCTGTTTTGTAATGCGAGGTAACTATGGTAAAAACGTGGGAGGCCGGCTAAATTCCACTTGTGATATTCGCGGTTACCGAGTTTAATGAGTCGAATAATATTTCTTGGAAACTTACGCTTAGGGTGATTGGGAACACGGAAAGGGACTAAACGTTCTACTCTTACCTTAATAATATTGGCGATATAACCATAATAAGTATTTACATTATCAGTTGATGAATAAACTTAATCGGTACTTTTAAAGAAGTTCCTTAAACCGGTGAAATTGAGATTACTGAAATCGGGGATAAGTGCAGACCTGAGTTGTGTGATAGGGGACTGTGCTTGGAAGATGAACTTCATACGCCAAGAGAGAATGACCTTTGGATAAGAACCCAAAGGTAGAAGAAAATTGATATAATTTATATGGGGAACATTAGTGAGGACTAAATCAAGGCAAGAAGAGGAGCAGCCAGTCCTATGTCTGGTGGCGGCAGATACATGTTGGGAGAGTGCATTCTCAATGCAAAATTGAAGAAGACTAGTATTGAAGGAGTTGCCAGGGCTAGCTAGTGTTCCAATCAATAGAGGGGGCATTGAGATCTCCCATAAGTACTTTATATTTATGGGGAGAGGCGAAGGTAGAATGGAGTTCTTGTAATAAGGCAGAGTTTGAGGCATCAGGGAGGGAGGGTGGTCAATAAAGGATAGAGAATTTGGCATGATCCCCAGCAGAGAGGGAGATAGAGATAGAAAGCAAGTCATACCCAAGACTAGCAACATTATGGGAAGAGAGACAGGAGTAATTTAAGCTATTTTTAATGTAGAAAAGACAACCACCACATCTATTCCGCTTTGAATCCAACCGGACAATATTGTAGCCTTGGAGTGACAGTTCAGTATCAAGAATATCATACGACAGCCATGTTTCAGTAATACCGATTTAATGGGGCTTACTATCAAGGACTATATTACTTAACTCTGCCAGCTTATTTAAAAAACTACAGGTATTAGTGTAAAGCACCTTTAGGGGAAAAGTGCAGGATGAGGAAGTAGTGGTCCTGTGTTTTTTGGAATGGAGGAATTGGATATGGCTCCGGGGCGATAATGGAACATCCTGCAGATTTGGGATGTGAAGAGGGCTATCTTCCTATCTAAGGGGAATTAACTTGACAATAGGAATAACAGATAATTTGGGAGAGGCAGTGGGAGTCAATCTCGGGAACTTGCCTATCCTATCTGTCGTAATATGATCCTTATGTATACGGAATTGTGGCCGTATGGTCGACCAATTACTAAGGATGTATAAAGTTATGTCTGGGGTTTTAAAGGAGACTATGATATTTACTCCTGAATTACTAAGATTGGTTTTAGTAAAAATGTTGATGGAGTAGGATTACTTCGAATTTATCTATTAATTAGTTGAGAACGATTTAAGCATTTAACCTTAAAATCGTAGAGTTTATAACGAAGATTTTAACTAACGATATTCTTGTCTAAGATGGGTGACGTTATATATGCAGCATTTAATGTCGCCCTTACACCACATTCTCATTGTCTTTAGTTTTTAATAATTATTATTTGTTGGGGTGCTAATGATCCTGAGGATTTGAGTAATGCTTATAAAGTCTCAATGTTCAATGATGGTGATATTCTTGACTGTTAATCCTCCACGTGGTGCATCCTGGACTAGGTGCCCCTAGGCATCTAGACTAATAACAGCAGGGTCCGAGTGCACAGCGGTATAACTGGGCTTCCGCTACGGCGGGTGGGTGCGAACATACACCCAGAATACTTAAAAGGTATCTAAAGGTATACGTATACCATATGTAGCCCTTGGGCTAAGGGAGATAACCCTGACAAAAAATCAGGCGGCCTCGTCAATCTTTGCGAACACTGGTGACGTCACAAGGATGCCGTCTACCAGCCAAGAAACTTTGTTATTCTTCCACGTTTGTCTACGCTTGTCAAGCCATCGAAATCGATCGTTCTACATGTATAAATATGGGAAATAATGAAGAGGTGACCACGTCACCAACCAAACTGAAACTGAACTTTGTTATCTGTATCTTCTTGTTTTCAATCTTTTATTAACCTTCCTTATACCGTGGATAATTTTATTTTGCTTTAAAGAAACACTTAAAAGGGGATATGTATTTATAATTTTTGTAGTTTTTAGTTTGGTCTCTAACTTCAAAATTAATGTAGTTGAATAGAAGTAACTGCTACCAGTTAGTTCCGCGTTTTTTTCGAAAATTGTAGGACTAATGCTGTTTGCTTGTTCAATAAATTATTGTTTTAAACTTAATGTTCTACAATCTAAGTGTTTCAGATTTGAATTAATTTTTCTACACTTTATTTTAGATCTCGCATGGAACAAGTAGTTCTTGAATCTTTAAGTAATACAGACATTGTAGTTATTCTATGGTCTGATTCATCAGATTCCGGTCATTTACGTTCCATCATCGACGCAGTTGGAAGTCGAGTCCAAAAAGTGCAACTTGAGAGTATTGATCGACTGCTGAATGACGAATCATCTAGACAACAATTGAACAATACATTTACCGTTATTCTATCAGGTTGGCCCCATCCGTTAGAATCGGGTAAACACACTTTTCAATTTTTATCAACTTTGGCGCCTTTATTGAAATCAGGTGGTCAATTCATTTGCCGAGAATCGTATTTGACTCAAATCAAATGGGAACAAAATGTGATTTTTTCCGGTTTGATCAATCCAAAACAGGTGATGCGTTTAGTTCAGTTTAACAAAAAAAACTATGAAGTTTACTTTTTTACAATTAATTTTTATACCATCATTTTTTATGGTTTGGATTTTACCATTTGCATTTACTTGATTTTGAGGAGTCACGGTACGACTACTGTTTCGTGTTTGACGCTTTACGAATGCTAATGATTCTGAGGATTGTGTAATGCTTATAAAGTTTTAATTTCGAATTATAGTAAATATTCCTGACTGTTCCTTCATATAAGGCATCCTTGACTACGTGCATAGACCAATAACAGCATGGACCGATTGCATAGCGATATAACTGGGTCACCGCTTTAATGGTTGGGTGAAAGCATACATCAAGGATACTTAAAAGGTATCTTAAGGTATACGTATACCATATATAGCCGTTTGGCTAGGGATGATAACCTTGACAAAATTAGGCAGCCTCGTTAATCTGTCATCAACGCGATGTCGCATGGATGCCAGTCAAGAAACTTCATTATTCTTCTACAATTGTTACATTTATTAAGTCATTGGAGTCGATCTTTTTATATACTGTATAAATACGGAAAATAATGAATAGGTTACCACATCACCAACCAGAATGGAAACCCGTAATTGTACGTGAAGGTTGATTAAGATATATTTTTTGAGCAAATTATTTATATTGAAAAGTAACATAACATAAGTTGGTAGAGTCACCTCTTCATTAATTTCCAGTTTGAAGAGGTTCTCGAATTCTTATACGAAGAGGTTGTCGGATGCGGAGGAATAAATGAAATTTCTTGGATGGAAGACCGCTTCCTAACGACAACGCTAGTGTCCACGGGAATTGAGGCGATTTTCTTTAGGGTTGACGGATCCGCAAGTCTAACCGGCTACATATTGTAAACGAATACCTTGAAATACCTTTTAAGTATCTTGGGTGTACGCTAGCACTCATTCAATTATACCGGTGTGCATTCGGTTCCTGTTATTAGTTTAGATGTCTATGGGCACCTAGTCCAGGATGCACCACATGGAGGATGAACAGTTAAGAATTTCACCATCATTGGAAATTGATACTTTATAAGCATTACTCAAATCCTCAGGATCATTAACATTTTTTGAAAAGTGTCACGGTAACAAAAAAATTTGATAATTACAAGCGATACTAAAAGAGCCTTAGTTGTAATAATATCTGTCTAGATAAAAATGGAACAAAACGTTTGTATCGATCAAACCGAGTTTTTTTCAATTTTAAGTCTGGATTTTGTCTTTTTTAAGGTTTGAATATTTAAGTAGCTTTTTAAATTTACCAATATTTTTTGAGGAAGCCAAATTGCCAACTTTACTCCTACTCTTCCTTTTCAATCAGAATTGAGATTGGCTACAATAAAGTCAAGATTTTATAAGCTCTACTCAAATCTCTGGATCCCCTTGCGTCTCAAGCGGGACGTTACTGTATGATCTAAACTACTCATATTTAACTGTATGTCTGTTTTTGTGTGTAGTACATTTGGGGTATTTTTAATGCATATCCGATCCATAAGCCAGTTGAGAAACGAGGAATGTCTGAGCGCAACGTTGGCAACCTGGCCTTTATAAAAAGAATATTTATAAAGAAACAACTAAAGAATTTTATTAAACTATAGCAAATAAGTTAAAGTATTATGACTTCGACGACGGGGTTTGGTGAAATTCGAATAGAATTTTTATTTCCGATATGCACGAGTTTCAAAGTCGAGAATTTAATGTACAATCATACATACTCTTCAGAACGAAATAAATTTGAATAATAATAATAATTATTATTATTTATTGTGAATCCCATTCGGGTAAATAATTTCTGTAAGTTTCTCAACACCCATATATGTGACTTAAAATTTCGTTGTCTGGCAGCAATACATTTACTTTCGACCGTAACAGAGTAATTGATTGATAAGAATAGATTTGGTTCTTTGAGCATAACTTTTCGAATAGGTTTATGGAACCTGACAGTATTATAGAGATCACCAAAATTACCTTCGGTGTCAAACTATCCCGTTTTTGCAACGCCTATTGTCGATCAATGTGCATATTTTTGAATTCACTACTTCATGTCCATTTCAGTTATCCATCGATGCGAACATCATATTTTGCGGCTCAACTCCTGCAGATTACGCCCTAGGTTCCAGCAAGACCCTCTCATGGGTCAACGCAGATGTCGATGCTGCTTGGGCAAATGTCGACGCAAACGAATCGGATGTGATCGACACCAATTCGTTGCTTGTTCAATCAGATTTAGAAAAACCCGCTTTGGCAGCTTGTGGACTGCCTGCAAGCAACAATGACAACAGCAAGAAGAAGAGAGCGTGCAAAAATTGCACGTGCGGTTTGGCCGAACTCGAAGCCAACGAAAGTCAGGCAAATACAGCCGCAGCCAAGTCGTCGTGTGGTAATGTGAGTTTTGGTATCTGTTCACTGGACTCCTTGAATACCTTTTCCGATCTAGATGTGGACGGACAGCTTATTGTTATAATATTTATCACACCTATTTAGGACCAATTAGTGATGCAGTAGGTTTCACGCTACTACAACTTTGATTGAGATACCCTCGTTAGATGTCTGTGTCCATCCACAAAAGTTTCAACTTACTTATATTTATGTACACTCAGTCTTTGATATTAGCCCCGGGCATACGGGGATAACGTAACATAAGTTGGCTAATTTCAACTTCGTATGGCAACCCGAATTTATATGCGAAGATGTTGTTGGATGCGAATTGAACTCATGGACGCTTTTTTATGCACACTGGGTTATCTTTAGACTATTCTAGATGTAAGAGAAGAGTACTCTAGTGGATTTTAGGTACTACGAAGCGTAATCCGTGAATTTATTTTTGGTATACTCTCTTCAGTTACAAACATTAAAATTTTAGTGTGTATGTATACCATCATCATCATTGGGGATAAACACCCCCCACCGGTTATTATCATCAGGGTAATACAAATTACCAAAAAAACCTTCAAAACATCAACTTTTACGTGCATTTCGTTAATTTTTTTACGATGCTGATAATCCTGAATCATCTTGTAATCAGACTGAGGAGGATCAAGGACCTAGTGCTTTTGTTTTGGTGTATGGGCATAAGTATACACTCACTGTGTTCAGATCGACGAATTAAGATGAGCGTTGAGTACTTGATTATTCTAGTAAACCCATACCGTTAACATTTGTCGCATACATGATTATTTTTAGTGTTATCTGGGCGATGCTTTCCGCTGTTCGACATGTCCATATCGAGGTATGCCACCATTTAAACCAGGTGAACAAGTGGTTATTTCGCAGGATCTATTGACTGCAGATTTGTGAATTGTCTATTTGATTTTTTGTATTTATTGTTCATTGCACTCAATAACTTTCTTTCATTGTAGTTGGAGATTTAATGTTTCGTTTCATATTTGGCATAGAGTATTTGTCAATTTTGTTTTTAATAAACCTAGTGTATTTATTTTATAAATCTCTTTTTGTAACTTCTTTTTTGAATTTGCAACGGGCATATATCTGTATTTGACAGATGGTACATTTTTGCAAAATAATAATTTCAATTGTCCTTCTCCATTCTCTAATAGTTTTCTTTTATTTGGATCCATTGAAAATTTATCACTGACAGTGCCAAAACGGCCTATTCACCGTTCTTAAGTCTAACGGTAAAACGTGCAGGATAATTTAAAACTTTAGCTCTCCAAAAATTATATAAAAATGAAGTTACCTGGTTGTACACAGTCCTGTACTTTCTGGGACTTATTCATCTCCATGATGTCGCTTGGATACGCAATGATAAAACCCAGTGTTGGTTTCCACTTTAAAAGCGTGGATAGCGTTTTCTACATCCTTCCAGTTAGAAAAACGACGTCCGGTGCAGAAACAAATGCCATTGTAAAATGGGGCAAGTGCAAGAAATTTCACACTAAATAGGCCCACATCTAATTACAGTTTAATTAAAAACAAACCAATCAGAAATCAATCACAACCAACCTCCACATCCAATAGAATTTACTGAGATTTCGACTAATTAAAAACTATAACGTACATTTGCGATTTATAATACTATGGAATATTTTTAAAAATACATTCGTTTAAAATGACTGTCAAATGTTACAATTTTAGGCGTCAGCAATCCCTTTTACTCAGTTTTTTAGATTTATTAGTTACCTATATGGAAGCTGGAGCACCACCAGCACTAGATGCGGGCCCTTGTTTGACTTCACTCAACGTCCACATCCAGGAAATGCGTTTTTTATTTATTTTATGTTTTCTACTTTGAATGTTTTTCGAGAAACATCTTTCAGCAGTGGACAATTACCGAAGCCAAACATGGGCCCGTATTTTAGTGCCGGCGATGGGGTTCGAACCCATGTCCACCGAGGTCCGAATTCGAGTGCTGTACCGCTAGACCACCCCCGTACATTGTTGTTCACGATTAATGTGTAGAAACTACCACAGTCTCCGATTGCCCATGATAATGTACTGAGGGGTTATCACTAATATTCTAATTATCATCTTGATGCTATGTTGTAAATTGAAAATCTTCATAACTGAAATTAACTAGTCCATTTTACTCGCAGTTATAACTTATACAATTAGATCACAAATAACTACACGAAAACACTAAATTCAGTGTCAATAAAAAGCTCATTGTAAAATGATCAACTTGAGGATAACATTCAACCGAAAAAGAATCTTTCCAATGTTGGAAAAAGTATAGACGATAAATACAAGACATTCGTATTGATTTATATGTACAAACATAGAAAATGAAATATCCTAAATAGTATTATTATTTCTTTTGGTTAGCATCCTATATGTAGTCTTCATTGTCCGACTCCTTGGCGGTACTGGCTACATTGGGCTCTGGTATGTATGTCATAGAAGTTGAACCAGACAATGTATGATGGGCGTTAGGAACAAGGAATGTTTGTGACAATTTTGGTTGGGACGAAAAGCGACGCTTCGATAAATCTTCACGACGTGGATGCCTTGCTAGTGCGTAGTTTGTATAGAATCCGTTGAAGTCGAGTCTAGAAAGAAAATATATTGTCACAATTGTGTACATTTCACGATGATCTAAACAACAGTATTAAATAATTCTCTTCTCTCAATATTTACATTTGGATACGCAAAACTAACAATATAAAACAGTTCAATTTAAAATAATTAAAAAGCATCTAGGATATTATAACTGGGTATAACTTCGTTTCAGCTTCAGCGGATGGGTGCAAGTATACTGTCAGGGTACTTAAAAATTCTCTTAAGGCATACATATAGCGCATGTAGGCTTTAGGTTTGGGTAGATAACCCTGACAAAGAAATGAAGCAGCCAACAGTGGCGCCATCGCAAGAATGCCATCTACCAGTTAAAAAATGCTATACTTCTACGTTTATGTTTAAAAAGCCAAAGTATATTGTTTTTATATGCTGTAGAGGTATAGAAATAATTAATAGGTAACTGACTACTTCACTTACCACTATTAATTAAAGTAACTCGAAAACCAGACAAATTTTACCCTCAAGTCAAAAAGTATTGGTTTTGTTTAGCAAATTCCAAATCAAAACTATCCGATATATTTCACATTTACATAAATCAATCAAAGATTAATTATAATGTATAACAATGATCCTCTGGACTCAATAAAAATCAACAACTAAGTGCACATCGCATGCATGCACGCAAAGTACTTGACAGGTAAAGCGTGTGTAGTAACTGGGCTGAAAAAACAACCCTGACAAACATTCTAACAGCGTCGTCAATGTTTGCAAACAGTGAAACTAACGAAAGGATGCTGTCCATCATCAAAGAAACACCTTATCAGCATAAACCTCAATAACGGATGATTAAATAAAAAGCATCAATTCTATAATCAATCATCCCGGACTTGAATGAAAGCCCAGTTACACCACTGTGCACTCGATCCCTGCTGCTATTAGTCTGGATACCTTTGGGCACAGTCCAGCATGCAACAAGTGGAAGATGAACAGCCAGGCATATTACCATCATTGAAAATTAAGACTTTATACAAACATTACTCAACTCCTCAGAATCATTAGCATCCCAATCCTAATGGACTCTAACTTACCTCGACACGAGACTACTCAACTTGTTTCTTTCTTTTGAATAATCCTTGATTTTGTCTAAAAGTTCGACAAGTAAACCGTTGAATCGCAAATCAAAATTGTTGACAGTTTGACCGAATGCTTCTGAATAGATGGTTTGGTCGAAATTATCTGTTACGGCCTGTACAATAATGTTAAAAATTTACACAATCAATATAATTGGTAGTGGTGACATTCATGGCCTATAACATGATCTCCAATTTACAAGTTTTACCAAAACTTAATTATACATTTTTCAAATTTCTAAAATATCAAATTCATTGTGGTTGGTAACATAGTTACCTCTTGATTATTTATATATTTGCAAGGCCAACAATCGACTTCGATAACTTGATCAGCTTAATAAACGTAGAATAACAAAGTTTGTTGCCTCTACTAAGCGAAATTGTTGTGACAGCGCTACTGCTCACAAAGCCGCCTAATTTTAGTCAGGGTTATCTCCCGCAGCCTATCAGCTACATATAGTATACATATAACTTAATATACCTTTTAAGTATCCTCAGTGTACGCTTACATCCACCCGCCATAGCGGAAGAACAGTTATACCGCTGTTATAGGATAATTTAATAATAACGATCAATCAACTAAACGCACTATGTACCAACTAATCATATATTAACAACAAGTTTGAAGTTTCAGGGCCACTTCTTCATTAGTTCCACATTTGCATAGCAGCAACAACTAAATAAAGTTGACGATTTACTATTTTCGATGAATTACTATCAAAAGTAACCAATATACTTAATTGTTCAAAATTCCTCCACATTGGAAAACACAGAATTATTTGGCAAGAAATGTATCAAAATAGTAAAGAACAATAATCAATATTTTAAAAAGTGTGTTTTTAGCGTATTCTCAATTGGTATATATATATATATATTGCTGCTAAATGTAAAAACATCGTGACACATGTTCCTGACAAAAAAATATGGAGCCGTCTAATTATTTTAAAAAAAGATGAAATTAATAGACTCATAGTCAACAGAAACCCACCTTGGAAAAAGAAAATTCTTGAGAATCATGATTATTACTAAGTCCACCTCCTCTACGATTGTGGGTCTTGTTAGTACTAGTCGTCGGTACCGTCAACACGGGGTCGTGTAAAAACAGCTTCGCGTTTTTGTCCTGCTTGGTTGAATCGAATTGGGCCGACAGCGGCTTGTGTTGGTCGCGTTCTCTTTCCAAATTCAAACCCGTCATCGTGCGGACCAAGTGCCAAATGAAGTTGGAAAATGTGACACAAACGACACATAACTTGCCAACCAAACTCAACAGATCGGGACTTACGAGAAGACAATCGTCCATACATACTTCGAGACAGCGCAAGTGTGATTCCAGTAGACCGTCCAAGTTGGAAACCTGTTTGATTATTGGATAAATAAAGAACACATTTAATTATCTTGGTATTCAACAATTCCTGTGAACACTGGCGTCATCGTAAGAAAGCAGTCTTCTAGCCAAAAACCTCCATTTACCAGTACAACTTTAATTCACATCCGACGAATTTTTCGTATAGGAATTCGAGAAGCTATTCAAACTTGGAATTAATGAGGTGGTTCTGCTACCAACGAATATCGGCATTTTAAAAAATGATTTCCAAAGGTCACTCAATAAGGCTGACCAATCAAATAGATTAAAATTAATTAGGTTGATGAATCAGTTGATAAATAAATTTCTATCATGATAATGTTTAAATAACAGTAATAATGTCAACGTGTAACTTGTACTTTATAAAATGTACTTTTAAAACTTCTATTGTTTTGGGTATTGTAACTTAATTGCAAACTTTCTATTGTAGTTAAACAAGAATTCATCGAATTGAGTGTTGCTTTAGTAAAATAAAACACTTGTTCACTAGAGTATAATTGTATCAACTTAACCATAGTTAGTACACCGTCAAAAGCGTTTTATTGTGTTTATTATCGCTTAAATGTTTCACGGAGAACACAATTTCAGCTAGTGGATATTTGAGTAACATTGTAAACGAGACGATTATGGAACTTGAATCGACTGAGCGATTTCATCTATCCATCACCATCATGGAATGCTGATGATCCTGAAGAGTTGACTATAAAGTTTTAATTTTCGATGATTGTGATATTCCTAACTGTTCCTCTTCCGCATAGTGCATCCTCGACTAGATGCCCACAGGCATCTAGACTAATAACAGCAAAGATCGCGTGCAGAGCAGTATAACTGGGCAGACACCCAAGATGCCCTAAATGGTATCCGTAATCCCTCAATCCCCCCCCCGAAAAAGATCGCTTGTCAATTTTTGTGAATACTAACATCGCCACAAAGAAGTGACCTTTTAGCCAAATCGCTTCATTTATCCTCCAAAGTTCAATTCGCATCCTACATCCTCCTCGTCTAGGAATTCGAGATGCTATGCGAACGTGGAACTAATAAAGAAGTGACTCTACTATCAACGTTAGTTGTTGCTATTGTTGTATATGTTGTACAAATATAGAAATAGTGCCGTCAACGTCCAATCAACCAAACAAACCTTGTCCAAGTTTTTGAAAAACGTTTGCCAAGTAGGTTCGATAATTTCGACATTCATGTAATATTGAAAATGTTGAACAAAGGTGAGCATTCGCTGACTAAGTAAAAACGCCGTTGTCAACCAGACGGATGCCGTGCCTTCGAATCTGCGAGAAACTTTGTTAAGTAGCCAACAACTTGAGAAATAAGAAATTAGATAATTTTAGTTAATGTTTGAACGTCAATATTTTTACGAATATCTTTATGTGTCGGCCAACCGGCATCAGTCCAAACTCAAAATAGACCAGGATTTAACTGGTTTCGTGCTACATACAGATGGATTACCAATTTGAATTTTCGGAAATTTTTCCGTTGTGGCAATTTCATTCGTTGCGCATCATTGTGCATTTATGAGAGTTGAACAGGGGTGGTAATGATCGTAAATATTTGAGTTCACAGCGGTTTGACCTTCCGCCTTGGCGGAAAGGCGAAAGAATATAATCAGGATATTTAAAAAACTTTTGCTATTCTTCTACATATGTTACACTTACCAAGCCTTCAAAGTTTCAGAATGCTAATGACACTGAGAGTAATGCTTATAAATTTTCAATTTCCGATGGTAGTGATACTCCCGACTGTTGGACCTCAATGTGATTCATCATGAACACTAGGAGTCTATCGGCATCTAGACTAATAATAGCAGGGGCTGAATGCACAGCGGTATAACTGGACTTTCATTCAAGTCCGGGATATATATATATATATATATATATATATATATATATATATATATATATATATATATATATATATATATATATACAACGTGTTTGCAATAGAGCAAATGTCGAAATAACATTTGATAGCGATCCATAACTTGCCGGTTCAACACCAAACCGATAGGACAACTAACGGAATAGTCAAGCGAAAACGCTTCCAAAGCTGACAAATTTATATCTTGGATTGGCAAAGGCACTGTAAAGTTATTTTTTAAAAACAGAGTAATCATTTGCTTATGTTTCAAACTCACATATATCAATATAATAAACTTATTAATTGAACACTAATGCCTCAGTCATTTATTATTATTATTTAAATCGGCGATTATATTTATTAATAATATGTAATACAATAACTTAGTTTGTAACTAAATGAAGTGTCATATGCCTTGTATTTTCTTGAATAGGGTGTGGATCAAACCCATGACCATGAAAAATGAATTTCAAAATAAAAACGCCGTATAGTCACGTGACAGTTGTAGTATTTATAAATTAAAAAACATGGAAAACAAACAGGGAATAAATTATGGCGGGTTTAGTGATTCATCGCTCGACTCAAACCTAGGTTCGATCCCCCACGAAATGCAGGCCCAAGTTTGGTTTCGCTAAAATATCCACTGCTGAAAAATGTTGCCCGTAAAACATTTAAAGTAGTAGAATATATAATATACATAAGTAATAAAGAAATTAATCAATGCATAATTTTTACCGTTTGTTATACCAAGATAACAAACACCGCACAAGCTTTTTTAACGCCACTATACATTAAATACTTAAGCACATTTTAATATGTTTAATAGTTGGTCGTAGTGCATAGAAAAACAAACCCGTATAGTTATTCCAACCTGCACATGCAGTCTCAGTGCTTATTATCATTTATTTTGTTATCTTTAAATAATTTAAAACCTATTATACGTTGAGACATTTTGCTGACATAACTGAAAATGCATTTTTAATCCTACGATTTTGTTGTTAAAACAAACACTTGACTTTTTGCTTATTTAAAGTTTTGCACATTGTTCTTTATATGCAATTAAATGTCAACCGAACACTTCAGTGCTATTTATTTAAAAGCTCCCAAAAAGTATAAACACTGTAAAAAAAACTAGTTCATTGTAATTAATACATGTTATATTGGGATATTAACCTTATTTAAAACCCCTAATTACATTCAATTAAGATAAAAATATAAACTTTTAGTCTAACGTGATAGCGGCTCGTACACTTAACCTCTCACAACATATACCATATCTAGCGTTAGGCTAAAAGAGATAACCCTAACAAAATCAAGCCATCTCGTCAATCTTTGTAAGGAGTGATATCGTTACAAGGATACAATCTATTATCCAAGAAACGTCGTTATTCTTCTACGTTTGTTAAGATTATCAATCCACCGAAGTCGATCAGTTAATAAACATAATGTACAACTATTATATATATATATAGTATATCAAAGGGTAACACCAAAAAGCATCCGGTTTGTTGTTAGTATTAGATTAAACAAGAATGTATCAACAGCGTCATCGACAGCATACTGAACCGTCTAGATTAAAAGATCCAAAAGAAAGGCAAACCAATGGATTATTAAGAATTTTCTACTTTAACTAAAAATTGCATGTATTCAGTATTTTTTAATGTTTAAAATAATATTTATATCAATAATTGTAGTCATGTCTTATTTTGAACTAGTTGACATTTTATGTAATTTTTTACATTAACAATATACATGTATATACAGCCATTTCAAAAATTAACGCAAAAAATTACAAGAGTATTAAATTTAAATTAATTTGTTATGTTCAATTGCTTTTTCGTAAAAATAAATATTGAGAATTAAAAATAATGTCAAGTACTTAATAGTTCGTTTATATATACTTAGAAATATCTATTTAAAAAGGTTGAGTCGGCCAAAGTAGCATATTTTAAAAGCTAATTCTATATAAACGTGAATAATAAGTTAAAGTTACATCATTTTTTATAATAATTAGCTTATTATTATTTGGTGCTTAATTTTATTAAAAATGAACAATAACTAATCCTTTAAATTGTCGTAAACGCACGTTCAAATCTGCCCTGATTGTGATGTCATAGTAATTATCAAAACAAACATTTAATTATTCTAATCTATACAAATAAAACTAATTAAAAAAATTTTTTTAATTTTAAATAAAAATTTTAAAACAAATCGAATAATGTATTATTTCCGTTTAACCTTGAGATTCCGCTCATCTGTTAAGTTTGTTTTCTGATTGCATTGTTTGCGAAATGGACAGTAGTGATAAAAAAGTTTTCATCTTACGAAAAATGAATATCGTGTCATTAAAGAATTAAAAAATGAAGGATTTTCATCCAAAAAATTGCAAATTTATACACAGTTAACCTTTCAACAATTTATCGGATTATTAATGGTCAAAAACCACTAAATTATGATAATGTTGGAAGAAAACGTGTAACAACTACTATGGATAATCAGAAAGTTGTTGTGGAATTAAAATAAATTATAATAAACCTATTTCAGAAACCAAAAGAAATAGTTTAAACAATTTTACTAATTCCACAATAAGAAACAGAGCAATTGAATCTGGTTTAACTCTTCAGTCACCAAAGGTTAAGCCATTTATTATTAAAGAACAAAAGGATGATAGATTAACCTTTTGTAAACAGTGGAGCGAACGACACTTGTGTTATTGGCGTTCCGTATACTTTGCTCATGAAACAATGATTCGGGACGAACCATTTGGCTACAAAAACAAAGTGTTGTGTGGGTCGAGTTTTCAAAAACATTTACTCACGGTTGTTAGAATAAAAGCCCACCCTCGACAAATAATGTGCTGCGTTGATATTAAGTATAATCAACCTATCAAATGGAGAATTACATCTGGTAACTTAAATAGAAAAAATTTCTTTCAGTTATGAAAGATCTTTTTCATTGTAAAATGCAGCACACTTACACCGGGGTTACTACTGTTTTTCAGGACAATGCTGTATGTCATACGTCCAAAAAAGTAACGTCATATTTATCTAAGATCATTATATTTGCTTTATATTTACACTTAGACAGTAGAGGGGCTAAAGTTGTAAAAACTATCTTTCACTCAATTACCACCTAACAACCCGGACATCAACGTTATTTAAACTTTTTTCAGTATGCTAAAGCGCAACATGAATAAGCATACTAAAATTGAGGATTTATGTAAACGCATTCGGGTTGTTGTTCAATACGAGATGAAACAAGATATATCAACACTCTCATCAACAGCATTCCAAAACGCCTGGATCAGGTTGTTCAAAAGAAAGGCGATCACATAGATTATTGAATTTTTTGAATTTTGTAATGTCCTTAATCATTTGGTAACTAAAAAAAATGCATGTAATCTGTATTTTTATTAATAGTTGACGTTATATATCATGTTAATCATTTTACTCCATTTTCGATTTTACATCAGTTGATATTTTATACAATTTATTTTACTTACAATATATATATATATATATATTTATATATCTTATTTAGAATAAAAACAATTATCACAATTAGTTACCGCATTTTTCTTCGGATCCCGCGCGCAATACCATCAATATTTGAGTAATTAAATCGTATTTGGACAATACAACGCTACATGAAATAATGTGAATAAACACAGTTAATGCAAAAGTTCAAACAAATGGATCGATAAAAATGGTCCAATGCATAAGGGAACACGATTGTTCCATATGATTGTACTTTGAAATTGCGGCATTGACGACCTCCACTTAGGACGTCTACGGGTGGCGGATAATGCAACGGGATTTAGCAATAAAGGTTCGTTGTAAAAAAAGGCTGTACCAAATAAGCAGTCGAGGACCAAACGGATACTCAGGCATTAATATAGTTAATATGTTCACAAAAAAGCAAAAACGGTTATCGGTGTCATCAAGCAACCCTATTTAGAGATAACACTGCTTGCTCCACACGGTCATCCAATAGTAATGAATAGTAACTCTCCGAGATCAAGTAGGAAGATTTATAACCAAAATTTACACTATGTTCAAAACCGAAGGAAAGGACGGGAAAACACATTGGCGGACCTAGATAAAAACTTCCGATAAACGGAAGGATAAGTAAGTGTCGTGAGTAATAGGCCGTCTATACAAATATTTTAGCCGATAAAGATTATCAGTACACATAAACAAAAACGATCAATATATTTCTACTACTTTGAATGTTTCTGCGGGAAACATCCTTCAGCAGTAGATATTTTTAGCGAAGCCGAACGTAAGCCCACATTCAGTACAGGTGGTTGGATTCGAGCCCATGTCCACCAGATCCAATTTGAGCACTGTACCGCTAAACCACCCCGGTACATATTGATAAAATATTGTTGTCATGACTAAATTATAATGTTATAATAAATAATCTGTCTATTGATTTTATTGTTTTAATTTTATTGGAAAATTGTCATCGCCACAGAGACACTGGCTAACACATCAATGAGCTAATAATAATACAATAATAACAATAATAATAATAATAATAATAATAATAATAATAATAATAATAATAATAATAATAATAATAATAATAATAATAATAATAATAATAATAATAATAATAATAATAATAACAATAATTAAAAAATAATAATAGTAATAATAATAATAATAATAATAATAATAATTTACTTTCTTAATATTAGAAAACAC
The DNA here is from genome assembly GCA_025895645.1 of Cardicola forsteri. Classification (NCBI taxonomy): domain Eukaryota; kingdom Metazoa; phylum Platyhelminthes; class Trematoda; order Strigeidida; family Aporocotylidae; genus Cardicola; species Cardicola forsteri. The sequence continues at coordinate 1,680,370 of JAKXYG010000912.1, read as the reverse complement.
AAAATACGATAAACAAACGTACACCAAATTGTCCTTGAACGGATCGTTAGCGGAAGTACTGGTCCGCAAAGCCATATCAAACAGTGAACTTAGTCGACTACAAGACACACCTGATTCAAGTAAAATAAACGATAAAAATGAATCGTCATCATTATATCATCGTTAGTTTTATCAATCAAAAGTTGACAGCAGAATCATTTCTTAATTAGTTCTAAGTTCGCATAGTACCTCCAACACCCATGCGAAGAGGTTGTCGGATCAGAATTGAACTTGGATAAATAAATGAAGTTTCTTGATTAAAAGATCGTTTCTTTGCGACGACGCGAGTTTTCACAGGAATTGACGAGACCATCTTCTTTGGGATTATTGGGGGTTGACGCTGATTGACGGACCCACAAGCTTAACTGGCTATATATGGTAAATGGATAACTTGAGATACATTTTAAGCAACTTAAGTCTATGTTAACATCCATTTACTGAGTGGGAGTGTAGTATAAACCCAGTGATACCACTGTGCATTCAGTCCCTGTTGTTATTAGTATAAATCCCTATAGAAACCTAGTCTAGAATGCACCACATGGAAGAGGAACAGTCAGGAATATCATCATAATTGGAATCCTCATGATCATTAACATCCCAGTTTTATTAATAACTTGTCAACTGGTTGAATAAGGTTATTTTATTTCATTTTTATTGTGGTTGGTGTCGTAATCACCTTTATTCATCATTTCAATAAATATGCACAGCATATCAAACAATCGATTCTGATGGCTTGGTATTCATAGCAAATGTAAAAGAATAACAAAGTTTCTTGATTGTTAGAAAGCATCCTTATCATGGCGCTGCAATCACAATGATTAAGAAGACCGTTTAATTTTTTATCAAGATTATCCTCCCTAACCCAATGGTTACATATGGTATACAATATCACCAGTAGTACTCAAACTCCGCCTACAAAGGATCAGAAATAAACCAATCTAGCCTGTCCCAAGTCTGAATAAAGGAGGAGCTTTTGCGGTGAGAAGGGTATCCGGCAGTAAAAATACTTCAAACTATTTCGATACATAACGAAATGAACAAAACAGCAACCCTTCATCATCAGCATTACTCAAACCCTCAAAATCATTGGCATTGCAAAATGTGCCAAATGCATATCTCAAAGACGAAAAACTCCCAATGCACTTACTTTCACTGGGTTGTCGAAGTTCACCAACAGCACTTTCCATAAAGTTTACAATAAAATCGCCCTGATCCAACAAAAAGAATCGCTTCACAGACCTATAGGAATATAAAAAAATAATACTAACAATTATCCTTGTCAATCTATAAACACCGTAAGTTGAATAACCAGCCATGTTGGAGGAAACAAAAAGTTTGAATTTGACTAAAAAGCTCCCCTAACGGACTGTCTTTAACCGTCTCAGTCTCGCCTACAACGGAGCAGATCCCAAGTGCAGATAAGAAAGGAGGAAGATTTGAGCGCAAGATTAGCCTCTAAAACAATATTGCAAATAAAACACCAAGAGGACACCATGTCATTGAATTACGGCAAAAAAGTGAAAGCATGTTTTTGATGACGGGATTCGGCAAAATCCGAATAGAACTTTAATCTTTGATATCACGATTGTCAAAACCAAAAATGTAATGTACAATTGAATAAAACAATCGTGTTGTTCCTGCTTTTCAAAGCGAAAAGATGGTAAATAATCATTATTAATAATATTATACATATAAACGTGAAACCAATTAGTAATGCAGCTAGTTTTATGCAACACCATTATCCCAATCAAAGCACCAGATAAAGAAATGTATTGTTCAAAGAAAAGATAATACAGTGCAAAGATTGTAATTACCACCAAGCTCTTCCAAAATATGAACTTGATCACAAAAATCTGTTCAAACACAAACGACGAAACAAACTTACAAAAAATGATCTTTCAAATCCTTATCTTCGAGCATAAGTTTGAGTAGCAAGCTACTGGCAAATAAATAGGCCTGATCCAACTTGTTCAAATATTCACTTTCATCTTCGGTAAAGGTCAATTCCTCGTAAACGGGCATTTCGTAATTACCGTGGGCTAAAACAAACAATAGCAATTAATTAGATTGTAAATGAATTCAAATTAAAATAAACCCTTCGGTTTCTGTACGAAGAAACTAGGATAAATGAAAAATAACATCTTCGTGTATATACAATACAACCTTGTTAACAAATATTTCAGAAAAGGTACTTGCATTATTATAAAATGTGAAAAACTTTTATAAAACTGTTTAATTACACAATGTACAATTCTATATACTAATTAAAGCACAATTATAATCGTTGATATGCACATTTTATGTAAATGTTCTTGTTAAATACAATGTATATCTAAAAAATTAAGTAAAATCATGAACATACGACAATATTTTTATAAAATACAAAGCATATTTAATTTTTTAATTACTGTATTATTAACTACAAAATGTTCAATAGTATTTATGTAAGATATATATATATATATATAGGGAGAGAGAAAGAGTAAATATCTTACATTAATGCTCATTTTCAGTTAGGTTTATTTAAATAAAATATTAAAAACTGAAAATAATATATGAAAAAGTACTCCATATTTGATTCTATACGCATTTATATAAATATATTTTTAAAATATAGAAACTGACAAGAAGTCATACTCTAAAAACAGCATATATATATATATATATATATATCAAAGTAGAAGAGTAATAAACTCAATACTAGGTGAGCATACGTTTTTGTTCCACCATCAACACTAAATGCCGACACTTGTTTAGCGCCGCCACTAACTAAACCTCTTTCCCATCAAAAGTAACCGAAACCAAATAGTGGCGCAAGTGCATCACCCAATCCCAATAATCTCCTCCAATTGGAAAGTAGCCCTGTCTTCCTTGTGTCAAAATAAACCAAGTAATAATCGCGAAACATACTGCAATGTTGGACGATATTCAAATATTTGCCAGTGTTCAAAATTTTATGCGCCGAACCTTCCAAAAAGTTGGGCAAGTTGGTTCCAATAATGGAATAGTTCGTTTCCCAAAAATAAGCCCAATCCACCGATTCCCTCATTGAGCGATCAGTGTGTACCTGACTGTCCAAACGACCTCGTTGACACTGGTCGAAGATGGGTTGGGAACCGGTTACAATGAAAAACTAGACAGCGGACAACAAAAGTCATTAAAAAGTGCCATTCATGTATATTATCGATTGGGAAAATAACATTACAAAACTAATGAATACAGTATGTGCAAGGACAGCTGATAACATCAATACACCATAATTGATTATTAGTTTATTAATTACTGTATTTCATTTTATAGTATTCTTTAATAAAAATAGGTTTAAAATATTTTTAACTATAAAATATAAAAAATGAGTGCAACTAATAATCGTTCGGATAGCATAAAAATTGTTAAAATTGTTCAATAAATTAATTAAGCCTAAATCACAACGTTGTGCCTTAGGACATTTGACAGTTATTGTTTTAAGTGCAAAATCACACAAATTGCAAACTCTTGTTCCCTTGGTCAAAACTTTTTTCAAAAAGAACAAGAAAATTAAAAAAACCTTCACAATAATTATAAATGGCTGAATTTTGAAATTGCATTAACGATTTGGACCTGAGTGGGCATGGGTTCGAATCCCTCCACCGGCACCAAATGCGGGCCCACGTTTGGTTTCGCTAAAATGTCCACTGCTGAAAGATGCATTTTCCGTAAAACATTCAAAGTAGTAAATAAATAAATACATACATAAATTGTCATCAAACGTACTTCATTGTGACGATCAGAAATAACTCCTCGATAAATCCATTTTTGAATCATTTGAAAAAAGGGTACGCTCGCCTGTGTGCAGAAAAAAGGTAATGTTCAATCAAATTTGAACTTCAACACTGATTACTCTTGTTAGTTATTGTAATTAGCGGCAGCCTCACAAGGGATGTTAAAGATCTTGAGAATTTGAGTAGTGAATATAAAGTCTCAATGATAGTGATATTCCTGACTGTTCGTCCTCCACATGGTGCATCCTCGACTAGGTGCCCACAGGCATCTAGATTAATAACAGCAGGCCTCAAGTGCACATCGGTATAACTGGGCTTACACACAAAATGCCTAAAAGGTATCTCAAGATATCCATTTACCATTGATAGCCGATTAGGCTCGTGGATTCGTCAACCGGCGTCAACCACTAATTCCTTCAAAAAAAATCACCTCATTAATTCCTGTGAATACTGGCGTCGTCGCGAAAAAGCGATTGTCTAGCCAAGAAACTTCATTTATCGCCCTCCCCAAGTTCAATTCGCATTCGACAACCTCTTCCCATATAAATTCGGGATGCTATGCGAACTTGGAACGAATAAAGAAATTGTTCTGCTAAACAGCTTCACTACATGCTTCACTACATTTGTTACATGTATACATGTTTACTTCGGATATAAAAATTTGCAAGCAATCATATGAGATGTTGTGTGAATACGGAAATTACAAAGTAATTACATCAATAGATTTAAACACCAACATCTGTTTAAACTTGGAGATCATAATTGTATTATAGTCGTAGCAGTATGTGAAAAGAATTGATAACTTTTAAACACTACCAATTTCCGATCTAAGAAACTAGAATGAGTTGAAATCTTTCATCTGATCCCAAAAAAAACACAAATGTCAATAGCGATTTTTAGAACTTTAAAAATATACTATAGTATCTACAACAAAATTGAAGTATACTGCATGTCACAGTTTAACATTTCATATTGTAAATGACATTGCTAGATTTTTACAATGTAAAGCAAATTGGAAGTTTATAGAAAAAATTGCCTATTTCAATTTTACTAGAAATTTTCATTTATTAATGAATATGTTCTAGCCAATTATATTCTCTCTTAGTTTAAAAACAGAAAAATATATATTTAAAAGCTGTTTGAAACTGTAACATTTTCGAAAATATTAAACAACAAAATATCAGTTTTGTAACAGGACTTCCGATTCGGTTGGTGAGTACAATCATACGATTAAAGTACTTAAAAGATATTTTTAGATATACGTTGGGCTAAAGGAAATAACCCTGACAAAAAATCATGCAGCCTCGTAAATCTTTACAAAGAGCACCACTCCTCGTCACAAGGATGCCGTCTCTCAGCCAAGAAACATCGTTATTCTTCTACGTTTGATAATCTTATTAAGCCATTAAAGTCGACCGTTCAAGTATATAAATAATGAAGAGGTAACTATGTCACCAACTAAATCTTATATATATATATATATATATATATATATATATACATCCTTTAAATAAAACCTTTCTAACAATTTCACTAATCCTCATACTCTATATTTCTTTACTTTAAACATAGATATATTCTACTGTAAACAAATTTGAAAACCTATAGAAACAAGTGCATACTGTACTCTACATCTTTTTTATTGTTAAGGTAGCTTCTAAATGTACATGAGATCAATTAAAACAATGGCTCTTATACATATTACACGTTAAACCAAAAAATAATAATGTAAAAACAATATTCGCAACCTTAACCAAAACAGAAAACCCGATAAACTATAAAAATAGAATTAATCAAACTTACAGCACGCAAAAGATAAAGCATCAATTCGTGTACATGCTTCACACCATGAACACTGCGTGTACTATCGTAAAGAATGGACAAAACTGCACCACCAGTACATCGACCAACGTTGATATCCATACAAAGACGGGCAAGTTGAGTAAAGGTTGTGGCTGTCTCCTACAATAAAGAAAAATAGAATAAAATCATCCATTACATATATATATATATATATATATATATATATATATATATATATATATCACATAATTCGTATAAAGTTTCAATTTCCAATAACGGGATGCTAATGATCCTGAGGATTTGAGTAATGCTTATAAAGTCTTAATTTCCAATGATGGTGATAATCCTGACTGTTAGTCCTCCACGTGGTGCATCCTGGACTAGGTGCCAACAGGCATCTAGACTAATAACAGCAGGGTCCGAGTGCACAGCAGTATAACTGGGCTTCCGCTACGGCGGGTGGGTGCAAACATACACCCAGAATACTTAAAAGGTATCTAAATGTATACGTATATCATATGTAGCCCTTGCGCTAAGGGAGATAACCCTGACAAAAAATCAGGCGGCCTCGTCAATCTTTGCGAACAGTGGCGACGTCACAAGGATGCCGTCTACCAGCCAAGAAACTTTGTTATTCTTCACGTTTATCTACACTTGTCAAGCCATCGAAATCGATCGTTCTACATGTCGTATAAATATGGGAAATAATGAAGAGGTGACCACGTCACCAACCAAAATAAAGAAAAATGAATAATATTTCTAACTGTGCATCCGGAACTATGTGTCTAATAACTACAGGAACCGAATGTACAGCGGTATATCTGGGTTTCCAATTCAGCGGGTAGGTGCAAACATACGTCCAGGGTACTTAAAAGGTTTCTTAAGGTATACATAAACCATATGTAACCGTTAAGCTAAGAGAGATAAGTCTGACAAAAAATGAGGCAACTTCGTCAATATTTGCGAAGAGTGCCGCCGTCACGAGGATGCCGTCTACGCTTATTGAAGTCAATCGTTCAACATGCCGTACAAATAAAGAAATAATAAAGAGGTGACGTAGTCACCAACGAAATAAATAAATAAAACCTTTTTGTACCTGCAAAAAATATCCTAATCTTGCAATTCCCAATTGACCAATTCGGTATTGATATTCGAGTTGGCAAAGAAGAACAAAATAATCCTTGATCAACGATTGCATTGCTTCAGCCAACGCTTGATTTACCAAACCATACTCAAACATAGACTTTTCTATCAAACACAAATACAAGAAAAAATATAGGTAAAAAATAGTACAGTATTTACAAGGCGAATGTATAAAAATTAAAAAGGCAGCCTATACTGCAATTCGAAAAATACAAAAAATACCTATTCATATATATGTATATATAGTGGAAGGGGATTATTCGGAATATTATACGAACTTGGAATTGATAAAGAGGTGGTTCTACTACCAACTATTGTTGTTGATGTTGTTGCATAAGTAACTTTTAGCAGACAAAAATATAGAAAAAGTTATAAAATGCATTATTAGCAGCACATCGAACAATCGACTTTAATGGTTTCATAAGCGTGGCGAACGTGGGAGAATAAAGAGATTTATTAACTAACAGACGGCATCCTTGTAACATCGTCATTAATCGCAAAAATTGACAAAGGTACCTGATTGTATGTCGAGATAATCTCCCTTTAATCTTGCGCCTGCATATGGTAAACATGTACTTTAAGATATCTTTTAACTACCCTGAGTGTATACTTACAGTAAGTTGCCAATGTAAAAACCCCGCTATCATGCTGTGCACTTGATCCCTAATGCATATTAATCCTAATCCAAGATGCACTATATTATCAGGATTATCACTATTATTGAAAATTAAAGCTTCATAGGTATTCATCATCATATATATATATATATATATATATATATATATATATATATATATATATATATATATATATGCTGAATTTAATATAGCAGTTGACAAAAGAAACAACACAGAAAACTGTAAAAGTGTACAAAAACTAAACAATCCTAAACAATACAATCTTATCTCATAAAAACGAAGAATTTTAATTTGTGTCACCATTAATCTCTGTAGCTGTATATGCTTGGATCGAAACAAACAATAGTGATAGTACATCTTATGTCCCTATAGACAAACAAACTTAAAAAATAAAAGGCTGCAAGATTGCATTCTTCTTGTAATTGCGCCAGTGTTCATATAACATACAAATAATGATAACCCAACAAAAAAATGCAATTACCTCCAACAAAATGAGCAATAGTAGAATAATCGGCACAAATAGGTAACAATTTATTGACGGAATCTAACAACGCAGGATCTATACCAAAAAATCGCATAAAAGATATAATATTGTTATTTATTTAATTATTATTATTATCATTGGCTGGTAACATGGTCATCACTTCATTATTCCCATATTTATATAGCACATTTAAACGACTGACTTTGATTGCCTAATAAACATAATGAACGTACAAGCACAATGAGGTGTCTTAACTAATCAATGGTACCACTATCCTCAAAGATTGATAAAGCTGCCTGATTTTATGTCAAAGTTATCTCCCTTAGCCCAAGAGCTACATATGGTATACGTATACCGAAAGCTTCTTTTCACGACCTTGGGTGTATGCTTGCACTAATTCGCCAAAATAGAATCCCAGTTATACTGCTCTACACTCAGTCCCTATTGTGTTATAGGTACATAGGTGCATATAATCCAAAAAGTGCCACGTATAGGAACAGACTTTACAATCTTACTCAAATACTCAGAATCGTTAAAATTCCAAAGTCTTATAAATTATTGCAAAATGTAATATATATGCAAAAATTGTCAAATACCGATCTTAAAAGTTTAAAAATAAATGTTACCTAGTTATATTTATTTTTGCTAACTTAAATTGCCAAATATGTTTAGTTACAAATGTTTTAGTTACAAATGTATTTTATCGACAAACTACAGATAATTAATTAGTGGTAAGCTTCCAAACTGTTCATCCACAATAATGTGATTGTAAATTTAAATTACCATTGCCCAATTACGAGAAACTTACTATTGAAATAAAAAACGTTATCGTAGCAGTTCCTAAAAAATGTTTAATACCCAAAATTATTTCGAACTTTAAAAGTACATGTAGCTAAGGATTCGAGTAATACACATAAAACTCTGATTTCTAATTGTAATACCATTGTTGACCTTTTACCTCTATTAGATCAATTCTAAATCTAAATCAACACAGAATCAAATGCAAAGCTGATTAACTAGTTTTTTGCCATAAAAAATGAATGCAAGCATACATACATAATAGTTAAATAAATCTTAAGGTGCAAGTATACCACGGGTAGTTATTTGGATAACGAATACAACCTTGACAAAAAAAAGATATTCCAAATAAAAGTATAAGAAGACGTAAACTGTGAGATGAATTCATTTCGTATATTCTCGTCAGTCACAAACACAAAACTTTTAGTATATATATATATAAAAAGGAGATGCAGATGATATTTAAGTTAGTATAACCCCGTTAATAATTGTAAACAGTGGCGCTGTCACAAAAATGCCATCTATTAATTTGTTACTTTCATACGTTTGCAGCACATACAAGGTTTTCTTTTCACAGAAAGTAATGGAAGGCTCTATAAGTATGAAAACACTAAAGAAATGACCATGTCACTAAATAAGTAATAATAATTAATTAATTAACAAAATATTACTTACTCATTTCTTGATTCACTTGAAATTCTCGATTGAAATAATTACCGCTTAATGGCAAAGGTTTTATGTACACCCCCTGATTACCCTGTAAACAGTTTGATTCAATTTTTCAAAAATAAAATATTTTCTAAAAAATGTATTCATAACTTTAACATGTTTACTAATTATTTCTCAAATATATATCAAGTTTCCTCATGGGTTTTCAAGGGTGAATTAGAATTTTCAAATTTACTTGACTTTAGTCAATCAGGAGCACTGTATAGCTGTTTCATCCCTGTTTGAAATTACCAACAGTGCATACCTTTCAAGTCTCACACACAAACCCTACCTGGTATCAGGCCAATGCCATAACCACTAAAAGACGAGTAATTAAAATTAACCGTATAAGTTTATTTTTATAGTGAATCTAATCAATTCTAATTACCCAGTGAATTATATAAACAACAGATAAAAAACTGGAACAACAATTTAAACTTACTTGTAAACAATTAAGCAGATCTCCAACAACAGCGTGTTCCTGAACAGAATAAGAAAGTGTTTGAATTGATAAAGCCTAGTAAATAAATAAAATTTCAAAATTAACCAAATAATAAAATATATTAAAAACTATCTGCATCAATCAAATTCGATTTTCTAATACAAAAACTACATATTTATAACAATTCATTGTTTTAAAATGCTAATAATTCTAAAAATTTAGGTAATGTTTATAATTTCACTTCAAACAGATCACGGTGATTAAAAGTCAGGCTCCTGATTTTTATACGTGCTTCATCATAAAAAATTTATTAAAGAAATCTATACATTTTCTAAACAAAAATTTTATATCTTCCTTTTATAATAATAAAAGGTTTTAATAGCATAGTGTGCAGAGACAACGCCAACAACTCCTCAATCAGACATTGGATGAAACTGTGAAAACAATGTCAAAAGAACTAAAAAAAATAGTGCGATTTTTACCAAGTGTATATAGTTGTCACAAACATTCATAAAAATCGAGTAGCTGCACCACTTATGTTCAACTATGCGACTAATGCTATATTTGCTAAAAAGTATAATTGGAGATAGGAAATATAGTGTGTTGGTACAACATGCATAATCAATTTATAATATAATGATAAAGCGATTCTTCTGGGTAAATCAAAGTTAACCTACAATGTACATCGAACTTCCGTGCTAAAGTTTCCGGTAATTATAATTTGAAAATTAACCCCAAAAAATCTGCCATTATTATTAGTACCTAAAATTGTAATGCAGGTTTGTAAAAAATATGTTGTGCCTGCAAACGTAAGAAACGTTTGCGTACTTGAACTTAATAATTACTCCTAACAAATTATTATCATATTTATATAACCACGTTTTTAAAACTTTCCGAATCTACCATCAAAACAAAAAAATATTAATCCAAACACCAAAATAAAAACCCTACCTTCGTTAATTTTCCCAACACTAATGCATGCAGACAAAATCTAAATTCTTAACGGTTTAGAAATGAGATAACCTAATAAATATGAAAGAAATGTAATAAATAAATCTAATACAAAACGCAGTTAGCCTCATCTGTGTCAGGCAATTAAACAATTATCTATAATTACAATTTTTTAAATGCGATAATAGATATTGTGCTAGTTTGCATATATTTTGCATTAAAAATGTCTAAATCAATCTCAGATATGGTTATATGGTTTACATAAACAGCGGCTAAAACTGAAGGAAAATTAGGCAGAAAAGTACCTCAGCTAATTTGGTTTAAAACTATCCTCAAATTATTGTGTTAAAATAGTTATTAGAAAAACAATGAGTAAACCAATAAAACTGGTTATCTTTGCAAGCAATGGGATATTACTTGAAATGTTATTCAAACATCAAACCCACAAAAAAACGATCTTAAAACAAATTATTGTTATTCATTATTAATGAAAGTTATTTTCAAGACAAAAATAATACAATTTAAAAAGTACAAGGACATCATTAAAAATGATTAAATTACGAAACGTGCAGAAGTACAAACAAAAATTACATCATACTCATACTAAAAATAAAACATTAGCTAAACTAAAAAACAACATTAAATCAAGTAGATTTTTTAAACCAAATGTTTTAATTCTACTACAGTAATATTAACAATTTACCTTACTTTTAAAATAATTAAACACTTTACAGTTAACGTCATATTTGACAGTAAAATCAAACATTTATTTATTAACAGTTTAAATTATAAATACAATTATCTAAACATGTAAACTACAAATCAGAAAAAAATGAATACAAATATGCACCTCTGAATTGAGATTGGTTACTGGCAAATAATCATCCCACAAAGTAAAACGCTCATACATCCAATCGGGCTGCAGATTGGACTTAGGAATATTGTGAGCACACGACAAATTTGGGCTGCATAAGCGTTGTGGAATTTTAATAGCAGGCATATCTAGTACAGAAATAGTATTATCTTCTAAAGATTCTATTGAACGTCTTAAAGAATCGTGGTCGGGCAATGAAAACGATGCAGCAGAAGAACCAGTCGATTTATAATACGTTTCTTGTGCCTTAATACAAATTTAAAGTAATATTTATACAATAAAACTTTTCACATTTTATCAAAAAAGTGTATTAACTTTAATAATTTGAAATAAACACAAAAGTACCTCAGATCCTAATTGCAAGTTATTCATCTCAATATTTGTTTGATTATAACATTGAGAAAATACACCATCTAATGCTGAAAATGTTTTTTTTTCATCGCTAATTTTCGCCAACAAATATGCAACAGGTACTAATTCTCGTATGCTACATATGTTTATTTTAAAATAATTTACTTTTTAAATTTTAATTCTTCAAACTTCTTAAGAAATTTTTCTTTGTTTGGATTATTATAAGATAATTTTTCTAAAGATTGTGGTAATGTCAACTAAAAATAATTTTAATAAATCTAAAAACCTGAATATTTGACTGAACTGCAATACTTTGCTCCAATTTATCAGCAAAAACGTAAATCTCTGGATCACTAGCAGGATCGATTCTATTTAAAGATTTAAAAAATACGATTAAAATTACCCCAGCAATTTAGATACTGCGTTGACATTATGTCTAATTGCGTTTTTCGTATAATCGAAAGCACTCATAATGTAAAATATTTTTGCGTATCCGATTATGCTAAACGTATTTCTACTAAACCATCTAATCTGAGAATGACTATAATGTGTAATCAACAAACGTAAGTAAAAATAAATTTTATTTTAGTCAAGGTCGATTAATATTAATGAAGTAATTAATAAAAAACTTATTAATACAATTCTAGTATTTTAAATTATACTTTTTTAATTTTTTTTTAATTTAAAAATATTTTTAAATTGTTAATTTTTTTAATTATTATTTATAAAATAAAATATTAATATTGTTATTATTTCATAAAATAATAATCTGAATACCCAAATTATATTTTTTTTTAAACTTAACTGGTAATTAACAAAAATATTTTTAAAGAATGTACAATCAACACTTTATAGTTCGAAAAGTTGCATCATCCGCTGTTTTTTCTTGTTCATTGTTTAGTGTTTATTGTTTTTGTTTTTAAGCATCATGCTTCTTCTCTTACTTCTTTCTCACTATTTGAAAATAATTAACATTTTTTTAAAATTTAAATGTAAAAATTGTTTGTGTGATATTGAATTACAGGGTCTCTCGTCTCTTGTTAACATTTTCACTATCTACCCTGATTTTTGTCTTAATCTCCAAAAAACGTTTTCTGTAACGAATCCCCTTTAGCTCACTATCTGTTTTATATTTTCCCCTAATAATTTGAAACAATTTGAGAACCGGATACTAAAAAACGTTTTGGTTTACTCAACTAGTAATCAACTAGTAATCCTGAACGCTCTCAAAAGTATTAACCTAACTAACTCTAGCTAAGTTTACACTCCTGGATTTCTTCGTCCTTCATCTTTAGCAGGTCTTCACTGTCATATTTCATAAAATCCGTAATTACAAAACGTTTATAGTTTTTTTGTCAACTAACCCTTCTACCTATTTCTTTCTTGACCTCATATTATATAAGTTTATTACTGCTTTCTCGTCCACCCATGCTGTTCTCCGGCAGTCCCAAGACGAAATGCTTACATTATTAAGTTTATGAAAACGAGTAACCTTATTGTTGAAGTCATTAATGACTTTTCTATTAATCACAAAAATATATAACTAACATTTTTTCTTCCTTCTCAGTATATATCAAAACCTAAAAATTACCAGAATTATCTGCAAACTCCTTCACTTATCCCTTTATTATCGTCTCTTGTAACTTCCGAACAATTGTTGAAAACATGCTTTCTACTTGATAAATCCACGACTTTAACTTCCTTGGCATAAAAGTTTCCAAAAACTTTTTGCACAATATCCTCCATGATTAGTCCTACTTCCACTACTACAGACTGCATCCATATTGACAAATTGACCCTTTAAGACTATGCACAGACTCCCTACTTTATTCTAACACTCAGGATATTTAACCTAAACTTTAAAGCCTCTTTCATTCTCTAATCCCCTACCATCTTCCCTACATGTTATAAATATTACTAAGACTTTACTTTTTGGGGGCATTTTAGATAATGAGATTTCTATCTGAGCCCACAATGCCTTCCATAAATATATTTTCAGGGGTAAAAATAACGGGTATTTTTACATTTAAAAAACCCATATCTTCTCAATCTTGGTGCAAAATATCACCACATAGGTTACCATTTTCTACTTATGGTAATTAAACATTCATTTACTCGGACAATTTGTTCAAATTTTACCGCTTCCATCTGTCAATAAGCGCTCCAATTAAGCTCTCATTCAAAACCTTCATTCCGTAGCACTCCCTTCATCACTTTATCATAACAGATAAATTCTATTTTTTCTTAATTAGCTGACACATTCTCACAAGTCTTCTGAACTATTTTGACTCTAATCCTTTTATTTTCAGTACTTTGAAGCTGTGTCTTCGTTCTCCCACTACGCACAGAGCTGGTTCACATCATTAATGTTTAGATATACTCTCTTCTAACGACTTTTTAGCTATTACTACCGTTTTTGTCTTCCTCACTTTCTCCTTTCTTTTGTAATATATCTTTCATCACTCTTTGTCAATGTAAAAGCGCTTAACATTGAGCTCATCTCTAACTTTCTCAAAATCAAATTTAAAATCCTGTGCCACTTTTTCTTCAATATAAACTGTGATACTGGATCACAGCGTAGAACAGGCACACAACTACTTACTGGTTTAGATAGCACCACTTGTTATAGTAATATCGGCATGGAATGACTTCTCATGCTACAATCTCAACGTCCCCTTCCCTTAGTTCCTTGAAGTCCTTCTACGACCGCCATGCCTTATTTAACTTTATCTGATTTTCCTCTATTTTTATCTTTTTTAATTTTTTGATCTCTTACCCCATGTACTCCCGATTTATTTGTCAATTTAGAATAAAGGATCAAAAGGAGTTTTTCCTACATTACCTGTGTGCCAACCTGTAACAATAATATAATTTTAAACAATTTTTTAATTAAAAACTATAACATTTCTCTTACAAGTTGAGTAGAAAAATGCTTTCTGTGGTCAGTTCTATTTATAAAATTTTGCATAATGAAATAAAATGTTTTAAAATTAGAAAAACTGTGAAAATAAAGATAAAAATCAGAAAAATATGACAGAGAAAGATTGAATAAATAAAAATTACAAAAAGAAAATTTGTATTATAATACAAAATCAGTACAATTTTTTAAAAACAAAAATATACAAAATAATGTCTTATACGTACAATATAACGCGCAGTTTACCACCAACTAGTAAATACACCATTTTGTTCCTATAGGTACAGTAAAAATTATTTTAGTATCTTTATGTAATTCTCTTCTATACAAATGATTTTGTTAATCATATTTCTACTTTGTCTTTTATCTAAATATAGGTTTACAATTATGAGCTGTACTTACCTTACATAAGTAGTATCGACTTAGAAACGATTAAGATAACCAATGGACACAGACCAATATTTTATATTTTAAAATATTAGAACGTTTATATTAAAACGACTTTGTAGCTTAATTATCTATTTACATTTCTTGAATGTTTAGCAAAGCCATAAAATTGTTGCATTTTTTCACTTTACATTTTCCATATTTAATTGTTGTTGCTTAATTATATAAAGGACTTACAAACTTGTTTGCTCAGTAATTGTATTTATCAAAATAAAATGAGATAAGGAAATGCGTTATAAAAAATGGACAAAATCAATAAATAAGTAAATAAAAACTTCACAGTTAACAAACATATTATAAATTCTTAACATCGACAATAGAAGCATTTTTGTTGCTTGTTGGCAATGAATAGTCGGAATCCGATTGCGTTTTCAATACTCGTTGGGCAGCTCTAAGTCGATAAGCCGAATTGGATCGTGCAGAACACTTGGATGAAAGCCGAGGCAAGCCTCCAAATGGTAAAATATCTTTTAAATTTTTTAAACTTTTCATCGCTTTCGTTTGGTTCCACGATCGAGAACACGATCGCTTGATCGATGGCGATGTCGAATTGGGTCGAATACGAAGACTGCAACTGTGCATTGTTGTTCGAGACTCATTCTGTAGATCGTCATTTGTAGCCGTACAATCAATAGTCGTGCGACTCGACTCAGTTGACTTGTCGTAATCATCGTCACTTTCGCTGTAACATCCGCACATGGAACCGGAAACATCCAGTAGTGTTGAACATTTGGACTTTTCAAAGTTTTGGAGATGCTTGGCCATATTTTTGGGCGACTTCATCATAATAGATTCGGAAGAAACGGAGACGTAACGTTTTGCATTTGTCATCAAAAAAGAATCTGAATTGCGTTTGATTGGTACGCGTGAGGAAGATAAACATGCAATCTAAAAATCAATAAAAATTGAAAAGCAATTTCAAAATAATATTTGTTCAAACACTCAACAGGTTGTTATTACTTTCATCTTTGTGTGCTGAAAGATGCTTCTACTCAAGTATCCAATCCAACAATAATAATAAAGTAAAAAAACTTTTAAAAAATTAATAATAATACGATAATTATACATCTGAAAATAAAAACATTCAATCCGCTATACTATCAAATGTCAAACAAAACAAAGTTTAAGATAAATAAATGATGCTTCTTGATTATTGTGAAAATTCACTACATAACATTATTACAATTAGACGAGGAAAATTACTTGGTCAAAGTCTACTACCGAATTCTTCATACCAGCACTTAAAAACAGACAAAGATTGTTATCCAAACAACTACTAACGTTAATCTATCTCTGTTAAAAAATAAGTACAATCTACTACTACTACTACTACTACTACTACTACTACTACTACTACTACTACTACTACTACTACTACTACTACTACTACTACTACTACTACTACTACTACTACTACTACTACTACTACTACTACTACTACTACTACTACTACTACTACTACTACTACTACTACTACTACTACTACTACTACTACTACTACTACTACTACTACTACTACTACTACTACTACTACTACTACTACTACTACTACTACTACTACTACTACTACTACTACTACTACTACTACTACTACTACTACTACTACTACTACTACTACTACTACTACTACTACTACTACTACTACTACTACTACTACTACTACTACTACTACTACTACTACTACTACTACTACTACTACTACTACTACTACTACTACTACTACTACTACTACTACTACTACTACTACTACTACTACTACTACTACTACTACTACCTCAAATGCTGCATCTTCAAATAAAAACCAAACAATGAATGGTTAATGGTAATTTTAAGAAAAATATATTTATTAATTGTGTTATTATGTACGTATGTTTAAAGATAACTTGTCATGCAATGTAAAGAAAATAAATTATCTAATACACTTTTCACAAATACCATTTCTATCAAAATGTAATTTGACAAAAAAGTAAAAAGTGCTAAAAATTTTAAACTACATTACATATTAATTAATGACAAAGTCAATTCATCATTGTGCCCAAGTTAGTTAACTTCACTAAATAATCTGTCTCCATTGGTTTACACGTATGTGCAATAACCATTAAAAATTGATCAAATGACTTGAATACAAAGTCCAAAAACCACATGACTACATCTGTTATTGTTGCACTATAAAATACCTTTTCAATACCCTAGATAAACATTTGTACTCACCCGTGTAAACAGAAACCCAAATACATAGCTAAGGACTTGACTGTCACGCTATTTTTTAAACTCAGTCGAAAATGCACAAAAGTAAAATTATACACGACCTTTTTTGGTTGGTGACGTGGTTACCTCTTCATCATTTTCCATTATCCTTACGGCATATAAAACGATTGATTTCGATAGTTTGATAAACATAACAAGCGTAGAATAACTAAATTTCTTGACTGGTTAACGGCACCACTGTTCGCAAAGATTGACAAGATCGCCTGATTTCTTGTCAGAGTTATCTCCTTTGGCCCAAGGGTTACATATGGTATATGCATACCTTAAGATAACTTTTGAGTACCCTGGGTATATGCTTGCATCCACCCGCTAAAGCGGGAACTTAGTTATACCGCTGTGCACGCGGTGCCTATCGACACCTGGCCCAAGATGCAAAACGTGGAGGAGGAGCAGTTAAGAATATCACCATCATTGGAAATTAAGACTTTATAAATATTACTCAAATTCTCAAGAGCATTAGCATCCCATACACAAAAAAAATTTGTCACATTGAGACACACCTCACTTTCCACTACAGCCAATGGCATCGACTCGGAACCCGTGTGCCTTTGACTCGACTTGGATACAGGTGGCAAAGCAGCCAACGAAGCCGAACTCAATTCGCCCGAAAGGCCCAGCTTCATCGAAGTCATTTTGACTTTTGGCAATTCGGCGTAATTTGTGAGCGTTGCTGGCGCCGCTCTAGCTGATCCAACAATGTATCCTGGATGAAATCCGCCAATGCGAGATGTAGGTACGGCAGACGAAATGCCAATTGAAGCCAAACCCAATTTGTTCATCCATTTGGAACGATCGATTTCAGAGTCGGAAGCAAAGACGAATCGGACCCAATCGTTGACAATGTAAAAGGCGCTAATTGTAGAATATATATAATATAACAATTACAACTGTATCAACTGATTATTGTGGGTGATGACATAATCACCTCTTCAGTGAATAGAGCTCATTAAAAAGTATTGATTGATAATGCACTGAATGTCAGTGTACCTTTGTCGACACGTGAGATGCACGTTGTAAAAGTTGATAATTGACGGACTTTTGGTAACTTGAACTACTTTGGGCAATAATCATCAATGATAATAGTTTTAAGCTAGTACGACTCACGAGCATACACAAACATAAACATTACGACCAGGCTAAGTTAAATATAGTGAAGTCATCTACTACAAACCAAACATCGAATCAATTTCAAAAATTGATCTAAAGTGTTAATTACTTCTCAAGCTTCGAATATGTTGGAAATTCTCGAATCTGTTTATATTCACATGTTAAAACCTACTCTGTGTTCACAAAAACAGTTCGCCATTACATTGAACTTAGCTTGATCATAATGTGTATGCTTGTGAGTTCTACTAATCTAAATGTCATCTATACATATATATATATACTAAAATTTTATGTTTGTGACTGACGAGAATATACGAAATAAATACATCTCACTGTTTACATCTTCTTACATTCTTATTTGGAATTATAAAGGAAACCCAATGCTTTAGATAATAGTTTTCATTGTGGTTGATGACATAGTCACCTCATTATATGGATATTTATATGGCACATTTAAACAATCGATTTCGATGGGTTGATAAGCATAACAAAAGTAGAAGAATAACAAAGTTTCTTAGCTAATAGACGACATCGTTGTGACGGCTCCACTGTTCGTAAAGATTAATAAAACCGCCCTAATTTTGTCAAGGATATCTTCATTGGCCCTACGGTTACATATGGTGTACATATGCTTTAAGATACATCCAGAGGGATGTATAGTTGCACTCATCTCCCGAAGCTGTTGTTAGACCAGATGCCTATGGACACCTAGACTAGAATGTACCATATAGAGGAGGAACAGTCAGGAATATGGCCATCATTAGAAATTGAAACTTTATAAGCATGACTTAAAGCCTCAGGATCATTAACATCCTAAATATTTAACTAGCTATTAATTGATATATATATATATATAACATACTATTTTCCAAATTTGATAGCACTAGCAGGTGTAACGATAAACCCGTGAAGCAAAATCAAACCTTCAGCAGAATCATCCTAAAAATGTTAATAAAAATTGCCAGCATACCTCTGGATTGCGATAATAATAAAATGTGAAATTTTTGTACACACACCATCGCTTGACATATTTGCTGTGAAATAGGTTGGATTTTTTCAACCACAACCAACCTTGGCAATCGCCTTGTCCCAAATCTTTGCACGAAATTCGCCTAGCTGCAAACAAATTATATATATATATATATATATATATATATATATATATATATATATAATAATTATTATTATTAAGCTTTAATATCTCACTAGAGATACATTCAGCATAAAATACATTTTTACCATCAATATAATTAAAAAGTAGTAGTACAAATAATGGGATCAAAATGAAATAGAATGTCATATGTTAATGAATATAAATATAGTCTATATAGTATGCATGTGATTTTTTTTTAAATATTCAAAATTGCTGTACATAGAATGAGTCATTATAAGGCACAACTTGTACTGTGAGATGTCCAAATTAGTTCAAATGAATGCGTAGGCGGAACAATTTCTACTTTGATAGGTTTCTTAGTAGTTCAATTTTGTTTGATTCTGGATTGGTTAATACTCTGGATAAGTAGGGCAGACATGAATTTTTGTATTGATTAGTTTTGGCTTTCATGTGCAGGTATGTTCTTCTTGTTTTTCCAGAAGCTTTAGACTTGTTAAAAGCTGCATGTAGCGGGTGATTGTTATTATTTTCAATCCTTGATGCTAATTGCATACAGGATTTAAAATGTTTATCAACAATATCATTCAATAAGATAGAATATTTGATTCCTGAAGATTTTGATACCAATGATATGCATCTTTTTAAAATAATGTAATCCTGTTTTAATAAACCAGGAAAAATTATGGGTGAGCAATATAATATCAAAGGATAAAAGCATGATGTAATGAACAATTTAGTAATATAATTGTTAACATTTAGTTTTCTTAATCTTCTTATATAGTAGCATAAGGATTTGGTTTTTTAAAATATATGCTCTACATGATCACACCAGGTAAGTGTGCTATTTATGTTTACACCAAGATATTTAATTTTGTTACAGGTGCATATATTTGTTTGATTTAACTTGAATGTTCTGTTTAATTCCATTGTTTCTCTTGGACGCCTCGTTGTAAATTTAATAAACTTGCATTTTGATGGATTTAAATTGAGATCAAAGTTAGTAGACCATTTTTCAATTTTATTAATAGAATTTTCAAAATTGTTTAGATCATTGTTTGAAGAAACCTTTGTGCACAATACCATATCATCTGCAAATTTAAACAAAAGTGATGGCTTCGGCACTATCAATGGATCTACGTACAGTGAAAATAAAAACGGAGATAGTACTGCACCTTGTGGAACTCCATTATTATTTTCTGTTAACTCTGATTTATTACGACCAATTTGTGTATATTGTTTTCTTTTTAAGAAATGATTTCGTAGCCAGTTTAAAATGTGGTTGGGCGTTTCAAGTAGCTCAAGACGTTTAAGTAATTTTTCTCTTGATATGCTATTGAAAGCAGATTTGTAATCTAGAAACATGCAGTATATTGAACATTTTCCTTTGTCAAGCGATTCAGTAATGTAATGAACAAGGCTGGCTACACAGTCTACAGTAGAATAATTATTTTTATATGCAAATTGATAATGATCATTACTAATGTTCAATATAGGTTTGAGGTCGTTAAGTATTATTTTCTCAGTTAATTTTAAAAACACTGAGGTGCAAGCAATTGGGCGATAATGTTCTGGATTTGTTGATGGGACAGAAACTTTTGGAATAGGTGTGATTCGTGAGATACACCAAGTATCAGCTACTTCACAATTCATAATAGACTTGTTTATTATTGTAGATAAAGATGGAGCAATTGCTGGCATGCAGAGCTTTAATAAATTGCAACTTATTCCATCAGGTCCAAGTGTTGTGCTTGTTTTACAACTGTTAATTAATTTTTTAATATTAAAGTTGATGATAGGTGTTGAATAATTTTCAGTTAATTGATTAAATTCTGATATATTTGAGTTGTTTGAAGTAAAGTAATCATTTAGTTCTTTAGCATCCATCTTACATTGATTTGCTTTTGATTTGCTTAAAAATTTTGTTAATATTTTTCCAAATAGATTGTGAATCACGGTTTGATTGAAAATAATTATTAGCATAGTTATTAAGTTTGTTTATTTCCAGTCTAATTTGCTTGTTTAAGTTCTTTAATTTAGTATATTGACTAGATTTATATGCTACCTCTTTTTCTCGTCTAAGCCTTTTAAGATTTAATGAAGAAATATTATTGTTTGTAATCTCAACCTTAACTACTGGACAATATTTGTTAATATAGGTGTTAATAAGGTCAGTAAAATAGTACAGTAGCATCATTAAGGCTAAGATTGTTAAAATTGATGTTATTAATGTTCAATAGTGCGGATTTAAGTAATGCTACATTTGAATTCGATGTATCTCGCACATGTATGAATGATTTAAAAATAGGCTTCAAATATTTAGAATGATAATGCTTCGAGTATATTTTTGGAAGTAGACGAATTATTGAATGGTCAGATGTTGAAAGAGGTGCGTGTTGTTTTACTGAAAAGTAATTGGGGGGCATTTGTAATATATATATATATATATATATATATATATATATATATGGGATGCTAATGAACCTGAGGATTTGAGTAATGCTTATAAAGTCTCAATTTCCAATGATGGTGATATTCCTGACTGTTAGTCCTCCACGTGGTGCATCCTGGACTAGGTGCCAACAGGCATCTAGACTAATAACAGCAGGGTCCGAGTGCACAGTGGTATAACTGGGCTTCCGCTACGGCGGGTGGGTGCGAACATACACCCAGGATACCTAAAAAGTATCTAAAGGTATTTGTATACCATATGTAGCCCTTGGGCTAAGGGAGATAACCCTGACAAAAAAATCAAGCGGCCTCGTCAATCTTTGCGAACAGTGGCGACGTCACAAGGATGCCGTCTACCAGCCAAGAAACTTTGTTATTCTTCCACGTTTGTCTACGCTTGTCAAGCCATCGAAATCGATCGTTCTACATGTCGTATAAATATGGGAAATAATGAAGAGGTGACCACGTCACCAACCAAAATAAAATATATATATATATATGGGTTTTCAAAGTCACATTTATTTTATTTGTTTTTACTGCTTTGAATGTTTTACGAGAAACATCTTTCAACAGTAGACATTTTAGTGGAACCGACGTGGGCCGCATTTAGTGCCTGTAGTGGCATTCGAACCCGTGCTTGATAAGCATAATAAACGTAGAAGAATAACAAAGTTTCTTGGTTGGTACACAGCATCCTTGTGACGGCGCAACTGTTCGCAAAAATTGACAAGGCCGCCTAATTTTTTACCAATGCTATCTCCCGGGGGTTATATATGATTACATATACTTTAAGACACCTTTTATGTACCCTAGGTGCATGTATGCACCCATCAACCGTAGCGGAAACCCCTGTTGTTATTAGTCTAGATGCCTGTGAGCACCTAATCCAAGATACACAACATGGGGTATGGACAGTCAGAATCATTGGATTCAAAATCTTGGGGATTATTACCATCCCAATAATTGTGTAAAATAATAATTTGCCTAATATTAGTAACTTTTAAAAAACATGCACGTTAACCAAAAAATTATTTTTTAAATCCATTACAAGTACTTTTTCAACGTACTTGGTTTTTTCGAAACCGAGTCGAACTTGCGTAACAAAATAATATCATCCAAACTTCCTCGACGTAACTAGAGCAAAAAAATTCGATTTTAACTATATTAAAAAAATATATTCGATATTTCCACTTCTAATTAAACAGTGTGACTTCCGGCTAACTCATAAATTAAACGTGTCGACCTATGTACGTAGTGGTGATATTCATGACTGTTCCTCCTCCTCCTCCTCCTCTACGTGGTGCATACTGGACTAGGTGGCCATAGCAACGTAAACTAATAACAGCATGAACCGAAAGCAAAATGGTTTAACTGGGTTTCCGCTTTGGTAGGTTTGTGCTAGTATACACCCAAGTTACTTTATGGTTTCTAAGGGTACACATGTCATGCTATAGCCGTTGGGCTAAGAGAGATGACCCTAATAAAATATCACGTGACTGAGTTAAAAAGATACTATCCATTAGCTAATTAATTTATCAGATTTAATCATTTAACATACCTTATAAATATGGAAAATAATAAATAAGTGACCATGTCAATAACCACCACAATTTCTACCTTGGGG
This sequence comes from Cardicola forsteri, assembly GCA_025895645.1. Classification (NCBI taxonomy): domain Eukaryota; kingdom Metazoa; phylum Platyhelminthes; class Trematoda; order Strigeidida; family Aporocotylidae; genus Cardicola; species Cardicola forsteri. Next base: position 1,656,453 of record JAKXYG010000912.1, on the reverse strand, counting down.
TGGTAATAATCTTCGCAATTTTAATAATGATTATGACTATTAATATATTGATAATCTTATTTGTATACCTCCACGTGGTATATCCTTGGCTTAAACTGACAATAATCAGAGATAGAGTGCATGGCAGTATGATTGAGCTTCCTCCTTAGTGGATACGTGTAAGTGTACGCCCAGATGACTTTTTATGTATTTTATGTTACATATATACTATATGTAGTCTTTACATAATCTTGTCAATCTTTATAAACAGTGGTGCAGTTACAAGAATGTCGTCAGTCAGTAAATAACTATTTTAACCATTAAAAACAATGATTCGATATGCTGTACAAATACAAAAAATAATCAAATCACCAACTATGTAACCTTAAATCCTTACAAATTACATTCGTCTAGAATAGAGGCAATCGCCGCGATTTAAAGCATCGACCTACAACTCAATCCAATATCAAAGCCAACAACTTACGTTTCTCATGCGTTTGTCGCAAATTGGAATTTTGTGACGCAAATCGTTTGAAAATCGATTCGGAGAAATCAATGATACATCTGAAAATAAAAAACATTCAATCCGCTACACTGTCAAATGTCAAACAAAACAAAGTTTAAGATAAATAAATGATGCTTCTTAATTATTGTGAAAATTCACTACATAACATAATTACAATTAGACGAGGAAAATTACTTGGTCAAAGTTTACAGTTACCCCCCTCCCGAAAAACCGATTTTGGAATGAATAATTGAAGATGATAAAAAAAAGGTTGGTAAACTACAGAAAACTTGACTACGAACCACTCGGGAAGATCTAATTGAAATGAATGTATCATGGGATCAAACACTACGTTCGGCAAAATGTTCAAATACGTGAAAAAAATTTACTGACCCATTTTCGTTTTGAATTATGGGTCTTTGTTGTTGTTTTTGCTGTAACTGTCATCTTATTACCCCATACTTATTTTTAAACTAAAAGTGTTTTGTAATAATAATAATAATAATAATAATAATAATACAATAATAATAATAATAATAATCGTATGCCCAACTAAATACAAACAATTTGGTATATTTTGAAATGCTTTGTTAGAGTAACCCACTTGGTAAGAAAAGCCACGCTTCCCCCTCTTACTACTAAACTTCGGTTCAAATTTTGTATTAATCCATAATAAATTATGTAAAAGTCAAGAGTCAGGACCATTATTGTCATCAAAAGTAAAGGCTACAAAAATATGTAATATTCGATATTAGGCAAAATTGAGAACAATTTCTATCTAAACGATTGAAAATTATAGGTATTTGCAAAACAGTACGATTTTAATAATGGGCATTGCCAATCTTATTAAAGAAAATTTCTAAATACTGCTATAATTATTTCATAAGTAAAATTCAGACTTTCATTCAACGTTGAAAAACACTCCGTATCTTTAAATATTCAGTCATCCATCCTACGAATACAAATAATAACAAAAATGTCATTCAACCATTTCAAATAATCTGAAATGAATTTAGTAAAAAAATTACCTTCACAATCCTCATTGACTATGGAGTCCAACAACGGTACTGCGTCGTTAGATGTTAAACTATTACTAAAAAAGAATCAATATATATATATATATATATATATATATATCATATAACCATGTTAAAAAATACTTCAAAAAACGTAATTATTTAATTAAAACATCACTAGCAACCACATAGCATACATAAAATATCGGGTACTATACAATAACTGAAACACAAGTATTATTTTATAGATTTATATTTTGTAGCTAATAAAAAATTTATATGAAATAATAACTGGTGCAAAATCAAAAATTGAGTAAAATTATCAACATAAAATATTTACATTTATGAGCTAAAATCAAAAAAGCTTTCTTTTATTGAATTACCACCTAGCAGCTCAGACATCAATGTTATTTAAAATGTTCTCAGTATGCTAAAGCGCAACATCAACCAGTATACTGAAATTGAGAATATGTGTGGTCGCATTCGGTTTGTTGTTCAATATGAGATCAAACAAGAATAGATCAACACTCTCATCGAAAGCATTCCAAACCGCCTAGATCAAGTGGTTAAAGAGGAAGGCGATCACATTGATTATTGAGCATTTTGTACTTGATAATGCAGCCAATTATTTGGTAACTGAAAAAATTGCGTAAAATCTATTTTTTCAACTGACGTCATAGTTTATATTGATAATTTTACGCAATTTTTGATTTTGCATCAGTTAATATTTCATGTAAATTTTTTATTAGCTACAACATATAAATCTATAAAATAATACGTGTTTCAATTATTGTATAGTACCGGATATTTTATAGTTAAAGTGACGATTTTTGTATGTTATGTGGTTGCTAGTGATGTTTTAGTTAAATAATTACGTTTTTTTTTAAATATTTATTAACATGTTATATATATATATATATATATATATATATATATATATATATATATATATATATATATATATATATATATATATAGATATATTTAAACATATCTTTTATGAATAAATCACTTTAATGCTTTAAACAACTGGGGTTAAATAATAACTAATAAATATTCACAAACATTTTAAATAATTCAAATATTACAATATTTATATAATATAACATTTTTATAATATATATATATATATATATATATATATATATATATATATATATATATATATAAAGATAACCGTTTCACATATCTTTTGCGAATAAATCTTCACTTTAATGCTTTAAACAACTGGGGTTGCACAACCATAAAAAACATTAATTATCACATTTTAAATAATTCTAATTCAATTCACAAACACCTACCCCACAATATTCAACTTAACAGAAGTAACTGTTAAATCATTAGTATTCAACGATTCATCACAATTGTGTGACACTAAATGAGATTTGTCGCTGGATTTTGATGTTTCGTACAAACAATCAGCATCAAAATCGTTTTCCTTGTTACGCTGTGCCATCAACGGTGTATTGGGGCTGCTCGAACTAAGTCGATGACCCGAGAAACTGTTTGGCGTGTCTCCAAAATGTTTTTCATCAATTGTCTCACAATTCGAACCATTTATATATGACAGTGGACGATTTTTTAATGAAAACTTATCTGTAGCATCTGAATCAGCCAATAATGTTGTCTCTTTCGAACTTTGTCGATCAGGTGATAAGCTTTGTGTCGTATTAAGTAACGAATTAGATTCAAGAGGCGATACAGAAGTGGGAGACGATACTGAAGTTTGGTCGGAAGACGCTTCTTGGGTTATTGTTAACGATCCGGCAACTAATGGATCTGTAAGCGGAGTTCGACGTTTCGGATTTCGTGTCAAAATGTAACCCCCACGGATTTGCGAAAGACTACCGGCAGGCGGAGTTTGATGAATCATGAGACGTTGACGACGTCCTCCACCACCAGGAAATCCAACAAAATCAGTCGAATGAGCAGGGCGCTTTTTTAAACGCAAACTAACACGTCGCGAAGACATAAACATGAGATCTACCACTTTGGAATGAAACCAACCAATCTATAAGTACAACAAAAATTTAATATTTATTTACAAAAAAGCATCCCAAATTAAAATTTAAAGTTTTTTATAGAACGCGAATAATAAAAGCACTTGACTACGCTGGAATAATTTTAACAGAATTTACACCACCACAAGCATTTTGATATATTGTAGCAAATATTTAGCTGTCTTTATGAAAACTACCAAATAACACTTAGTTTCAAACCTTATATATTTCTGCTTAAAAAAGAAACCCCCATATGTACAATATGCAAACAAAATTAACAACTTTCTTCACTGATAGTGAAATACAAATCATTATAAGATGAATAAGATTATATATTATTTTATATAAAATTCATATAACTTACAACAATTTGATCATTCACTTCAACAACTTCATCACCTTTCATAAATTTTCCCGTACAAAACGCTGGTGACTGTAAATTTTTTAAATGAAATAATTTGTATTAGTGCTCTGCTTAAATATCGCAATTGAAAAAGTATTATTGCTATTAATAAGATTACGTTTACTGTAAAATTAAAACACCATATATATATATATATATGGTGTATATATATATATAAACGTACATCTTCTTGTACAGATAGTATGACATGTACATTAGAAGCAGTTGAATAGAAATCAACTCCCTGCAATAGTAAATTATTAGCATAACTGGCAAACATACAAATCCGTCAGATTCGACTTTACGAACTTGAACAAGTTCCATTCCACAAGGAGTCAAAATAATTGAATCTGAACAATTCCGAAAAATATTATCCACTTGGTCCTTTATTGCATTAACCTAAATGCAATAAAAAACAGCCCTTAATAACTTACATGTGCCATCACATTCATATAATGTTCATTTAATTGAGAAGAATGTGCCATATTTGCTGATCTGTTTATGCATATAGCGTTTTCAATCAAAAACTGACGCAAACTATTCATTTCAGGTAATAGAGAAAACGGTAGTCTGTTAAAATGTAAACTGTATAATTAAATTTACCGTGCAAGCCAAAATGCGGTATTATTAACTGCAGACATTAGTGACAAAATGCACTTGAGAACGTAACTTGCGGCCTCCTGGATATCAGAAAGTATTCCAGGATATGCGCTATCCGTATCATTATCCTGACGCATAGTAATTGTCAAAAAGGTATTAATGGCACTAGTTATGTTAGAACACGAACGAGAAACACGAAATAAATATGATTGCAAAGTTTCATTATCAAAAGATAAAAATTGATTTTGAAGCTGTTTAATTCTTTCAAGTATTATCATTTGATGCCCTATCTTTGTAACTCCAAGTTTGATTAATGAATCAGCAGTTAAATTATTGAGTGATTTGCCATTAATCCCTTTAGCTTTAAATTCATCTATATAAGATTGAATAGACTCATCCAGACCTAAATGCAATAAATACATACATATTTGTGTACCTGTAAACCACGATATAACTTGTTGGGTTGACCATATTAAAAACGATTGAGGACGATCAAAACCCTCCATTTGGATCACAAACTATGCAAGTGTAAAAACAAATTCGATTTTGAGTTTCTATAAAATTATGTAAATGCAAAATATAATTTTCGTACTAAAAATTAATGTTATAAGAAGTTAAATAAATAACTTCAGTAGAAAATCGAAAAAAGGCAGGTTTCAGTTAGCGTTCCAAAACTGTATGACCTTGAATAATAAACACTGTAAAACTGTTGATTTAACTAAACAAATCTATTAAAAATTTATTAATAAGATTTAAAACAATTAATAATTACTAATGTTTACACAATCTAATTTATAGTATAAATTATTGTTTAACAAGTAATGATTTTTAAATAAACACATTATAATGTTATATAAATTTCGAAATTTTTGATTAATAATTACTTTAAATTTATACATAAATAAAATAAATAAACATTTAATCAAAGTATAAATTAAACAACTATGGTTTTTTAATAAAAAATTGTTTAAAATTATCTTCAAATTTTAAATGTTTTAAGATATTTCCGTGTTTTTATTGTACTTTTAAATCTGTTTGTTGTTATTTTTCTTCATAAATTGTTGTCGTTAGTTATTGTTTTCTGTTTTCACATAAAAATGTTTTAATTATAATAGTATTATTCATAAAAATATGCAAAAACATAAATAATTTGTTTCTTTTGCAATTTATGTTACATTAAACGCTTTGCTCAATTTTTAGTTATTATTGATGCTCAACCTTTTTATTTGGAGAAAGATTTTGTTTGTATTTTTGTATATTAATACGAGGCATAAAATAAAATAAAATAATTCTACATATAAACATAAACTCAGTAATATATTCCAGTTTATACTGGCAATTACTTATAATTCTGGTGATAGTAAATTACTAGCTATATATACGGTTACTATTAAAGCTTTTCTAGCTACAATCTATAAAACATATCATAAACTATTATTAACCTAATTAAATAATTGTTAATTTTGTTCTATTAAAGTAACAACTAATGTTATCTTAAAATTATCCAAAAAACAAATAACTGATTTTTTAAAGACAAGATAGCGTTTTTTCAAAGGTATTTTCAAGAATGAATTATTAAAATTGGCAGATTCACTTAAATAATGAATCCACTTGGTTTTACTTACAAAAACTAAAATGGGACTTGTCAACAGTAACACATTAAAATTGAATGACTTTCCTTACATCACTTAAGCATATTAGGCACATCGACATTGTACTAAAATAACCATTAAACATCACATTAGCAATACCAATATTCAAAACAATAAAAATATTTCTTTTTTACAAATAGCATTACCAAATTCCTGCTTAGACTAAAAACCCAGAATTTACACATTTTGACAACATAAAAATACTACTACATTATTTGCTTAAAAATAAATTATATTATGAAATATGTACATATATACAAAACAGATATCACCAATTGTCCAAAGTTAATAGTTCAGAAGATACCCATGGTTTTTTATAACTTCTTTTAACCGCTTTGAATAAAAATCGACCAAATTATTGATAAAATCTTGTGGAATTTGATTGTTTAACAGATAATTAATTTTTTCCTTTAGTGTGCCTCGAATTTCCGTCCGATTCACCTCACGTTCAAGATAACTGGAAAAAATAATCAATTACATTGAGATCTGGGTTGTATGGAGACAACTGAACAAAGCTGAGTTTTTTGTTATTTAAAGAATCTTCGGTCTAAACAATAAAAAAATGCGTTAATTTTTAAATTATGATAAAAACTGAGTTACCTTTTTCAATGTATGTATCGGAGCCTTATTTTGAACAGCCACCAAATGCCCTGAAGCATTTTGTCGTAATTCAGACTTGAAAAATTCATTAAAAATAACTAGATATTTTGAGTTGTTTAGATAACTACTTGTTTGGCTTTATTTTGGTAGTTGCCTGTACTTAATTCCAAAATATCCATAAAAGCATGATAGATGTGCAACCTTTTGAACAATGCAATTGTTGTTTTGAGAAAAATCGGAACCACGGATGACCGTGGACTGCACTGCCCATGATTTATGTTTTAAAGCACACTCGTTTGTAAAAGAACCGATCTCCAAAAACATAATGGACGGTTTTTATATATTTTTGCGAATTCTACGCGTTTTCTTTTATGTTCTGCAGTTAAGGGAACTTTTTTAGCGTTTTTCTTAACTGCAGATTGGCCGATTTCATTCGATTACGGATAAGTAAATATGAAAAATTTGGCAATTTTTTTTCATATTTGTTAGATGGGTTTTATTCTGTTTCTTTTTAATTTGGTGATAATAAAAGTATTATTTCGTTGATAGTGCAGGTCCTGTTCCTGCTGTTCTTAGACGTGTATAATCCTTTAAAATAGTCCTTGTATTTATCTCAAATAAATCCGCAATTTGTTCAACAGCCAAACCAAAATTATGACTTTTTTTATTTGTTCGTAATTTTTAGCACTTAAGATATAGTTTCCACTACACACTCGCGAAGTGAGGCGCGCGTCACGCTACACGTCCTTTTCACTTTTCCTCTTTTTTGAAGATTATTGCAGTGTTTTTGCATTGTAATACGTAACTTGTTTTATTATTATTATTGCATATTTATAATTTTTGCTTGTTTTCTATAATTGTTAACTTCCACTATCTACCTTGATTTTATCTTGATTTCATATATTTTTTCTGTGACTAATCCCCCTTTACCTCACCATCGATTTCATTTTCCCCCCTGAAAATTTGAGACAATTTGAAAACCGAGTACTAATAGGCGTTTTGCCGTACTGAACTTGTAAAAAATTCTGAAATCCTGAAATATTTAAGTACATGTATTATGATTTAAATATACTTTTAAATATATAAAAACTTGTAACATTAAAGTAATAACTATTTACAATGCATATTTAAGTTTTTTTATTTATATAATAAAAAATTTAATTTGTTAATTAAAATAATTTTATAATATTTTTGAATCAATAAAACAATTAAGCTATAACCTTCACAATAATTTATTACTTTATAATTTACCCGAAGGTGTTACGTTTGTGCTTTTGTATAAAAACTGTATCATGTAATTAAAAATAATTTAAGATTAGGAATCGATTTTTAGGTTTTAAATTTAACTGTATCAAGTTTTTTGTTATATTAATATTAAGTTTAGGTAATTTACAAATAAGTTTATAATGCGTGTATTCTCAAAGTTACATTTGTTTTCGTCTTAAGTATTCAATATAATACTAAAGTTTAAGTTATTTTTAATTTAAATAAGATTGTATTTTGGAGTTTTCAGTATGTTGTTCTTATTTTTTGTTATATTAAAACTATGCTTTTAAAAGTTTGGGAGTGTATCATTTATTGATATTTAATGTTTAAAAATAGCCTTTGAATTACGTTTTTTAATAATGGATAATGCCACTAGAGTAGTATTTTAGAAAATTGATATTTTATAAAAAATATTATTTTTCAACGTGAAATTTGACGTTGGTAATAGTTCGCAATTATTTATATATATATATATACGCTTTTATTTATCTCATGATACAATACATTTAATTTTTTATGATAAAAAAGAATGTCGTCATCGATAAAACTCAACGATTTTTGCTTACTTAAAATCTTATTCCATGCTGCCAAATTTCCTGAATGTGCTGTCAATGGTATTCTTCTCGGGCCAACTGACCCTAATTCAACTTTAATTGCTAGTGACTATATTCCGTTGTTTCATGCAACCCTAAATCTAGCTCCTATGTTTGAAACAGCGCTCTATCAAGTAAACTGAACCTGCTAATTATTTTATTTAGATTGAATGGTATTGTCAATCCAATAACCTTCGCATTTGTGGATACTTTCAAGCAAACGAACACATTCATCGTAACACGTAATTTTAAAATTGATTCATAAATCATATCTAGACCAAACAACGTGGCTTTGAAAATAGGTGAAAAATTACTCGAAAAATGTGGCAACGTTTTCCTTTTAATAGTAAATATACCCACTCATTTTAACATTAATTGAATTTAGCTTAATAATGATCATTTTAGCGAATGGACAACGAATCCATTTTCAGCATACACGTTCCAAGAGAAAAAATTAGTAGAAATGAAGTAAGTATATTTTGAAAAAGTTCGAATTACTAGATATATATTCAATATTGAGATGTATAGGAAAATTAATATGATGATTACATCAAATATCCACCAAACAATTATTGATTTTGACGATCATTTGAATGATGTTTCTTCTGATTTTCTTAACAAACATTTATGCACTTTATTGATTTCCCAATAAATATTTTTTATTTATTATATTTCTTAAATATAAAAGAGTATTACAATGTACGCAAATATTAATATTGTACAGTATGATTAATACGGAAAACGTTTATATATGTATAACATAAATAGCGCAAAATTCGTTGAATAATTAAATCATTAATTTTTATGAAGCTCTGCATGGACTTCTCGTTGAAGTTTGCTCGCTTCATAATTTCGATACCGATATCTTTCTTCAGCACGAATCCTATTTCCAAAATCTTTTAAATACCCGGGAACGGGTAAGCCTTTGAAAGCTGGAACACGACCTTTGAGAGCAATTGCGTTTATATTTCGTTCTCCAGCAACAATCAGTTCCATATCATCTAGTTCCACAGATTTGCCATCATTAACATCTACTAGATCGTCCACCAAAGTTGTATAACTTTCGGGTTTGGGTTTCTTCGGTCTACTACGGTTGGGATGTGAAATAGCGATAATAGGTTTTTCAACTGCTTTTGCATTTGTCAATTCTGTAGGCTGGATTTTTTGTTGTGCATTTAAATCAATAGTATGACCGCAAGAAGGCGATGCCAATACGTAGGGATATAAGTCACGATCTGGACTGAATTCGACAACGTTGAGACCGAGACGGTTGGCCATGGTTTCGTATGTTTCCTGACAATACACAATTAAAATGCAAATGTATTAATCATTCTCTGTCTCAAATATACCGTGCGTCAATAACGATACTCAAGATTAAATAGAACTTATGAAATCTCAATTCCTGATAATCATTACATTGCTGAAGCCATATAACTATAGGGCATACCCTGGACATAAGCTAATAAAAATCAAGGATCGAATGAACATCAGTATAACTGAGCAATAATTTCGGCAGATGTACAAATATTGAATGCGGGCCCTGGTTTGGCTTCACTAAATGTTTACTTGTTCAAAAATGTTTCCTGTAAACCATATATATATATATATATATATATGTATATATATTAATTCAAACTATTTTTTGATTAAGTATGTTCATGACAACGGTCTTTCACAGACTGAAACAAATGAAATCAGTTCCGTTTAGCAAGAAAATGTTTTGTGATATTTTTTAAATGATATCATTTATTTATAGCCACATCCTTACCTGTGCAGCAAGTAAATGCAGAAACCCACGAGTAATAACCTGATAGTTTTTCGTACTTCTTTCTACTTTGGCATACATGTCTTTAATTCCAACAAGCTTGCAAACCGTTCGAATAACTCGATGACACGTAAGACCACAACCTGTAATTGACATTAAAATTAATCGACTTCAATAATTATCATAAGCGTAACAAAATAATAAAGTTTCTTAAACAAAAGACGGAAATATTGTGAAGGCGCTAGTATTAGTAAAAAATCTTCGCTGCATTTTTATATGTGAGCGCATTAGTTCGAGCCCCATCAACAATCCCTTGTCTAGCACACCGCCAAACATTCAGTCAATACAAAGCAAACGAATAAATATATTCGGACAAATAACAGAACATTAAACGAAAAATGTTTACCTTCAGGGCGAGGCTTGGCGAAAATCTTACTACCCCATTCATGACGGTATCCCACGTGCCACACTAAAACATAATAAAATTATTATGTATTTACAATGCAATTCATCCAAAAAAATTTTTAATCAAACGAGTAAAAGTAGTTCAAATTAAAAAGAAAATACAACTAGATTCTAATTAATAAAATGTACGAAAAACTTAAGTTAACAGAAATTTTGGATTCATACATTTAGTTATTTACGTAGTCACCCCTTTATAATTTCTATATTTGGACGGTATTTTAAAAGATAGCTAGATAAACGTACCAAACAGGAGAATAACCACATAGATAGCAACACTGTAACTGCGTTACTGTTTGCGTTGATAAAACCGCCTGATCTTTGCCTTAACTTAAGATCTATATATGGTACACGTATAACTTCAGATACCTTTTAAATACCTTAAGTGTATGCTAGCACCCATCCGCCGAAATGATAGTCGAGTTATGCACCTAACCACCTAGTCCATGTAGGGAGGACAGTCACGAATATCTCCGTCATTGTAAATTAATACTTTGCAATCATTACTCAGATTCTCGGGATCCTTAGTACCCGTCTTTCAATTATATATGAAATAACAGAAAGCAATAATTTAAAATGAAAATTATTAATAATAATGATAATAATACATAACGTACTAAGCGTCAATAATCAAACTCACATGTCCGGTTGTCTTTCAGCTCGTAAGGAACAATATTTTGACAAGCCCTTTGTTTAGCACGTCGACATGCAACGATACAATTAACCGAGGAAGCCTTGCCCACGCCGCACAGCCCTTTGCCGTTGCCAACAGCTACAAAAATGGAAAACCGACGTAAACGCCCAACGGTAGCATTCATCGTAGCTACAATCTGATTAAAAGCACACACGTACAAGTTGATCACAATTTAGTAGTTGAAGTTAGTTTTAAGCTACATTAACTACAAACCTGTAATAAAGCCTCTTAACTAAATGTCCTATACGTTTTAAGTGCTTTCTATTCTTGACAATTTTGAAGTACAAGTACGACATTTAGCCATTCATTGACATACTGTTTATTGGATTATTTTCTTTCATTGCGGTTGATGACTGTCCCCTCTTCATCATTTTTATATTTATACAGTATATTAAACGATCGATTGCGATGCTTTGATAAGCGTAACAAATGTAGAATAATAAATTTTTTGATTGATAGAGGGTATGTTTGTGACAGATTGATAAGGCCGCTTGATTTTTTATCAGATTTATCTCCCTTTGCCAAACGGTTACATGTGCTATACAAATACCTTAAAATACCTTTTAAATATCCTGATAAGAGAGATAATCCTGACAAAAAATCAGACAGTCTCGTCAATCTTTGCGAACACTAAGGATACTGTCTATTAAACAAGAAACTTTGTTATTCTTCTACGCTTGTTACACTTATCGAGCAATCAAATTCGGTCGTTTAATGTGACGTATAAATATAGGAATAATGAAAAGGTGACTGCGTCACCAACCAAATGAAATAAACAATACCTTTCCTTCCAAAATGCGACAATCAAAATCGGGATAATCAGCAGAAGGAGGTCCCAAAGATTGACCAGCCAATCTTGAACCTGTCCAACCACGAGCCAATGGAGGAAGTTTTTTACGTTTCTTTTTAATTGATGACTTTTGTCGATAACTATCTAATTTTTCAAAATATTCTTCATCGACAACGCCCTACAAAATAATTAAATAGAATGGTTAACAAAAACGTATGCTGAAAAACGAGTTACAATGATCTGTGAGATACCGTTTTGATGAATATATCCAAACATAGATTCCCAATAGTGTACTAATAGCTTGGTTAACAGGTTATGCCCTGAAGGAAAAATAGAAACCTGAGGTAAAGAAACCTCATAATTTTTCTACGTCTATCGAGTATAGAAAACTTCTTCTCCATGAATGACTGAGTTAGAAATAATAAAAATGCAACCGTTACCAACAGCCAATACAATTTAAATTACTTTAGCCTGTGAGTTTCAAAATATAATACAACCATAACAATGATCAATTATTTACAGTAGTCCCTGTGGTATAACAACGAAATTAAAGTTTTTACAATGCTGATGCTCACGAGAACTACAGTGATATTCCTTATATATAACTGTTGACATAATCATCTTTTCATTACTTCTATATTTGTAAAGCATACCAGGCAGCCATTTCCAATTATTTTGCAAACTAGAAAAAATCTTTGTAGGTCGAAAAAAGAAAGAAAGCAACAAAATTATTTAGTTAATTAACGAATTTCTTATGAGGAATGCTAATGATTCTGAGGATTTGAGTAAATCTTATGAAGTCTCAATTTCCAATGATGGTGATATTCTTGACTGCTATCTCCACGTGGTGCATCCTGGACTAGTTGTTCCTAAGCACCTATACTAACACGGCAGGGACCAAATGCATATATATATAAATTGGTTTCCACTTCAGGGGATGAGTGAAAGCATACACCCAAAATAATTAAAAGGTATCTTGAGATATATGTATACTGCATGTAGCACTTGGGTTAAGGGGGATAATCCTAAGAAAAAAACAGGCGGCCTTATAAATCCTTGCGAATAGTAGCGCCGTCACAAGGATACCGTCTATTACCCAAGAAACGTCGGTATTTTTCTTCGTAATTATTAATCAAAAGTTGGTAATTTTTCGTTTTACTAAAACAGGAAAAGATTCTTAAAAACACTATGCTAACAATGATGTATTTATTTGTTAAATTATAAATTTAAAACCATAAATCAATCATTAAAATTATTTAGTTCGTACATCATTAAAAATTATTATTACCTCTGCAATTTGATTAACTTCGCCTCCTTTTGCAAAAAGTGGTTCACTGAGACCAGGATATTTAATGCCAGATCTACTTTTGCCAATCCTTTGACCAAAATTCAAATTGATGCTTGTTCTTTTAACTCGTCGTTTGCCCCTGGCCCGTTTCTTTACGTTACCCTTGGGGCCAGTAACACCCAACCACAAATCATCAGAATTAACAGAAGTAAATATCGTGCCATGTCGAACGATAGGATCAAATAATGGAGACGTATTTTTGTCCATTACATTAAATGGTAAAGTATACGTATGCAAATAAAATTTAGGAATGTAATTGCTTGATTTCAAATAAGATGATTCTATAGTGTAGCATAAACTGCTCGGTTTGGCAAGGAAACATCCATACTTAATTATAGAAGTACATAGTAAACGCTGCATTCCAAATTTTCAAAACTATTTGAATAAAATAAACAGATATTTAGACAATTAATATATATAAACAAATTATAATACAAAGTTAGTCTAAGCGCTTGATAGCACTGAATTTAGAACGTATTACATAGAGATAAGTTAGAAATATCACAATTATACTTAACTAAGCATCCATAAATATAAAACATGTTAATCATCATATGCATTTTAAAAAAATTAAGTTCAGAATTTACATGTTTGTGTACAAGTCGTATTCCATTAGAATATTTAAAAAATTATGTAAATCAATTTATGGTTATAAATAAACATCAATTTTATGTACTGTTAATCACAAGTAAAAAAATGGATATTTTTTCTTATGATAACTAAATCTATCAAAAACCAGTTGCATCCCAATAAGGTTAACATAATATATACACTCAAAAACGGCTTAAACTGTCTTAACAGTTATATTTTTGACTTCTTCAAACAGAAGCTTCTAATATCTAAACTGATTGTTGTGTTCGCTAAATTGTCAATCATCAATAATTTTGAAATCATTAACCGTAATATATGGTCATTCATTAGTTGAGAGTTTATAAGAATAGGACAACTAATACAAAATATACTTAACTATTTTAAAAACTTGCATTTCTTTACTACTTGACTATTCAAAAAATCAATTTCAATAAAACAATCAATCTTGAGTATTATAATGCATCTTTCTAAAAAAATAACTTTAATAACGCTAATCTTAAAATAGTTATGGTAGTGCTGCAATGCATAAAAAACAACGCTTATTATCCAAATAATATTTAACGTTTGTTAACCAGAGCATCTCAAACCTTGAGTATGCTATTTTCCACCACAAATAATATTGAGTTATCCATTATTCCATTTAACTTAAAATAATATGGAATATACAAAATACACTCCACCTCCTTTATCACAAAAACAACCTAATTATTTTTAACATTTATCAAAATGCTTAAGTGTATAAATGGTCAATTGAACAACGATAAATGTAACCAAATAAACCGAGTTGTAGTTCAAAGTTTTAAAATGTCCTTGTTCCTTTAATACTTGACTATTTAGACATGTTAAAATAAAAACAACTTATACCCAATTCATAAAACAAAAATCACAAATCCTTTCACTTTTATATACAACGGATTTCCATTTATCACTACAAAAAAATAAACATGTAAAAATGTTAAAATATAATAACAATAATTCTTAATAATTTTAAACTAAAAATTCAAATATTTATAACTTATTAATCTTACACACGGGTAATTTTAAATCTCGTAATTCAATAATATTTCTAATATATCGAATGCATGTAAAAGTTTTATTTCTAAGTTTGACCTTTGTTTTGGACTTAAAGTAATTATTTAATATATGATTAACTAAAAAATAAAAAAAATGTTTAAATTTTTTATAATAATTTTTTTATTTAAAATTAATTTTTAATTAAACAAAATATTTTAATTTTTATATAGTAGAAACATGGATTAAAATGATGAAAAAAAACCGAAAAAATCCAAGATTTAGAATGCAGGATTGTAGCAGTAAAATTGCGCAGTAAAATCAAGGTAGATAGTGGAAGCTAACAATTGTAGAAAACGAGCAAATATTATAATTATACAATAATAATAAAAACAAGTTGCGTATTATAATTCAAAAACACTGCAATAGATAGTTTTCAAAAAAAGGAAAAATATGAATAACGTTCCAATGAACGTGTTGTGTAACGCGCGCACCATCTAGCAAAAAATATAAAAAAGAAATAAAATTGAATAGAAGTAGGAAGTATATACTTATAATAATGTATTTTATTTTAATAAAACGTTGAAACTGTAATAATATGCTATGAATGTTTATTCTACGCTAAGACAGCCCTATAAGTGAAATGGTGTAAACTAAGATAAGTTACGACTCTACATTTATTTAGTTTATGTTTGTGCCTTGTAGACAACTTTGCACAACACTAAAATACTGTATAAACAATTTTGTTTGTAAAAACTGATAAACTAATATTACATTGACTTGAAAGTCTTCTATCACTTAATGGAAATAACTTAAGAATTTTTAACCATTCATAAAGTGGTTTAAATTTTATTTTACGAGAATGTTTGGTGATGGTTGTTTGAACTCCCTTTAATTTTTTTACGTCAATTTTTAAAATTATAACTATAAATTGAATGCAATATTCTAGATACGGTTTGATATAGAACATAAAAATTAAGAGTAGGAATTTATTTGGAATAAATCCCAGTTTACGTTTTAAAAAATACCTAGTTTAAAACCTGCCTGGGATGCTGTATTGTAATAGAACTTAAATTGAGGAATAGTGTAAAAAAAATTCTAAGTTATTTTATTATTTCTACTAAATTTACTATGTGCAAACAAGATATGAAAAACCATGCTTGAGGATTTACCAAAAATAATGTGATTTCACTTGGTTGAATTCAGTGGTAGTCTATTTTTAACTGACCATTCATAAATATTATTAATGTCTTGTTGCAGAAATTCAAGTTTTTTACTCCATATGTTTACATTTGTAATATCATATTAAAATAAGTCATAAACGTTAGGTCATTAATAAACATTATAAATAATAAGAGCCTTACAATCCAATCCTGTGGTACATCTGATGTGATTCCTAGTCTTACACTAAAACTACAATAAAATAAAAAATTTCTTGATTTTACTAAAATAGTGTCACTAATTCTATAAAATTTAAGTTTGGTTATTAATAACGAGTGTAATACTTTATTAAAGGTTTTTTAGAAGTTAAAATAAATAGCCTCGACAGATGAATAATACTCAAGTGACTCAAATTACAAGATGAGTTCGAACATTAATGTAACTATATAAAAGTCAGTGCAACTGCATCGTTTTCTATTTGTAAAAAACTGAATTTCTATTATTTACAATTGAGTTAAATAACGTAGAAAAGTATATCTAAAAAGTTAAAGCTTTTTGGACGGCACACATAAACCTATGACTAATTTAATTTACTTTAAAAAATTTTTAAATTGTCAAAATTAGGTTTACAAAAACCAGGAATTGGCATTTAGTTTTGATTTAGCATGCAAGACGCGGCAATCAAAAATGCACGTTAAAAGGAATATAAGATCTCACTCAGATCTCAGCTCTAACTTTCTTCAATTTGAATTGATATAGATAATTATCAGTACCCCGGCTAGTTTTAATCAAAAAACTCTTGTGTGATCTAAATTATCGTTCTGTAATTTATAATTACCAAGTAATTCAAAATTACATACCAACACTATTTACCAACAGAAAAAACAGGACACAATATACTCACAGAACCACAGTCATATTAACAACAAACGTAATAAATTCAAATACAAAAAGGCGCTTTTGAATCCGTACAATACGCTTGCGTAACGTGCGCTTAAAAGTTGCTTATTGTTTTTGCGCTTGCAAAAGTGTTTCGTGTTTACGTGTTTTTTTTGGTGTTATTTGCTTAGTTTTTTGCGTATCTTTTTGTGTTTTTGTGTATAATTGTGCAATTTTTGATTGCCTATTTGTGTTTCAAGTCCAAATTATACATGTATGTGTCGTGCTTGATCATCCATTGTTTATTCTTTTTAACCCGATTATTACATTGCTTTGCGTGTGATATTTTATTTTTATTACATTTTAGAAACTTTTGATCGATCAATGAAAGTTTCTCAGGCAGCGGTTTGTGGCCGTCGGGGGTGTAGTAAATCCGTAAAGACTGGTATGCTTTGCTCCAGGTGCAACACGTGGTTCCATGAAAACTGTACCGGTCTCTCGGAGGTTATCTACAACGAACTGGCAACTAGCGAGGTTGATTTTAACTGCATAAATTGTATTTGGTCATTAGACTCTTCCCTTGTCACCCATCCCCGTGTTATCCCCAAGCCCGACCCTAAAATTGATACTAAGTTAGACCTCATATTAGATCTACTTATCGATGTCAAACTCAGTAACACCAATATTTGCAAATCTGTCAATGATTTAGCTGAGTCTCATTCTACTCCACAGGTTCAATCCAACAAACACTCCGATGAGATCATCCAACTCAAAACCACAATTACGCCCCTCCCATCTACTCTTAAGAAAGTCTCTCCTTCTCTAGTCACCAAGGCTGCTCTTAAACTTTTACAGAAGAAAATTTTATCCGCAGCCAAACAATTTGCAACAGATAAAAGAAGGGAAAACAATTTAATAGTTAGGGGAATTCCTGACACCTCTACCAACTTCAGAAAGATAGTTTCTTAGATAGTTAAGACATGCCATCCCCAGCCTATTAACTTTAAGGCTACGCGCATGGCTTGTAAAAGAAAAAACCTCCCTTTGCCCCCAGTAATTGTCACCTTTAATTACTCCGACACAGCATCCAAAATTCTCAGTAGTTGGATGGGCGTTAAGTCCCGTTTCCCGGAGATCCGGGTGCACAAGGATCATGCCAGTAGGGATAGGATTGGTAAACCTCTAGCATTGCCCAGCTCCGTCTGTCCAAAATTATCGGCCATCTCTTTAGTCAAACTAACTCCCTTGAGATTAGACAACAGCCCTTCCCAGGATTTTCTATCAACGCCCCGGAGCCAAGTCCAATTTCTCCACTGGTTAAAAAGAACAGGGCCCCTTTTTTAACTTGTACTTCCCCCCTAAAAATATACTACACCAATGCTTGTAGTCTCCATAATAAACTCAATGAGTTAAGTCTATTAGCTCTTAATGCTAAGCCTTATTTAATTAGCATTACTAAAACCTGGCTGTCGGAAGATGTTCTTGATAATGAACTGCTAATCCAAGGCTATAGCATCATCCAGTCTGACTCAAAGCGATCTAAATGTGGCGGCGGTCTTTTCTACATTTATGAAAGCCAAATCTATACTTATCTACCTCCCACAGCCTCTATTAATCAAGGGTTTGATTTTCTCTCTATCTCCATTTCTCTCTCATCTGGTGACCACGCTAAATTTACTATCCTTTATAGACCCCCTTCCCTTTCTGAAGCCTCTAATTATGCATTAATACAAGAACTTCACTCAGTTTGTGCCTCCCCCCATAAGTATCAAGGCTTATGGGTGACTTCAATGCCCCTACTATCAGTTGGGACACTCTATCCAGTCAAGGCAACTCCTTTGATTCTAACTTTCTCCAATTCTGCATTGAGAATGTTCTCTTTTAACAGGTTTCCTCCGTCACTAGGCATAGAATGGGCTGTACTTCTTCTTGCTTAGACTTAGTTCTCACTAATCTCTCTCATGTAATAGACTCTGTCTCTACTCTGCCGCCGTTGGGTAAGAGTGATCATTCTGTCTTGGCTTTTAAAGTCTATCTCCCGAATTCAGCCCACATCGCCAATCCTTGTTTAGCGCTTATCCCAGATTTCAGTAATGTTAATTTTGAGGGTTTAAGGAACTATTTAAAATGTTTTGAATGGGTTTATTCTTTTGGGGACGAGGTTGATAATTTCTGCTAATATTTCTCTCTAATACTATTAAGTCGGGAGTTAAACTTTTTGTCCCCCTTCTAGCGCCCTCCCGACCGTCGAATAAAATACCACGACGTTTTTATTAGACTTATTAAACTCCGTAATCGCGAGTTTTATAAGTGCAAATCAACCAGTCTCCTTGTTTTTATTACAAGTATCTAGTTTTACGAAACAAATGTGCACTTAGCCTTACCAGTCTAAAGCATTGTAGAATTAATAGTATCCTAAATAAAGCTAAGACTGATAAGAGCCTGCTTTTCAAATTTATTAAGAACAAACGAGGGACCACAAATTCTCTTCCGCAACTTAAGGACACGCATGGGTTTTCTCTTCCCTTGCCTGAAGTATGTAACACTTTCAGCCAATACTTTCAATCCGTCTTCAATACGGATTTCGTAGGTAACCCTTCCACTAGTCCCTCACTTTTATCAAAATCTCCTCATCACCCCGGAGATTGTCCGTAATCTCCTTTTCAAATTAAAATCTTTCTCTAGGGGCTCGGATGAAATATATCCGAGAATACTCAGAGAATGTGCCGCCGAGTTAGCTTCTGCACTCGCTTACCTGTTTAACCTTTTCTTAAAACAAGGTAAGGTTTCTTCCACCTGGAAATTAGCTTATATTAGGCCAATCTACAAATCTGGTTGTAAATTTAAGGCTGAGAGCTACAGACCTATTAGCATCTTGTCTGCTCCCAGTAAAATTATGGAAAAAATAATTAAGTCTCACTTAATAAATTTTATAGTCGATAACAACCTTATTAACCCTGTTCAGCATGGATTTATGTCCTCTAAATCCTGCCTTACCAATCTACTAACATTTACCAATAGTCTTACCAGAATGCTGGAGTACTCTCATTCGATCAACGTCATCTACTTTGATTTTTGCAAAGCATTTAACAAAGTACCTTATTTGGCATTATTGAATAAACTGAGAGCATTTGGGATTAGCCCGCTTCTCCTCGATTGGATAATGGATTTCCTCTCCAATCGGCAACTAAGTGTAAAATTAAATGATATTACTTCCGCAGCAGTTACCTCAGGTGTCCCCCAAGAGTCCGTCTTTGGTCCTTTGTTATTTATTATTTATATTAATAACTTACCCGCTGTTGTTTGTTCTGACATCTTGTTATACGCTGATAATGTCAAGATTTTGAGTACTGATCCTGAACAACTTCAACTAGATATTTTGAGTATTTACAACTGGTCCATAGCAAATGCGCTCCCTCTGAATTTTTCCAAGTGTAAACACCTCTCCGTTGGTAAACTTTCAGGCAATATATTCAGAGCGCCAGACTCATCTCCTATCACTCGAGATAATTCAGTTAAGGATTTAGGGGTTACCCTCAACCACTCCCTGAACTTTTCTTTACACCACATGATAGCGGCATCTAAAGGGTTCCAACTCACCAAGTTTTTTAAACGTAATCTTGGTAATATCCCTATGAGTTGTTCACAGCTACTCTACCAGACCGCATTTAGAATATTGTATCTAAGTTACATCCCCTTCCCTAAAGGCAGACACTAAGAATTTAGACAAAGTTCAGCGCTGCTTCACTTAGATCCCCAGACAGCTCAAGAATGCAAGTTACCTTAACCGTTTAAAATCTTTTAAGATCTTTCTACAGCAAGATAGGAGACTCCGGGGCGACCTCATACTAGTTTTTAAATTATTAAGGTCGAATGATATCGGACATCTTCTCATCTCTGCTAACGATTCGCAAAGGGGGCACCCTTTTAAGTTATCCAAACAAAGAGTTAAATCTCGGTCTCGATTAAACCATTTTTCGTATAGGGTCATATCCGCGTGGAATCTTCTACCGTATCATGTTGTTACAGCACCGTCTGTTGACTCCTTTAAATCGGCGTATGATAATTATTTTCTCCATGATTATACTTAATTTTATATTCTTATTTACATATATATATATATATATATATATATATATATATATATATATATATATATGTATGTATATATATATACATTTTCATAACTCCATATTTATAAACAAAATTTCTTCGAGATTTATTTTTGTTGATACCTGATATTTTGAACCGAGTACCAAAAGGAGTTTCCTCCTACTTAACTCGTAAATATACCTGAATTCCTAAAAATTTAAATAATATCAAAGTTGTTTAAGTGTAAAATAATATAATAGTAGAAACTGAGATCGATAAGTATACCAGTAGTGTTATTTGAAGCCAAAATACGATTTTAGTCGCTTATTCGAAAATCTGACAATTTTTGCATTATATTTTATTGGGCTAATCATGCTAGTCTTATTACACGTGTTAATTTAGGACTTTAATAATGCCTACAAACAATTTTCCATTTTTTAGATAATACGTTACCGTTATTCTGACATTAATTGCAAATGTTCCTTAGTTGGCATTAACGTAAATAGTTTTGTAATAAACAAAAAAAACAAACACAATATAATAAAAATATATTTGAATTACATTACGAAAAAAATACAAAATAATTTCTTGTATGGATAGTCATCCACTAAAACGTAAACCCATTTATACCAAAGGAATTAGTCACCACAAATGCTACTAATAAATAACTAAAAAACGCTCTTTATTGAATTCAAATTACTTTTCTGTTTGTACTGTAAGTGGCATCAAAACAGACATTTTTAGGACATTTTTATACAATGCTTTTTGATCAATGTGGCAAAAAACTGATTACAGTATATTTTTAATCGTTATCCCGTTCGTACGCCACAAAACCTTCTTTCTTCAAACGGGACAGCGTTTATTCAAAGTGCACAGTTTCTAAAAATAAAGTTTAATCTTATCGTATTCTATCGAAGATTATATAAATCTCTCGTTGTGACGTTTTTTAAAAATTTGTCACAAGCGTATATCTGAATTTGGGAAATAGGACATTTCTGCACAAATAATTTAAACTCAGATTCTTCGTCCTTTGATAGCCTTCTTCTGTTAGGATCTAAAGCAATTTCTTCACTGGAGCATGTGTGAACGTGCTATAAATTTGGTGCGGTTATAACATATTTATTGTTCTTAATTTTAACTGTAAAACGTGCAAAACAATTTTTATTTTTATTTCTACAAAAAAATACACAGAATTAAAGTTACTTGGTCTTACGAAGTCATGTGCCTTCTTATTTGCGCTTCTGATAAAACGTACATCTGTAAAAAACTTTTATATATGGGAATCTTTTATTTTCTCTACAGTTTTGTCAAGATACACCGTGATAAAACTTAGTGTTGGTATCTATTTTTTTATATCCTTCCAATTAGAATAACTACGTCAAATCCAGTCCGGTGCACAAGCAAATGCCATTGTAAAATGAGGCGAGTACAAAAAATTTACATTAAATAGTGCCCAAAGCATCCAATCATAGCTCAATTTTAAAATAAACCAATCAGAGTACAAAACCCACATTTAATCAAATTTAATCAAATTACGACCAATTAAAAATTATATGACGTCCAACATTTACCCAATTACTCTAATCTGTACTTCAACAAATTGAAAGAACACTCCTTTAACCAGCTTAAACACACGGTTAAGACAACAATAATTTTTAATGTATTTTTTAAATTTGTAATAGTTTTTCTAAACCTTACATTTTTATGCATTCAAGTTCGCATATAATTAGTACGCACTTTCTAATTGCACTTAATTATCTCCGTTCCTAGCATTCTACAGTTCCACCCCTTGCGTCTTTTTATTTTTATTATTATGTTCTATTTTTTTTTCTATTTATCTATTTTTTTAAAAATATATATAATATTTTTGAATCCATGACCAAAAGAATATTCTCTTACTAAACTAACTTACATCTTAGGTGAAATATTATAGTTTTCATAATTGTGTTAAATTTATTTCCTATTTACCTACATACATTTAGTCATTAAATTTTTTAAAATAATTTAAATAAATATTTAAATTATCTAGAATTAATACACTGACTGCAAGAATGATAATTTGTTTTCACCTGTTTGATTTTGTTATATGTTTCCGCGTGTTTTCAAATTTGTATGGGGTTTCCAGAAAGAATGCATTTACTGACTAAGATAAAATCTGGAATTTTTGCTTTTTTAGTCATCCTCACAGTTACAAGCATTGAAATTTTTTTTTTGCGTTTTAGGAGTTATATTGACCACTAGAGTTGTCATGCGTTTATTTAGAGTTAAAAATTATAGTTTCAAATATTTATTAAAGATATGGGTTTTCATTTATTTGTTTTGTATTTTTTTATATTTGGTTTTTCTTCAAACTGATTTTAAATCTTTTATAATCTTCACTAATTATCTTGACGATTTTGCAAATGACAATAACCTCAACTTTGATAGTTTATCACATGACCTTAACTTTTTACAGTATGATGGCCCAAATTACAGTGCTGATTTTTGTTTAAAATGTAGATATTCGATTGTTTTATTTTCTTATAATAAAAAATCATTATCAAGAAGATATTTGGTTGATTTTTTAAAATTTCTCATGATAGATTATTATGTTTATGACATAAAAGGAATTAACATTTTTAATTTAACATACTATCTTGAAACTATTTCTATGAAAAACAAAGTATTATTGATTATTTTTGAAGACTACGGAATTTACACTTACCTCGATAAACACGAGAAATTACGTTTGGATGCTTATTGTAAAATTAAAAATATTGGTGTGATTGGATTTTTTTCGGATGGCGAATCTTTTTCGACAGAACCCAGTACTATAACAAAAGTAATTATAAATTGTTGGTTTTTTATATTTAAAGTTTTAAAGTGTTAATTTTTTTTAGTTACATTTTAAAATAAGTTTGTATAAGTAGGTAATACATTTACAGGTCTTTGTTTAATATAACCAGCTGTTTGGATTATTTGATTAACGTATATACAACAACAACAACAAACGTTTGTGGCAATGCCACATCTTCATTAGTTCCAAATTGGCCTAGCATCTCTAATAATCCCCTTCCATTGTTCACGATTTTCGGAGGCGTGTAGGGATATGTCAGTCCATCGACTTAGCCATTGTTTCCAAGATAAAGTGCCGGCCAGAATTGTATAAAGATTGTCCCGAACGGCATCCATCCAAGTACGTTTTTGACCTCCTTTCCTCTTCTTCCAGTCGGTATATATATATATATATATATGCTTAATTTATAGTACTTGTTGTTTATGATCATTTAATTAAAGGTTAATGATTATTATAATTATTGATTTTTTTTCATGAATGAACAAATATTTTTGCGATTCGTGGGTTGTTTTTACTTGTTTACTTATTAATTTAAATACTTTTACTTGAATAATTAAATTGATGATGTTTTAACGCGATTGAATAAACGCTGGTTTTTGCTTGCTTTCTTTTTTTTAATTATAATTTATATAGGCAAACAACTAGTGACGAAGTATATGGGATTCGATGATCATTTAACGTACACATTCGTTAAAGTTATTCTGACTGTTGTATGCTTAGTATTTTGAATTAAAAGTTGTGCTTGATAACTTATTGTTTTTCACTGAGTTTGTGAATATTACTTCTACATGTAAGATGGAGTATGTGCATTGGTTAAAAGATGTTGATAGGTGTTTACCTTTAATGTATTAATATTTTAGAGTGCATTTTATTGTGTACAAGAAAAAGTTTATTAATCAAAGTTACAAGCCTGTCTTTTCTTTGCTAAAGAACATTTATTAAGCATATTTTTGTACATAAAATAGTTGTAGGTTTTTATTGGTTAAATGTTTTACTAACTATTTGTGAATAAATGAGTGTTTTACTGAATTCAAACGAGTGCCCAAACTTAATAGCGGTGGCGGGATTTAAACCACAGTTTTAGGTTTAGCTATTTATCAACTTTCCCAAGTATGTTAAGTATGCCACATATTGACATATCACGGAAAAGCAATTTGGTTTTTAACCTAATTTTGCATGACAACAGGTTACAACTTAACTTTAATTTCAAAGTATGTGTAAGCAGTCTTGTGGAGTTTTAAAGAAAGGTCACACTACAATTATGTTAGAAAGTTGCCTTTACTGAAGTATGTAAAGTACAATTAATAATACATTTGTAATGTATTTGGATATTTACGAAGAAACTTTGCAATTGTGGTTGATGTTTAATTCATATTTTTATTTTGCTTCCAGGTTGGAAATTTACCATTATATCTACATCGGCTTAAAGGTATACCATGGGGATTTTATACAACGTCCGATAGTTCGGTTTTGAAAATCACGCGATCCAATCGGCTTAGTCCGGGTTATTTAAATGTGGTCAATTTTGCAGAATTACCTTCACATAACGCCGAATCCAATTCAGTCGCTTGTTGTCTGGCTACTTTTGTGTTATCTCCGGGTTTCGAAAGGTATTTTCGAACTCTTGCATTTACAAAACTTAACTATTTACCTGATCAATCAGCTGAATATTTAACGTCTTCATTATTGTTTAAAAGCATTGTAAGCATTTTGTTTTTTGGTTTTATCAATTGATTGTTTTGTACCAGAAACATTTTTAGCAAGTTTATATTGAGATGAGTTTTGGGTAAGCGCTTGCACGTAAAGGAGTTAGTTACATTTAGAAATATGTTTATATGGAGAATAGAGATCTACCGCTTATTTTTGGCTAGGTTAGATTACGGTTTTTGTGTACTCAGTCAAAAGTATCTGCTCTGTTGACTACAGCATTTTAGCAATTTTTTAAAATATACAGATTAGTTTTTCTACCGTTAGCCATTTTGTTACAAAGATAGAACAATTTTTAAACCAGCTTTTTTTTTGTTAAACTAACGGTTTGTCCGAGATTTTTCATTTAGCAAAACCTTATTCATAGACTATCTTTTTCGCTAAAATTCATTGCACTATCCCGATTAGACGCTTTAATTAGTAGTCGATAGACCCCCATCTCTTAAACGACATAAAAATCTTAATTTATTAGTTTTAAATTTATAGAATCCTATTTGATGCCTACATTGGTGTTGAAAACGAAGAGAATGTGACTATCTCATTTTTTAAGTACTCAATATGTTTATAAAAGTATGTTTTTGACTAGCGTTTTATTTTAACGATGTAAACTATTTATTTATTTTATAAAAGAATAGCTCCACATCTGACACATCATCGATCTATCAAAGTCTTGTAATTGAGGATCCAGGACTATACGACGGGATTCGTCGTGTTCTTTTTACAATACGTGCGGGAGCATTATGGCCTTCATCGATGTTGCTATTTGATGCAATTGTTCATTTGTCAGGAGGATTGCTGACTGCTTTACCACCCGTGACTAACAAAGATTTTTCATCAGGAGCTTTTCAAAACAATTTATACAATGGTAAGTTGTTTTTTCTCTCTATTGATATCTTGTGTGTTTACTCATTTGCACACATATGAAATGAGGTCTTTAGTTCAATTCGACTATTAGCAGTTGTAACGCTTACAATTTTGGGTTCGAGGCGTTTTGAACGTTTTAACTAAACCTGATGTTTGTTGACTGGGCAATACGAAAATATATTTGTGGTTGCAATATGAAATTTTATTTTAGTAAAATAGGAGGACGTTATTATTCACTGCGTCAGTTTAATCTTTTTTCTTGTTTATAATGCGATAACCCTATATGAAGACGTGTTTACTCAGACTCTTTTTTAGGTTTGGTGAGTTTTTGTGTTTCATTAGAAATGATTAATTTGACAAGTGGTATAGTTGTTAAACTTTTATATAATAGGGTTTGATTCCATGACATGGACTAAATGGAGACTGTTGTTTGATTGTGCTAAATTTGTACTAACCGACAAAATGAATTGTTGACCAGTAAAATAATTTAATTTAATCAGTTGAAAACTTTATTTTAAGCTTAGAAAGAGATGTTGGTTGACCTTGAATGATATGAACTGATAGCGTTTTTTATATCTATATTTTATAATTGTGATGTTAATGATACTGAGAATTTGGGTAATTCTTATAAAGTCTCAATTTCCAATGATGATGTTATTTCTGACTGTCACTTTCAGGTGGTGCATTTTGGACAAAATGCTCCCAAACTTCTAAACTAATACAGCGGAGGGCGAGTGCATAGTGGTATAACAGGACTTCTACTTCAACATATGGGTGTAAGCATACACCCATAGTACTTATAAGGTATCTTTAGGTATATATATATATATACCATATGTAGTCCTTTGACTGAGAGAAATAATCCTGACTAAAAATTAGTCAACCTCATCAATTTGTGGGAACAGTAGCGCCGTCACAAGGATGCCGTTTATTAGCCAAAAGATGTCGTTATTGTCCTACGTTTTTCACGCTTCTCAAGCTATCAGATTCGATTATATAAATATATAAATATAGAACATAATCAAGAGGTGACTACATCATCAATCAAAATGAGTGAATGAAAATATTTTATAACCTAAGTATTAGTTAATTCTAACTTTATATAGCCTGTTTCTGCATTGCAAATATCTGTATTAAAACAAAAAATGTTCTAATAATTTTAAATGTTTTTATTCTACTTTTTAGCTTCTTCCAAGATGGATTTAAAAAGATGGATATTGGTGGATGTAGATGACACGTTTTTGTCAAACGAAGACTCTGCCATTACTATTGAAGATATAAAAGTAATTTAACAATGATTATTATATTCTTTTACGCTCGTAGGCTTGTAAGTCAGCGATAAACGTTCTCCATTGTACTTTATCTCAATATAGTTTTATTTGTCATTGATGAGTTTCCTTTAGTTTTTTATTGTTCTCAGTCTGGCCTACTTAAGATTACTAATCCCTTTAAAAAATATTGCATTTTTTGATTAATAAATGTATTTGAATAAAACGGAACACGTAGATGTAGGTACAATGGACCTGACAGATAAATACAACTAGATTTGAAAAACGGTTTTGTTGAGGTTGTTGACGTGGTCACGTATGTATATATTACTACTTTGAACGTTTTACAGGAAACATCTTTCCTCTGTGGACATTTTATCGAAGCCGAATGTGGGCCCGCATTTAGTGTCGATGGTAGGAATCGAACTCATGTACGTATCGAGCGCTATACCGCTAGACCACTCTGGTACATATTGATTCCGGTGGTTTTATAAACAACAAATGTAAAAGAATAATGACTGCAAAGTTTGATAAAGTCACCCGATTTTTGTAACGGTTTTTTCCGTTAGCCTAATAGATATATATGGTATATATATATATATATATATATATATATATATATATATATATATATATATATATATTACATACCCTTGGTGTATGCTTGCACCCATCTGCCACTGTGCACTCAGTTCCTGACATGTTAGTCTGTGAACTTAAGTACACCTAGTCCAAAGTGCGCCATGGAGGTGACAGTCTGAAATATAATCATTATTGGAAATTGAGACTTGATAAGTTTACTTTAAATCTTTAGGATTATTAGAATCCAACTATGCAAATGTTAAATCTTTTACTTGTATTGTACAATATTTGGAACACTTGTAGGTAAATGGGTAAATGGAAATGTTATAAGGTTAACTTCAAATCCATGTTTTACTATGCAAATAATCGATTTTCATATCCGTTTAGTAATGAGTATACGGTTATAATGTTTTTTATTTTAAAGTGTATGTTGGCAACTCAGAATCGGTGGCGCCAGCATGTTGCAAACTTTACTTTCAATTTGGGATTTTGTGGTTTTTTTTACGACCAAGCGCCATATAAAGTTAAAGAAGCTTACGATTTTTTATTAGGTAAAAATTTTAATTAAATTATTTGGAATACTTAGATCATATATATATATATATATATATATATATATATATATATATATATATATATATGACTAGCTAGGGGCACATAAAAAACAGTTACCTTTTTGTATTCCTTGCTTATTAGCAAAGGTATAGAGTTGGACCTTGAGTTCAATTCAACTGTTATCACTTCTAACACTTACGGTTTGCTTAAGAGTCTGACCTTACCAAGTTACTATTTAGTTAACTAAAGTATTACTGCTAGATGGCAAAAATTCCATCCATGTCGTGAATGACTTTGACGAAGGTGTATCAGAAGGGACATTTAACCCGTGCTCGTATTTCTTTATCTTCATCATTGGGGATACCCCCCCTCCACCGGATATTATTGCCCAGGACAGTCCAAATTACCGAAAAACCTGCAAAACATCAACTTAATGAACAACACTTGAGGTATACTGGCTTTAAATGTTAGTTACATCCCGGATTGGATTCTTCTAATGATCTATTGATTGCAAACGATAAGCAATCGAACGCCTATTTAAGTAATTCATTTGGACGGGAGGGGTTAATATAAATAAAATAACTGAGTTTGCGTGCTACAATGTCCGTCCATATCATACGTTAACCATCTGTTTTTCTTTTCAATCCGCCTTCCGTAGCTATTCTGGTTGAACGAGTGGACAATCTTTGTAAAACATGACCTATTCATTCTAATCGTTTTTTCTCTTATCGTATTAGAAATACGTGGCTAATCAATATTAGGTGTACTACAAATATTTGGAAATTGTAGAAATATTTGATTACACAGTTGCGTTCATTGGATGACAGAGAACGAAACGATATGGATTTTAAACAGTTTTACTCAAACTCACATCTTTTAACATTGCAAAGATTGTTTTGAATTTAAACAGAACACCGTAATTCGTTTTGGTGGTTCGATCACTTGTGGGATCATCGCCAGCCACATTTGTTGAAGGACGAACAAATTATTGGCAATTTGAGTTTGTCGAATTACGAATTTGCCAAGGTTGGTGTCACGTTTTTAAATTTATAAAAAACATTTATTTTGGTTTAACAACGTGGTGTTAAGTGAAATGTATATTTTTTCAATAAATAAGAATTTTACTCTATACAAACTTGACTGTAGTTGTATGGCTGAAGGTCTGTGGCGTGAATAATTTATGAAAAATACTTTACATTTAAAAATGAAAAATTAGCAATTTTTTAATCTATAAATCGTTTTTCTTGTTTTATTTTTTCAAATGTAATACATGTATTTTACACCAATTTGGACATTTTTGCTCAGCATAAGTCCAGAAGCGGCTAGTAAATAATTATTTAAATAGAAATCGGATTAATATATTTACAAAATCGCTACTAAAAATTTCCGTAATCTATAGTTAAAAAATAAATGATTACTTTTATGTGTAAGATGAAGGTTTGTGCAAAAATGGTTGCACAACACCTTATTTTTTGTCGAGTATTGCAGGATGGATAAATATAGTATTGTTTTGTTAACTTTTTATCTTTAGGCACATGACATACCAATTTTATTTAATTATTCCGTCGCTCCTCATCATTCGGGTGTTTACCCAGTATATCCGGTCTTGTACAAGGTTTGGGAAACTTTATCAAATATCAGTGTAACGTCCACAACGCTTTATCCCAATCCTACACCGTACACCCTTCATACCGGTTTCAAATTTGGAAATGTTCGTGTAGGTAGTCTTTTTATTATTGTTTCAATGCTCCAATTAATGTGGGTGTGTGTGTGCTAACGCGGTCACTTTCGCATTCGGATAGTGTATCATTACAAACGTAATTGTTAGAATAGCCGATCACTTATTCGTTACCATTTACTAAATGTATGTGGCAAAAGTCGAAGTGCGAAGTTTACTGACTGATAGACAGTTATTATTTGCGAAGATTGACGAGAAATATAGAAATAATGAAGAGGTAACTATGACATCGATTTTAATGAAAAATGAAATGTGTATCTCAATATACCTTTTAATTATCCTGAGTGTATTTTTGTATCCACTTGTCAAGGCCGATGGTCAATTTTACCACTGTGCACTCGGTTCTTGATCCATGTTAGTCCGAGTCCAGGTGTGAAAATAGGATTTTTATTATTATTAGAAATTGTGATTATAAGTATTATTCAAATTCTTACTTATAACCCGTGATTAAATTTCGGATTAGAAAATTTTATGGTAATAATTTCGACCAATAGAAATAGTTTCAGTGTGGATGTGTAAATTACATCACCCAATAGAAAATAAACTTATTATTGTCTACTCACGGTAAAAAGTAGTCAGTATATTGAAATGAAATTGTAATTTAATAAAATTGATGCAACTGATTTATTTATTTAAATTGTTAAATTAGTAATTGTGCATATTTGAAAGTTATTGCTGTAATACTGGAGTATTTAATCAAATATAAATTCCTTATTCTGTAGACTGACTATTATTACCACTAATATAAGCACTATTACAACCCTCACAACAATTACCGCAAAAAGTGATTATTTAACTAAAACCTCTCAAGTAACTACGTAGCAAACAAGAGAAACGTCACTTTGATTATAAAATATACAATAATATATAATAATTGAAATACATACATATATATTGTAAGTAATAAAAAATTGTGGTCTAGCGGTACTACGCTCGAATTCGGACCTCGGCGGGCATGGGTTCGAATCTCATCACCGACACTAAAATGCGGGCCCACGTTTGGCTTCGTTAATTGTCCACTGCTGAAATCCTTCCTTTTGGTTGGTGATCTAGTCACCTCTTCATTATTTACCATATTTATACGACATATAAACGATTGATTTCGATGGCTTGATAAGCGTAACAAACGTGGAAAAATAACAAAGTTTCTTGGCTGGTAGACGGCATCCTTGTAACGTTACCACTGTTCGCAAAGATTGACGAGGCAGCCTGATTTTTTGTAAGGGTTATCTCCCTTAGCCCAAGGGCTACATGTGGTATACGTATACTTTTAGATACCTTCTAAGTATCCTGGGTGTATGTTTGCACCCACCCGCCGTAGCGGAAGCCCAGTTATACCGCTGTACATTTGGACCCTGCTGTTATTAGTCTACATGCCTATAGGCACCTAGTCCAGGATGCACCATGTGGAGGACGAACAGTCAGGAATATCACCATCATTGGATATTGAGACTTTATGAGCATTACTCAAATCCTCAGGATCATTAACATCCCAAAATGTAAGTTCCATGCCGGGAGTTGAACTCGGGCCTCCCGGATGAGAGCCGGAAATCCTAACTGCTAGACAACATGGGATAACCGCTAGCAATATGTTTCTGGTAAAGCATTCAAAGTAGCAAACATAAAATAAATAACTAAATAAAATAAAAACTGGTGCAAAATCGAAAATG
Source organism: Cardicola forsteri (assembly GCA_025895645.1). Classification (NCBI taxonomy): domain Eukaryota; kingdom Metazoa; phylum Platyhelminthes; class Trematoda; order Strigeidida; family Aporocotylidae; genus Cardicola; species Cardicola forsteri. The sequence goes on along the minus strand of JAKXYG010000912.1, from coordinate 1,623,826 downwards.
GAGTAAAATGATTAATATGATTTATAACGTCAACTATTAATAAAAATACGGATTACATACAATTTTTCAGTTACGAAATAATTAAAGGCATTACAAAGTTCAAGATTTTTAATAGTATATGTGATCGCCATTCTTTTGAACAACCTGATCTAGGCGTTTTGGAATGCTGTTGATGAGAGTGTTGATATATTCTCGTTTCATTTCGTATTGAACAACAACCCGAAGTCGTTTACATAAATCCTCAATTTCAGTATGCTTATTGATGTTGCGCTTTAGTATACTGAAAAAAGTTTAAATGACATTGATGTCCGGGCTGTTAGGTGGCAATGGAGTGAAAGATAGTTTTTTCGGTTTTAGCCCGTCTACTGTCTAAACGTAAATATAGAGCAAATAAAGTGAACTTAGATAAATATGACGTTACATTTTTGGACGTATGACAGAGCATTGTCCTGAAAAACATTAGTAACCCCGATGTAAATGTGCTGCATTTCATAATGAAAAACATCTTTTATAACTAAAAGAGATTTTTTCTACTTAAGTTACCAGATGTAATTCTCCATTTAATAGGTTGATTATACTTAATATCAAATCAGCACATTACTTGTCGAGGGTGGGCTTTCTTTCCAACAACTTGACCCACACAACACTTTGTTTTTGTAGCCAAATGGTTCGTCCCGAATCATTGTTTCATGAGCAAAGTATACGGAACGCCAATAACACAAGTGTCGTTCACTCCACTGTTTACAAAAGGTTAATCTATCATCCTTTTGTTCTTTAATAATAAATGGCTTAACCTTTGGTGACTGAAGAGTTAAACCAGATTCAATTGCTCTGTTTCTTATTGTGGAATAAGTAAAATTGTTTAAACTATTTCTTTTGGTTTCTGAAATAGGTTTATTATAATTTATTTTAATTGCACAACAATTTTCTGATCATCCATAGTAGTTGTTACACGTTTTCTTCCAACATTATCATAATTTCGTGGTTTTTGACCATTAATAATCCGATAAATTGTTGAAAGGTTAACTGTGTATAAATTTGCCATTTTTCGGGTGAAAATCCTTCATTTTTTAATTCTTTAATGACACGATATTCATTTCCGTAAGATGAAAACATTTTTTATCACTACTGTCCATTTCGCAAACAATGCAATCAGAAAACAAACTTAACAGATGAGCGGAATCTCAAGGTTAAACGTAAATAATAAATTATTTGATTTCCTTTAAATTAAAAAAAAATATTTGTATTTTTATTTATATAGATTAGAATAATTAAATTTTTATTTTGATAATTATTATGACATCACAATCAGGACGGATTTGAATGTACGTTTAACATCAATTTAAAGATGATTTATTGTTCATTTTTAATGAAATTAAGCATAATTATTATAAAAATTATGTAACTTCAATTTATTATTCACGTTTATATAGAAGTAGCTTTTAAAATATGCTATTTTGGTCGACTCAGCCTCTTTAAATAGATATTTCTAAGTATATATAAATGAACTATTAAGTACTTTACGTTATGTTTAATTCTCAATATTTATTTTTACGAAAAAACAATTGGTTATAAATTAATTTCGCTTTAATATTCTTATAATTTTTTCCGTTTATTTTTGAAATGGTTATATATATATATATATAGAAAGAGAAAGAGAGATAAAAGCTAGGATTTGTAGCCATTTGTCTGCTTGATGACATTGTGAAAATATTCTTTTTTAGAGCATTTTGATGTTAAATTTTTGTTTATTTTGACGTATTCTATAATAAAGTGTAATTGTTATTTATCGTATTTAATGCAGGTACTTCCTCGACAAACATGTGGAATTTATACGCATACAAAACAAATCGAAGATTTCCCCAAAGGTCCAAATCAATTTCGTCAGTTTTTGCTTGGTGGCAATTTGTTCAAAACGGTTTTGTTAAATCCGGTACGACATTTGTGTCTGTATCAATTACCTCATTTATTAACTGTACTCTAGTAGGTTTGGAGTCCATTTGGGGTGGAGAATTAGAACACAAAGTTTTGAAAGTTGACCTCTTTGATAAAATAATACTCGAGCAATAAGAAGGGGACGGTACAGAAGTAAAAGCAGCACTACCTTGATGATAGGATTGAGTGTGAAAAATCAAAAGGAATATCATTTTTTGATATACAGAATCCTGAATACCAAAAATTTATTTATTTATTTTTATACCAATTAGAGCTTTTCAAAATCTATTAATATATTAATGTGATTTTTGCCAATCCTTTTGTCCAATTATACGTTGATTTATTTACTTTTCGTATTTACACGGTATTTTTTATCATTAGCTTCTCCATTTGAAGGTCGATAGCTTCGATTGTTTGGTTTAATCAGATCATTAATAACCGGTATGGGTTTCTTCCATCTCCGATGATGATGATGATGATAATGTCAATTAATTTAAAAGTGTCTTGTGCGAATTTCACACACGATTTTCATCCAAGTTTATCGCCAATTGACACCCCCATTGTAGCATTACTTAAAGCATAATTATTAGTGTTAATTTTGCAAAAATTCGTATGACTTAAACAGCATCCAACTTCATTCCTATCCGATTTTAAACCCATGTCGTTAACCAAAGAAAAAGATTGACATAACTCGATGAAAACAGCTGCAAGTTCTCATTTGTGTGTGTGTGTGTGTGTGTGTGCAAAAAGCAAAACCAACTGTGTTTGGCTCAAATTTATGTCAATACTTCTTCCATACCAGATATCAATTTACATGACCCACATGGTCAATTATGGTAATCATCGGTTGGCCTTGCACGTATTCAATGCCCTATTCCAATTCATTTCAAATTGGACCAATCTAGAATTGATTACAACTAGTCCAGACCAATTGGGTCAGTTGTATGGACAGCGATTTCGTGATTTTGGTGCCAACGAAATGCCCATTTACTCGAATCCGTGTAGCAGTCATTCGTGGCGCGAAATTTGGTCTTCCAAATGGACTTGCAATGTCAACCTTTTCCCTCGACTTATTATAGTTGGGCCGCAGAAAACGGGTGAGTTGTAATTAAAAAAAATTATTCTTACTACTTCGAATGTTTTAATGGGAAACGCATCTTTAAGCAGTGGACATTTTAGTAAATACGAACGTGGGCGCTCATTTGGTACCAGTGGTGGAAATCAAATTTATACCTACCCAGGTTAGAGTCGAGCGCGTACCGCTAGATCATCCCGACATATATATATATATATATATAAAGGTTTGAATTTGACATTTAAATTCAAGTGAATACAACAAACTGTGTTTCAATGTGTGGATGATAAATTAAAAATAATAATAGTGCAATAGTAACAATATTGACACGGTGCTAAAGTTATAAACACCAACTAAAGTATTGATTTTTTGAATACCACTGGACAACTCCGGCATGTATGCTGCTTGCAAATGAAAGTATATAATGAACGTGTCCTCACCACAATTATACAATGTTGTGTTTGATAAACACTTTGTATTTGTAAAAAAGGCATGTGATTGATTCTTTAAGTTGAACAGCTACATCATGTTTACATATTCCTTAATACACCTTTCTAGTACTTATTGTCTATAATGCTGAAATATTAGGTGTATTTTTGAACAAAAACCTTCAAATATTTTTTCCTTATTTTGATACCACAAACAAGAGCTCTCCATTGTGTCATGTTTTAAACACGTGGCTGCATTTATAAGCCACTTTTTGACTATTTTCTTTCAGTATAGAATGAGGAACGAGTTCATCATCTCTCTTCACTATATTAGGCTATATTTTTCTTTGTTTATTGCGAATTCGCTTTTATAGATGTAGCGCAGTTGTTCAGTAGTAACTCAGCAGTATTACATTCACCCATTATGGTTTGTAACGTGGTCACCTCTTTATTATTTTCTTTATTTGTACGGCATATTGAATGGTGGTTTGATAAAAGTGACACTGTGCCACTGTTTGTATAATTTGACGAGTGCGCCCGATTTTTTGTTAACAGTTACATATGGTATACATATACCCTAGTATACCTTTTAGGTACTCTGGGTATAGGCTTGTACCTACTGCTGAACACTCGGTTCCTGTTGTGTTTGTCTAGGTGCTCAAGTGTATCTAGTTCATGATGTGCTACGTGAAGGTAACCATCATTGGAAATCGATATTTTATAGGCATTACTCAAATCCTCAGGATTATTAACATCCCAGTAATCTTACAGTGTAAGACTAACCGGTGGTGTAGTTGCTTCTACCTCATATTCCAATCTAGCTAAGGTACCCTATTGAGAAGGTTGTGCATGAAGAACCATTAACTCTATATTTATGATGTATTAATAATTGTATTCTTGTATTTAGGGACAACCGCTCTAATGTTCTTCATGCGTCTTCATCAAGATTTTCTATCCAGTCAAATTCTAAATAAACCGCCTTTTGAAGAAATTCAATTTTTCAGTTCGGATTCGATTTATGCCCGTGGTTTGGATTGGTACATCGAACAATTTAAAGATCCGTTTCGTTTTATCAACCCCCTGTCCGATTTGATAAAATTTGAAAAATCAGCCACTTACTTCACTCACGTTCAATCTATCCAACGTATTAAGGCTTTATTACCCAAAGTCCGATTGATAGTCATTGTGCGCAATCCAGTAGAACGGGCTTATTCATGGTATCAAGTTAGTCTAATGATTTTCCATTAGGTTGGTTGATAACTACGTTATCTCTTCATTATTTTCCAGATTTCTGCGGCAAATTTAACGATCGAAATTGGTAGCTTGATAAGCGTAACAAACGTAGAAGAATAATGAAATTTATTGGCTGGTAGATGTCATTCTTTTGACGGCGCCACTGTTTACAAAGATTGACGAGGTTGCCTGATTTTTGTCAGGGTTATCTCTCTTAGCCAAAGGGCTATATATAGTATACATATACCTTAAGATACCTTTTGAATACCCTAGATGTATGCTTGTACCCATCCACCAAAGCGGAAGTCCGGTTATACCGCTGTGCACTCGGTTTCTGCTGTTATTAGTCTAGATACCTGTGTGCACCTAGTCCAGGATGCAGCACGTAGGGGAGAAACAACCGGGAATATCACCATCGTTGGAAATTGAAATCTTATAAGTATTCTTTTGATCATTAACATCTGAAGCGATCAAACAGTGGCACTGTCACAGGGATACCGTCTACCAGCCAAGTATCTTCGTAATTGTCCTACATGTACCGGGTGGTCTAGCGGTACAGCGCTCGAGTTCGGACCTTGGTGGGCATGGGTTCGAATCCTATCACCGGCACTAAAATGCGGGCTTACGTTCGGCTTCGCTAAAATGTCCTCTGCTGAAAGATGTTTCTCGTAAAACATTCAAAGTAGCAAACATAAAATAAATAAATAAATAAAATTTATCATGCTTATCAAACCATCGAAATCGATCGTTTAATATGTTGCATAAATATGAAAAATAATGAAAAGTTGACCACATCACCAATTAAAATCAATAAATGAGATGGCAAATTTTCTATACTCCGTTTTCTTCAGCACATGTTAGCACATGGCAACGTTGGTCCACGATTGGTGTCGTTTGTCGATCTCATGCGGTATGGTCACAATATGACCGTGTCCCAGTTGAAAATGATGCTATCGCCAAGTCAACTGAATGTATTGGTTCGGACCGAACGGCAGATAATTGACGATTCGTTTTTAGCCAGTGCAGTTGACGAATTGAAGCATTTGTGGTCCAAATGCATTTGGCCCGGCCTATATGCCAAACATTTAACCAATTGGCTACGACATTTTTCGGCTTCGCAGGTCGGTTGTCGTCGTAGTTGGTGATGTAGTCACCTTCTCATTATTAATATATTTGTACGGTATATTAAAACGATCGATTCTCGATGGCTTTACAAACATACCAATAATTGCTAAAATAAATATTTTTGATTTATAAACAGCACCACTGTTTACAATGATTGAAATAACCATCTGGTTTTTTCGTTAGCCATGTAATATAAAAGCAAAATTCATTTTAGTACAATAAACAATAAAATGTTATGTGTAAAAGTTGAATATAGTTTTATTAGAAAATTTAGTATCGTTATTATTACAAAACCCTCTTTCTTTAAAATAAGCATGGGACAACAAGACAACAGTAACAGCAAAACCAACAACAAACTCTTATTTTAAAAAGATTCCATGTGTTCGAAAACTTTTGTTTGTTCTTCCATGTGACATTCATTTCAATTAGATCTTCCCGAATGGTTATTAAATAAGTTTTGTGTAGTCTACTAGCCTTTCTTTTGCCATCATCAAATGTCCATTCCAAAACCGTCTAATTGAAGATTGAACTTTCTTCCGGCATTCACTTAACCGTGTCGTCTGGGCAGTGCTATCATTTTTTTGCCGTTATTTGTCGGATTGGCGTCCTCTTATTGTTTTTTGTAGCAATATAGATTTTTTACAGAGGCCAAGTTGCTAACTTTAAGGTCAAAACGTCTTCCATTATTCGTGCTTGGGATTGACTGGATTGGTTCATTTATGATGTTCTCTAGACGTAGTTTATTAGTATATATGTTAATATATATATATATATATATATATATTAGTATATGTACTGTCAATAACTAATTTTTGAGATATTAAATGCTGATCGTTTGATATGCTATGCAATTGTAGAAATAATGAAGAAATGAACATGTCACCAACCACCATGAATAAGTATTTTATTAAGAAGTGTAACTAATATTGGACAGAGTTATGCTTATATTAAAAAAGGTTGTTAGCGAAATGTATGTAGTACACGAGTTTGTGGTAGGATGAACTTTTTTAAATACTAATTAGCCGTCGTGGTCCAGTGCTGCGTCGGCAGATTCAAACTTGGGTGGGAATAGGTTCGAGTACCACCACCGACACTAAATGCAAACTTTCTCTCTAATATCTACTTGTTGAGGAATATTTCCTGTGAAGCATTAAAACAGTAATAATTATTATTATTTGTTGTTGTAACATTTTTTTGAATTCCACAGATTTTGTTAGTCGACTTCGACATGCTGAAAACCAATGCCGTTGGCGTTTTGGATCTCGTTCAAAAGTTTGTAGCCGTACCAAGATATGTAAATTATTCAGAACATTTGGAGTGAGGGTTGTCAACTTTCTGATGAATTATTATTGATATTTTTAACAACTATCAACGCTTGTGTAAATTAAATGAATAAGACAATTTTAGAATTACTTTATTTAATCGGTTTAATAGGATGCTGTCGATTATTATGGTTTTACGGTGACCTGGTTACCTCTTCATTATTTATATATCTGTATATTAAACGATCCACTCAAACAGTTTGATAAGTATAATAAACGTAGGATAATAACGTCTCTTACTTGATATACGACATTGTAGTAGTGCCATTATTTTCAAAATTGACGGTGCTATCTGATCTTTTGTTATGGTTGTTCTCCCTTAGCCCAGAGCATTTGTATGTAAACATATGCATAGGTTGAACAAGACAAACGTGGAGCGAATAAATTTACAAAAATGCATTCTCGGGCATAGAGCAATTTGCTAGCAAATGTTGAAAGATGGAAAGTTTTACTTGTTCCCTTCCTTGTTCATAAAGGTTGACGAGAGCGCTTGATTTTTTTGTTAGGGTTATTTCACCTAACCCAACAGATACGGTATATATATACATCGAAATACTTTTTAAATATCCTGAGTATTTACTTGCATTCATCCGCCAAAGCGGAAACCCATACTGTCCACTTGGTCTCTGCTGTTGTTAGTCTAGATACCTATGAGCACCGAGTCCAGGATGCACTATGTGGAATAGGAACATTCAGGAATATCGCCATGATTGGAACTAGAGACTGTATAAACATTACTCAAAGTTACTATACAAAAAATAATTTTACATGTAAAAAATTATGCTTTAACAATGGACTTTTTTTAATTATTCAATTGTAACTCCACCCTCGACCCAATTTAGATTTGATCACAGAAAATCTTTTATTTGTTTTAAACAACAAACGTTTGAACAAAATGCCCATATCAATAGTATTAAAGGTCGTTGTTTGGGAAAAAACAAAGGCCGACTCTATCCACAATTAGATCAATCGACAATCGCCCAACTTATGAAACAATTTTATGAGACACCAAATAGAGAATTGTTGCAACTTGTACATCGTTACAAAGAATGGAATTTTACGCTGAGATATGGTCGCAATTCGTTACCCCAGTGGCTTCATATCAACTGACATCGAGTTTTTTTATTAAAGTTTTGGTGTGTATTTTAAAAGCCTTAATTTTTAATGTAATAAATTAATTTTAATTTTTAAAATAGTATATTATATGACGTCTAACACTTGCTCGTAATTAATAAATACTTATTATTTAATTAATTTTTTAAAATGTTAACAGCTGATATAAACACGATTTCACATCATATATTTTTTGTTGTTGCTACTTCGGATGTTCTATGGGAAGCATTTTCGACAAGCAGGTATTTTAATGAAGCAGTATGGGGACCCGCATTTAATGCCGGTGATGGGGATCTAATCCATGCCAACCAAGATCAATTTGACTAGTGTCTGAATTTATATACTTATGTAGGGCTAATATCGCTCGGTTTTTACTATTGCATAACAAGAGCCTAGGTTTATTTTTAGACTATCAATCGACACAATGTAGGTCAAATTTTGTATAAAAACGGCGTAAAGGGTTGGCATAATTTTAAGAATCAATAGAATAAATATCTAGTGTATGTGTGAAAATGTTTCGTGAATGAAGCATCTCCAAAATCATGTAAAAGTGTATGGACTATTTTATTTTTGCAAAATTAAACAAAGCTTAAATAATAAACCGGTTGTAACATAGCAGCATTTGAGGATACTGAGCAATTAGCATTGATCGGATTTACTATAAATAATAAATTGACAGGGCCAATTTTAACTACCCGTAGCTCCATGGTTAAGGTATTGACTTGAGTTTATGTTCGTGTGTGAGACTTGAAAGGTGTGCACTGCTGGTGATTTCAAACAGCGATGAAACAGCTGTACAGTCCTGGTTGACCTAAATCAAGTGGATTTCTTATTCAAGTGAATCCGACATTTCTAATAATTTATCCTTGCAAGCTTATGAATAAGTAAATTTAACAGCAATAAACAGAAAATATAGAAACTTTGTAGATAGGATTTTTAGAAAATGCATAAAGTTTCTAAATTTGGTTGTAATACGTATTCTATTTAGCTGTAGGTAAAGATTGAGATTACTAGATTTTTGTAAATAGTATGAAAGTGATATTTTATGATTTTAGAAAAAGATGAATTAGAAAACGTGCTGTTATCTGCAGATTTTGAACTCGTCATTTCAGCGAGGTGTACATTTTGCAAAACAAATTTCTGACATATCATGTCAACATAGTGATTGCAATAAAAAGTGTTTGATGTCGGAAAAATCGATCCGTACTAACAACGATTTTAAAAAATAGAAATTTATTGGTATTTCTAACAAATTATTTCAGTTGTTATTTTAACATAATGCTTCAGAGCAATGGAAAATATGTTTTATCGGATAGCAATTTATTATATGGTCAAAAAATAAACTGGTTAAACTTAAAAACCCTTAATAACCGAAGAAATAGATTTTCGTGCATTTTATTCTCTACAGCCTATATCTAAAAGTTATCGATTTTGTTTTTAAATGATAGGTTAACAACTTGTAAAATGAACATTATTCAACTTATGAACAATAACATTTTACATTATTATGATGGTAGGTTGATAGACATACATTCAATGCAGCCGCTAGAAGATATAAAAGACAATGAATATTAATTGAATGATTGACATTATAAAGTTTGTAACTTTCGTTAATAAATGGAGATATTATGTTTTATTGCTAGTGTGAATGTTCTATATTATAATTAGAAATAATGTCTTGCGAATTGTATTTTTTGTTAATATTGGTAAAATATATGCTAGTAAGAGTCTGAGGTAGGTAACAAGTACTAAATTTCGTAAAATATGATAGTGCCTTATTTTCCAGTTTGATTTGGTAAATTATAATAGTTTGAACTTTCTGGCGCATCATATGGAATTCGATTATTCATACGGATTGGCCACCGTTCTGCACTGGAAGTTACCTTCTGTACAATATTAGTCTAGTGATTGGAAGGCTTGTAGTACAAATTTTTGTAATGTATTTTTTATTGTTAATACATTGGACGTTTTACGAGAAAAATCTTTCATTAATGAACTTTTTAGCGAAGCTAAACGGGGCCCAAGTTTAGTGTTGGTGGTGGAAATCGAATCCATATACACTCAAGTTCGATTCAAGCGGTGTAGATAGGTCGTGCAAGATATAAAAGTTTAATAAATATTATATTACAACTGTATTTTTATTGGTCAATCATTTGTTTTAAGCACTTTTGGGGCCAATCAACGGACAATGAGATGCTTATGATCCTGACGATTAGAGTAATGCTCATAAAGTCTCGATTTCTAACGATAATTATATTCCTGATTATTCCTCCATGTGGCGCATCCAATAACCTAGACTAAGAGAACTGGGCTTCTGCTTTGAATACTTAAAAGCTTTTTTAAGGTGTACAAATACTGTATGTTGGGCTAAGATGAGTTGTCCTGATAAAAACCAGGCGGCCTTGTCAATTTTTACAAACAGTGGAGCAAAGAAACTTCGTTATTCTTCTACGTTTGTTACACTTATCAAACCATCGAAATCGATAGTTTAATATGCCGTACGGATAAAAAAAATAGTGAAAAAGTATGTAAAGAAGTGTATTAACGAATTACGTAACAATTTCAAGGACTCCAATTATTATTGGATACTCTTAAAGATTTTTAATAAAGTAGTCACGTTTTTGTCAATAACACCAAAGGATATACATTTTTCAAAATGATTACTAAACCCTCATTAATTTATTATTCGCATTTGTCAGTTTCGGTTTTTATAACAGATGTACATAATGGTAAAAAATAAGTTGAGAATATGCGACAATTTTTGGCATAGAAACATAAGAATATTAAAACCAAAGTTGTTGCAAACAGAAAGCTAAATAAAACCATGTTCAAATTAATAATAAAAAACTAGTTTGACACCTAGTCTTTAAGATATTTAGTATTGCTACAAATCACTTTATGGACAGTTGTGCTGTCACAAAAATGCAATTTTATTACTTTCCTATTATTAGTGTGTACATATCAAGTTTTCTTCCAGATATTCATTCATTTTATTTGACGTGGTCACATATCCATTATTTCTCATTCCCATATGGCATATTCAATGGTTTGATAAGCATAACAAACGTGAGAATAAGGAAGCTTCTTGGCTAATAGACAGCATTCTTGTGACGACGCCACTGTTCGTAAAGATTGAGGAAGCTGCCTGATTTTTTGTCAGTTATTCATTCATTCTGGTTAGTGACGTGATCACCTCTTCATTAAATTCCATATTTATACGGTATAGCAAACGATCGACATCGACAAATGTAGAAGAATAATGAAGTTTATTTGCTGATAGACAGTATCCTTGTGACGTCGCCATTGTTCGCAAAGATTGACGAGGCCGCCTGATTTTGTCAGGGTTATAGTATATAATATACGTATACCTTAAGGTACCTTTTAAGTACCCTGTATATATGCTTCCACCCACCCGTCAAAGCAGAAGTCCAGTTATACCCGCTGTTATAAGTCTTTATGCCTATGGGCAGCTAGTTCAGCATGTGCCACATGGATCAGTCAGGATTATCATCATTGGAAATTTAGACGTTATAAATATTACTCAAATATTCAAGATGATTAGAATATAACAGAGGTAAACATGTTAAGCAACTTTATCATTGTATCTATTTATGTATGTTGATAACCTTATTATAATGCCTACATAGTTATAGACCAGTTAGTCTGGTTGTTACCTTAACCATTCTGTCATCTTGAAAACACATTAGAAACAAATACACACACATTGGAGCACAACCTATATTTTCAATGGATTTAGCAAAAATATATATACAATTGCACAAATCATATCACACAATCTAACAAAAATTAAAACCGGTCAGCTATGTCTCATCTGATAGTCCGAGTCGTTCATCATAGTGGAAGAAGATTCCGCTGTAGTGTATTTGCCGTGTCTACTACTTGCACTGCCAGAATCACTTTTGGCGGTAGTCGCAACGGGGACAAGGGATATGGTGAGTTTTAAGGGTGACGGATGCTGGCTAATGGTTCCATTGGCGTATCGACATTCGAATTGGTCTGCGGAACTGGCCATGACTTTGGGCCCGAGTCTGTCCGTACTTGGAGGCACCTCGTAAAAACCTTCTTCAGATTCGGTATCGTCGTCTTCGAGACGTTGTTGTTCAGCGATGCGTCTGCATAATAAATTAAATGTTTATAGTCTAAATACTTTGATAGACAAACTTTAATTATTTAAAACAATACAACATTTATTTTATTTTTACTACTTTAAATGTTTTGACTAGAAATATCTTTCGGCAGTGGACATTTTAGCGAAACCGAACGAGGGCCCGCATTTAGTGTCAGTGGTGGAGGTCGAACCCCATGTTCATTCAGGTTCGAGTCAAATGTTTTACCGCTGGACCACCCCGGTAAATACTTCAAACATGATCTGGAATACAAATAAACCATCACATTGTTGCTGTCTTGTTTAAATGAAGACGGGGGCGGGTTAGCATAAACAAAACCACTGAGTTAGCGTGCTACAATATCCGTCTAAATTATTCATTGACTACTCGGTTTTCTTCCGCATCCGGATAAAAATTGTGGTAAACATTAAGCAAAAGCTTAAACATAAAATCTACTAGCGAGTAATAATACTTTAGTGTCCAATCGTTTAAACAAAAACTAAATTATTTTTAACTTGGATGGAATTTATCCTTAACTAAAAATTAAAGATTATTCTTAAAGCAGTAACATATTGTAATATCAATGTACATACTTGTTAGCCCTCCTGGAACTATTTCGCCCCAAACCCATACAATTTGACAAATGAACGGCATAACGAGTAGCGGCCACCTTGCAATTGCACTTTCCACATCGACAACAGTTTGGAGCCTTGCTTGACTGATCTCGACCTGAACTATATAAATTATTCGTTTGATTTTCGCTCACATCTTCGTCTGTCTTTAGATTGGGAGCAATAATATGAAAATAGCCCAATTTAATGGCACGGTGCATTATAAGTATTCCATCGAGTAAACAAGAATCGATAAGATCATCGACAAATTCGCGTAGGACTACTTCAAAATTACAATTATTCAGTATATTTGACTTTTGCATTGTTTCAAATTTCACAGTATAAATTTATGATATACTTCGATAAAATAATCTTTTCAAACATGAATGTATGTATTGATTAATTTATAACAATCCAAAATCTACAATAAAAACCAAAAAAAGAAACAACACAATCAAGAGTATTACATTTATTCATTCACTCCGATGGCTTGGTAAGAGTAACCATAGAAATATAACAATTTTTTTTGTAGATAGACAATATCCTTTTGATGATATCACCATTAACAAAGATTGACAAAGCTGTCTGGTTTTTGTTAGGATTGTCCCACTTAGCCCAGCGGATATACAGTATATGTACTCCTTAAAATACATTTAACTACCCTAAGTATATTCTTGTACCAATCCGCCTAAGCGATAGCCCAGTTGTCCCAGCTGTTAGTCTAGGTGCTTATCTGCATCTAGTCCATAATGCGCTAGGTGGAAGTGAGAATCAGTAATATCACCATCATTGGAAATTAAGTCTATGATCCTGAGGATTTGTTTAATAAATATAATCCCAACAATCAAAAGTATAGATGCAATAAATATGAACTTGTACGCCTCATTGAATAATTGCGAGTTGATTTTCAAAAAATTTAATCTAAATAACCAGGTTAAAACAAAAATAATTGATAGAGTTACCCATTCTATAAAAACTATGGGTTTAAGGAAACATTAGCATTTAAACTAAGCTAAATGCAACACAAATTCAGATGCGTTATTAAATACAACGGATCAAGATTGTACAAAAATAGCCATGCCAATAATGTATGCTTTTAGTTTTATAATATTTTAGGTTGTTTACGTCTAAAGAGAAGAAAACAGCTAAAGTATCAAATTCGGTAATCTCACCCCAAAAATAAAAGACTTTAATACTGAGCAACTTCATCGTACACTTAATCAAATAAAAAAACTTTAAAAAAATTAACTTAGCCCTTCATCTACAATTAAATGATTTAGTCTGTTTAAATTTAAAAAACTGTTATAAAATCGAACATTAAAACAAATTGAGTATCTCATTATCAAGAATATCATCCAGTTTCAGCAATCCTTATAATGTGAGATGTTGATGAAGATATTTTTCAAATTCCAATTAATACTCCTTAGACTTAGCATATTTGTATAACAGGTATCAGTAAATAACTGTCAATAATAATAGAGAATGCATCTCTCTTAGCTAATCAAAAATTAGATGGGAAAAAACTCGTTAATCAAAGATTTAAGTAACACTCTTCAAAACTGAACGGTATTATTTTAGCTAAAAAGATTATTACTTAGAATAAACCGAGTAACCTAAATTAATTTCAGTATCTCTCTGAAAATGTGAATTTGTTTTTCGAAAAACATGTCTTATACAGTGAAATGTCTCTAATCATTCTAACGTAGGGGAATCACTGAAAGAAAATCGAATCCATGTAAATCCAAAAATATAAAAGGGTAAAAAAGAAACTAATAAAAACAGAGCCGTATAAAGAAATCAACATTTAAGCTTAACTACGTTCAATTTAGGTACAAATGTAAAAATTGATTTTGCTATATTTAAGATAAGGTTTACAAAATAAAAAACAATCTTCAAAATACTTCTAACATTTATATAAATCAATCTTTAAAGAGTAAAAGCAAGCTCTTAAAAGAAACTACTTTATTGTGAAAGTTTTAAAGCACCGCTAGCTGCTGTGTGAATAAAAGAGGCAGTTTGATCATTAAATTTCAAGCAACAAAGTGCTTCGACACTTTCCACGTAAGTATCTAAATGTTTACAATTTTCGTAGAAACGAGTGTTCACATTAAGGAGAATAAAAAATAATGTCAAGCACAGATTTAATTGAAAAATTAAGAACTTGTTTTAAGCTTGACTTTAACATAAACTATGTATATAAAATAATCTACAAGAAAAATTTACAATATTTTAAAAATGTATTATAGTAATCTAATCAAAATAGATAAGAAAGTAACTTCTCGCAATTCACAAATTGTAATAAGAAATTTTTTAAAATTCCTTTTATCTAAATACATATATCAAAATTAAAATTATCAATGAATTAAAAGTTACGATAAATTAGTCTGAAAAAACTTGAGATTTAATATTGAAACTGAAAAAACTAATAAAAACTAAAATCCGTTTATAGTAAATAGACCAGAAGATTAAAGAACAAAGTTAATCTAAAAAAATTATAAGCAGCAAAAGCACAAACACCACCCTAACAACCTTGGTGGATTACAGTACAGTGTGCAATTAGTGAAGTAATAGGTGGTACAATTATTTTTAATTAATTATTATTTTGACATTAAGAACGTTATATATAATATGAACACTTAAAAATTTAAATATAGTTTATTTTTTTAATATTTATTTATAATAAATTGTTTTTTAAATATATTAATATAGTTTTTAAATTAAAAATTTTATGTAAAAATCAAATTTGTGTTTTTTTTTAATTTATATAGATTTTATATGTGCTTATATTTATTGGCGCGTTTTACGTTCGGTCATTGTTTGCACGTTTTGACTTTTTCCTCAAGATGACTAATACGAAGGGATATCGGCGGGGTACTCGTCATTTGTTTTCTCGTAAATTCAGACATCATGGCTGTTTACCTACTTCTGTGTATATGCGTGTTTATAAACGTGGGGACATTGTCGATATCAAAGGTGACGGTGGTGTTCAAAAAGGAATGCCTCATAAATGTTATCATGGGAGAACAGGCCGTGTATATAATGTAACACCACATGCTGTTGGAGTTATTGTTAATAAGCGCGTTGGGTACGTTTGAATTCTTGTTTATGTTTAGAAATCGAATAATTCCAAAGCGTATTAATGTTCGTATTGAGCATGTGAAACCAAGCAAATGTCGAGAGGACTTCTTATGTAGAGTTAAAGAAAATGATCGTATACGTAAAGAAAACAAACTAACCCATACCTATGTTAGTTTGAAACGACAAGTAAGTTAATGTTGTGCTTATATTTTAGCCTTCCCAACCTCGTCCTGCTCATGTAGTCAAAACGAAAGGAAATAAAGTTGTAACCGTTCATCCTTTACCTTATGAGTTAATTGCTTAAATATTTAATATAATTTTGGAGTTTATTTCTTTGTTTTTATTAAGTCATTCAATTAATGAGTACCATGCTTACCATTGCGTAGTTCATGTGGACCAGGTTTAGATACGTTACATCTATGTAGTAAAAAACCAATAATCTGTCCGAATTTATTTTTTTAGCTACGTAGTTTGTTTTTAAGAAAATTTTTAAATCTTAATTTAGAATTTTCATTTACTTTTTATTTAGATGCCTCTTTAGGTCTTTCCGATAGGCATAGTGTTATTGCATTATGAAGAAAAATGATTGTAATAGGTTCGCCAATTCTGTTTTTGAATAAATCCAATTTATAGTTAATCTCACATTATTTTAATACAATGATTTCTAGTTCTGTATGACTTTTTATCTTATTTGAAGTATAAAATAAATAAGCAGTTTGAAGTTTTTTCCGATTTGATATAACAATAACATTGCGTTTCGGGTTATGTGGTGATAGTTGTTTTGTAAATAATATTAAAGGGATCTAAACGCTATTCAACAATATATTGTAAACACTAATGAAGCTTTCAATTTCATATATGTACGTGCATGCACATAATCCGTTGTATCTTAGAATCTTTATTTCAAACAATTAATGTTATTGGTAAAGCCACATCTTCGTGAGTTGCAGGATTGCATGGTATCTTGAATAAACCTTTCCTATTTTTCACGTTTTACTGAGGCTTTCAGTAAATTAACAGCCATTATTGTCAAAATAAGGTCTCGGCTAAGATAGTATAGATCGTCCCAAGCGGTATCCGTTCAAGTAGCTTTCTGACCACCTTTCCTCTTCCAGTCAACATTTGGGGAAGTCAAGGTTACGATACGTGACATTGCATCAGGATTTTTACCAACGTGTCCAAACCAGCGCAATATTCGCTGTCCCGTTATCAATGATGAGAGATTGTAACTGGAGGTCATCTTGAATTTGGCAGTTACTGATCTTTTTCGTTCGTGTTGAGATATCTTGCTTCAGTTCTGTCAAGCTTCTTAATCTTTGATCCTTTAAGAGTCCATATTTCAGCTGCGTACAGAACTACTGTGTGAACTAATGAAGAAAAAATTCATTATGTTTGGATTGATGGTTTTCTGTCTCCATAGTGGATTAGTATGTTTTCTAAACATAGCAGCAGCCAAACAAATTCGACGATTTACTTCATTAGATGAACAACCGTCAGGTAATTGAGTGGCCTATATACGCAAGTTACTTTACATTCGGGAGTACGATATCATTTAATACGACCCTCGCATCATGAACTTGTGACGACATGACTGAATTTTTAGGTCGATCTTTAGATCATGTTCACCGTTCTTACCTAGAACAACAGCATCATTAACGTACTCTTAGTCCGTAGTAGGCGTAGTGTGAAGATGCTGAAGAGCAGCCTATTTCAGTCACAAGATTGGTGATTATTATTTCAGGAAATTTTGCTTATTATTTTGTCCCTATTTACTGGTTATCATTTTAACTGACTTACTCAACATGTTTATATATACATGGATTTTAGATTAAAAGTGTTAAGTTTAATATCGTTATCCTTTTTTTTGCTTGCACTTGAAACGAAATTTGTTAGATTTTAATGTGGTAGGGCGTAGATAGTTTTAATAGTTAAAAACTTTTTTAAGTGCATTAATGGACCTTTTTATTCATTAGTTTGGTCGGTGTACGTATACTTTTTAAGTACCCTGGTGCATGACTGCATCCGTCCACCGAAGTGGAGGTCTAAGTATACTGCTGTTATTAATCAATGGGCATCTAGTCCAAGGTACAGCACTCAGAAATTGAAACTCTATAAGCATTATTCAAATCCTCAGGATCATTTATTGGGAATTAGGGTTATGATTATGAAAGCTTCGGATACTTATGCATAAAAACAAATTATTCTTTGGTTTTTTGGAGTGATTGGTAGAATTCCAGTTAATAGAATGGGTTTGTTAATATTTTATACGTGCACGGTGTCTGATGATTATGGCTGATTAACTTAGTACTTATAGTTTTTGTCAACACAAACTTGGTGAGTCAGGGAGTTCTTCGTCCATATAATTAGCAAACAACCACTGTTTTTCTGTACTGTGCTGAATAATGTAATATTTACTATGAATACAATATTTTAATTTAGGTTGAAAAATTGTCATTCAGCTAATAATAATGCCAACATGAGAATGAATTATGAGGTAGATAAAATGAATTGGTTTTTAGTTTGCAGTAAAAGTTTTAATAACTATTCTACGTTAATCTTCAATGAGAAACAGAATTAGTACAAAATGCTTGTGTCCTTGTTTCGATCCCTCTCCGCTTGTATTTTCCACCACCAATCAGCCAATCCTAATGCGTGTTGCCTTTCGTGAATAGTGTACCAGTCGTAAACAGCTTTCCAATAATTCTGATTGTTTTCGATATATTGCCCCAGATATTGTTCGCCTTTTTAAATGTATTATATATATATATATATATATATATACTTTAAATAGTTCACACGAAATTATTGATTATTTAGTTAAATCGGTAATAAATACCTTTAGTTCAAACCTATCAAATAATGCAATATTTGATAGATTTTATTACAATTTATTTACACATTTTAATATTTAGGATTTGAGTAATGCTTATAAAGTTTCAATGATAATGATGTCCACTACTGTCACCTTCACGTGACGCATCCTGGTTTAAGTGTAACTAAGCACCTAGACTAACAGCAGGCACTAGGTTCACAGCGCCAGAATTAGGCTTCTCTTTTGTAGCGGATGGATGGAAGCATATACCCAAAGTATCTTTAGATATGTATACCATGTGCAGCCACTCAGCTAAAGAAAAGAACTGTGACAAAATCCTGTTTCTTACGTTAATGTTTGCTAATACTAAATAGATTATGAATGTGAAAAAGATATTAAGAGGACACCTTTCTAATAAAGAATAACAAATAAGTGTAAAAAGATTTTAATAACAAGCGGAGTAAAAGTTGATTTTATAGTACAATTAAATGGAACAATTTTGTTTACTTGTGCTTTTTAGAATGGTAGGGTTTTCTAATAAGAATTGTTGGTCTTAGGAACCTCTCATTTGTTATTTTACTAAGGTTGGTCGAGTCTCATAAAACTGCCATTATTCAAAAAACATGTTTGGTGAATAAACGGACGCTAAACGTTAAGTACATTTTCCAGCATGTCCTGTATATCGCAAATATTATTTAGAATAACTACTGCTGTTAAATAATCTATATACTTGCAGTCAAACGCCAATCAAACCCCGTTTTCAAAAATTAATAATAATTTATTTTATAACACTAAGATCCAATTGGACCTCGCTTCAATCATCTTATCACAATTACGAACCAATTTTAGAGACAAGTAAAAAATAAAAAAAGGCATTAGTATTACAAAAACGGTCCTACCCGTTGAATTGTAATCTATCATCGTTTTTCCACACCATCCACAACGTGGCAATCCTCCAGTTGGACTACTGTCATTCGGCTTTAAAAACGCACAATGTCTTATTAACAAATGTGCTTGCAAGTGGCATTGAGCAACTAAATTCTTATACTCATTACCAATGTCCGTTGGCAAGCCAAACTTTTGCCAGCACAAGAGACACGTCGTCCCAAAATCGCATTCAAGCACTGACGTATCCAACTGCATCCGGCCCTGTTCGATAGCCCGCTCAAAATTATCTTTCAAACGTTTTACGTGTCCTGCCCTAATCATATGTTGTGTCGATTGTTTTAACTGTTTATTTAAATCTATCTTTTTCATATTGCTTATGTTTGAATCGTCACAAACCTGACATCGTCCAAATAGTAAATCGTATTGTTTAGCGTTAGCGTGATAGCAGACTATATGAGCTTGTAATAGGGCATTACTTTTGATAATTTTAAAGTAATTTATATCTTCATTGTCGTTTAACAATTCACACAATGGGCATGCATAAATCCAGCTTTCTCTAAACGGATTTTTTAACCAATACATCAATTCAAATTGTTCTAGATGCTTGACATCTATGTGTTGTTCCAAACTGGACAAGCCTTTGCGTTTACATAGTGAATCCGTCGATCCTTGAATTGAAAATACGCCTTCTGATGATGATGATGATGATTCCTCATCACCATGTGCTTTGATTGTTTTATTAATCCAAAATGCACGTTCGTTTACATCCGTTTGACGCAAATAGTTTAAATTTTTGACATCCTGATAAACACATTCGCCACAAGATCCTTTGGCTCTGCCAATAGAATGTTTACACAATATGTGTACTATCAAATGCAATTTGGATTTGAAGCGATGTGCCACTTCGTGTGGTCTAAGAACTTTGTGACAAGCTTTCAAAATTTGCTGCGATTTCCACCGATGGTGATAATCTTCTCGATCGGCACAACAATACAAACACACAAAAGGTAGTCCATATTTAACAATTTTTTGTGGTTTGTTTGTCAATTTCATGTAGGCGGCTTTTTGTTGAACACAAATGTGTACATTCATATTTGTCGTGTTTGAATTCCATGTTTGGCCACAACGACGACAAAGGAATTGTATCGAATTGCTAGGTGTATCAACATGTACCTGATGAACGAGAATTAACAAGTGGGCATAAAGCAATTCGCTTCGGACACAATCTAGTCCACATAGACGACATACAAAATTTCTAATTAGCTCTGTTTGAGTAGTTGAATTTTGTTTTGTCAATTGAAGTTTATGTGTTTTTGAGATTTTTCCAACTTTGGAACTGTTTTTTGTTTTGATATTGGGCAAATGAATTGGCGATTTTGGTTTTTTATCAGATATATTGTTGAATGGTGGATAAGGTGGTAGTAATGTTGCTGGGGGTACAACGAATTTATGAAACATGTAAAAACAATTAACACTAAGCTTTTTTAAATTTATATATATATATATATATATATATATCACATGATGATATTGATTTTTATAGTAAAATGGTTAATTGCATTATTTATCGCTGAATTTAAGTACCGTAATTTACATTATTTTATAAAGTTAGTCAAAAATAAAAGGTTTTAAATAAGTATGTTTACTTTTACATATATAAAATTTAATCAGTTTCTAAATACACACTGCTAATAACCCTTAAACTTGTTTAATTGCAAAAAATATTAGGTAATAAAATGTAAAAAGTGTTTAATGACTTAAACTTCAAGAAGCTACCTAGCTAAATTACTAATTAGGCAGTGGGGCAATTTTTGACAAACGACGTCGCTTGCGAAAAGGTTGCGTAGTTGTTGTTTTAGTTGACTTTCCCAAGAGCTACGTCTATACTGATTACTTAAAGTAATGAATAAAAACGTTAGACACTGAGAAAAACGTTTATTGCCAATTATACAGGAGCGAAACAACGGAAAATCAATATGAAAGGGAAGGTAACTGTATAGGGAGCAAATGTATCAAGGGCGTGGAAACGACTGTTTATATAGTTGTTCCCACACATTCAAACAAAAATGTTAATATTAGTAGAACATTAATACCAGTAATTATATGTTATTTTTGCAATAAAATTTTTAAAATGCTTATTATTTTTGACTTCAATTTTTTTTCGCAAATTGTTATCGCTACAGTTGTTACAAGCCGCAATATTTTTTATTATTTAATTATATATATTGAGCAGTTGTGGTACAGTAGCCAGTAAAGTTTATATAAAGTGCGTTTATTGCCACCTGAAAACTACTTTTAATGACGTGAGAACGTTGTCAGATGCATTTTTGTCAGGTCCGTTTTGTGCCAGGGTGGTCTAGTGGTACAGGGCTCTACTTGAGCCCGAATAAGCATGGGTTCAAGTCCTACCACTGGCACTAAATTCGGACCTGTGTTCAACTTCTTTAAAGTGTTTACACTGAAAACAATTACTTTCTTAATTAGTTAAGAGTAAAAGTAATTGCTTCAAAATGCATTTTTCGTTAAATGTGAACTACTAAACATATGAATTAATCATGTTGCAGCGGTGCTTAGTAAAATTAACTCCAAAGAAGGCTATGTAACCTGATTTCATAAATCATCGTGATGATTCGATCTGAAAATACAAGCTGTGTTGTTTATTGACGAAGATTGCGTGTATTCTGCCTAGATGCAATTTCCCTCAATATCCAACGTCTTTACTGCTTATATAGCCGTTCCAACCGATATGAAACGTTGACACAGTCAAACGAAAATTTTGATATTCAAACAATATTAATTCCAGAAATTAAATGTTAATTTTTGTAATGAAATAAATAATATTGTTTATTATTTTATCAGCTTTAATCTTTTTGGTCAATTGTCATCTCAATAGATAACCGTTTATGCACAAAATTGAAACAAAATATCTGATAGTATTATTTATTATAAACAGTACAATTTACTTTAGCAATATTAACATTTTTTAAAGTGTGATAATAATTATTATTGGTTATAAAATTTATATAAACTGCTATATTCCCATGCTACTCACATTTTTCCTTTCGTTTGATAATTTTTATCACTCACTTTAGTCCGTCATTATGTTTCCAGTCCTTACTTTAGTTTTAATCACGGTGTAAATTTTGGTTATATCTTCTTATTTGGTCTTGTTATTTTTGTGTAATCGAAATTAGCACTAGAAATCAAATAAGTTTGGTTGTCCTTAAAACAGGTTACAAGTTAGTTTACGAGTTGAGTAGGAGACAATCTCCTTTTGATCCTTGGTTCAGATTTATCGACAATATCATACTAAGAAAATAAAATTAAAAGTTAAAAATTAAATAAAAATCAACCAGTTGGAAATAATGAGTTAAATTTTCTTAAAATTAACTAGAGCATAACTATTGTAAGCAGCCTTAAATGCCGATACAAACTTAGCAATGACTACCTTTGTAGGTAGACTGTTCCAAGCATTAATAACTCTTTGGGGAAAATGATGGAGTCTCAGTTTAGAATTAGATTTACTCAATTTAAGATTATGACCTTTGCAAGAGTTCTTCGTTAGTGAGAAGAAAAATGAGTGGGGACCTGATGTTAAATATTGATATACCAGAATAAGATCACCCCGAAGCCGCCTATTTCTTAGGAGGAATAATTTTAACGGAGTCTATCTTGATAATGCAGACCCTTTAGAGACCTAGGTAATTTAGAAATTGCCTTTTAAACTTTTTGAAGCTTGTAAAAGTCATCTTTTAAAATAGGAGCAGTGACCTGTGCACAGTATTCTAAATGAGGCCTAATATAAAGCATATATAGTAGATAGCACTACTCGGGAAGGGACAGCCTAAAATTTTTTTAAAGAATTTGATTAGTCGATAGCAAGTTTGAACTTTAGAATAATCACCTGTGAACTTAAGCACAGAATCTACAACCACTCCCAGGTTTATTATGGAAATAACCGAATCTATCAATTGAGTGTCATGGTTAGGCATTGTGAAGGCATTCCTGGTTGGTTTACCAAAAGGCATGTGCTTACACTTGGCTAAATTTAAAGGGAGAGAGTTTTTAACAGCCCAATTATATATGTTGTTAATATTAACCTAGAGTTGTATTGGATTAACTCCCCAGATCTTAACGTCGTCAGCATACAACAGGATGTTGGACTGAACTACGTCTGGTAGATTATTAATAAACAATAGAGATCTCTTGTGGGACTCCCGAACTAAATTGGCTAGGAAGGGATAAGTCAGAGCCTATTTGAATCCTAAAGGAGGGGTTAGTAAGAAAGTCAGAGATCCAAGTCAGGATTGACCCAGTGATGCCTACTGATCTTAACTTGGTTAAAAGTAAGTCATGTGGTACTTTGTCAAACGCCTTGGCAAAGTCGAAGTATATGGCATTAACTGAGAGGCCAGAGTCTAATGTTTTTGTGATGCTATCTGTACATGTAATTAAGTTGGTAAGGCAAGACCTGTGAGGAAAAAGCCCATGTTGGGCAGAGTTAATTATTTTATGCTTGATGATAAAATCTAAAACATGAGCCCTTATTAACCTTTCTATTACTTTACTAGGAGTAGAAAAAATACTGATGGATCTATAGCTTTTAGGCAAAAATCTAGAACCCGATTTGAAAGTCAGCTTTATAAATGTAGACTTCCAGATAACTGGAAGCCGGACAGAGATAGAAAGGTTGATAATGTAGGCTAGATGGGGTGCTAATACCTCTGCACATTCTTTTAGAACTCTGGGGTACACCCCGTCAGCACCGCATGAGGTAAACTTGAGTCTTACAAACTGACTGAGAACCGTGTGCACATTTGGAGAAAAGGGACCGATAGCAAAAGCTGAGCCTGGATAAGGTAGAGGAGTAGAATCTGAGTGCTGAAACACCGAATTAAAGTTATCTCTGAAGCTGTTACAAACTCCAGGCCTAGTTAATAGTAAGCCAATTTTATTTTTTAAACAAGATAGGATATCCTCAGAGGCACGCTTATCTTTAATAAACTTAAATAGTGTTTTTGTTATCCTTAGATTTTAGTAAGAATTTATGTACCATAATATCCTTATGCAACTTAATTTGACCAGATTATTGGTTTTTGAGAAAAATATATTTGTAATAGAAACAGAAGAGTCTAGTAGATTTCCAAAAATAGTACATTCTATTCCTTTTCTGGATGAGGTGGACAATCTTCCTAGGGAGCTTAGGGTTGGTGTGAGTGTGAATACGATGGAGAACAAACTTCTTGATGCCTTCTTTGATTAAATTAACAAAGTTAGAGTAAGCTTGTTCTAAATTACTATCATATAGGGGAGCCCAGTCGGCTAAAGCAAGAAAATAACGCAGTTTTACAAATTCAGTTTTCCTAAAGTTAGGAATTGGTGTTAAGTTATCTCCTTTGGTCCTAGAACTGTTTAGGGGAAGGTTTACTTTAAAAGACAAAAGGATATGCTCACTCTTTCCAAGAAGAGAAAGATGCGGAATGGAATCAATGTAAGAGGATTCATTAGTAAATACAAGATCGAGGTATGAGGGAAAGGAATCAGTCTATATCTAGTAGGAGATAGAACATGCTGGGTGAAAGCATGCTTGATACTAAGGTTTAGAATTTTGATATCAAGTGGGTTAGACCAAGAAAGAGATCTCCAGTTAAGGATGGGACAATTGAAATCCCCCATTAAAATGCAATGTTTATAAGGAAGGGAGAGAGCTTGTTTAAATTCAAATACAAAAGCATTATTAGAGGATTTAGGTAATAAAGAGGGCCGATATAAAAGAAAGCAAAGAGTGTGAGAACTTAATGCCAAATGAGTGGAGTCATATTTCCTCTGAGGTATGCATTACTAAACGGGTACAGTAGCATAGGGTACGTCTTCCCGAATGTAGAAAAGACAGCCTCCGCTTTTACCTTTACCGGAGTCTTGCCTTACAATTCCATACCCAACTAAGAGTATTTCATTGTCTAGTATGTCTTCAGAAAACCAAGTTTCTATGATCCCAATAATATGAAGATGCGTACCCTTTACTAGTTGTTGTAACTCAGCTAATTTGTGATTGGACCTGTAAATTGGTTTGTACCTCAAAAAATGCAATATTGTAAAAGCTTTTTTGAGTAATAATTATTATTATTATTATTATTATTATTATTATTATTATTATTAATGTGTTAAGTAAACTTAAGGCATTTGTGGAGGAGAGGGGAGCAGAGGAGTAAGTTATCTGAGCCGATGTAGGATGGGGACGTGAGAATGACTTTGGGATAGAAACTGAAAATTTGGAATATCGTTATTATTAGGCCTTAGGGTGGAGAGTCGTACTATAGGGATTTTGTTATCTAAAGAAATTACAGTCCTAAAAAAATTGTTGGCTCGATCAATCCTTGGGAGGTCCTTTAAAAGGCGATTACCTGGAAAATTAGAGCATATGCTTAACCAACCCTGCAAAATGTCATCTTTGATAAAAGAAAAGTTAAAAGTTACTAAGATGGGGAGCAGAGTGAGGGCGCTTGCAGGTGAGTTTACATACCTTAAAATTGTTACTCCTAGGAGAACAAGAAAAACTGATGTCAGTTACTAGTTCCTTATAGTTAATAACACTACTTTTGATACCTTTAATGATAATATTGCAATCACGTTTGATATCCTCAATGTGTTGCTTGGTAGCAGCTAAAATTTCTTCCTGGTAAAGTCTTATAACCGATTTAGCTGTTAAGGAAGAGGGGCTGCAGTTAGAAATGTAATCTTTGAGGGAGTGTAATTCAGACAAAACATTTTTGGAAAGGCGGGAAATAGAAGAGTTTAAAGCTGCAGTTTTAGCTTTGGAATCCGAGAGCTTGCAAACCATTTTTGCCAAAGTACGAGATACTTTATCTAGTTTATTATTTAAATTTTGAATTTTAGACAGATTGGTTTTTGAATCTGCAAGTGATTCTAGAATATCATCCAATTTGTTGTCGTTGACAGGAGGCAATTGCTGTAATTCAATTTCACATCTACAGTCCATGCATTTGTAGTCAATCAGACTATTAGCGAGCTGCAAGTAGTATTTAAAAGATAATTCCGAGCACGTTTTGTGAAATCATTTACCACAAAGTGCACAAAAGATGCCAACTTTCACAACCTTCTTGCAGTGTTGCAGGCCACAATTGGATGAGTTGGAGAAAGCCATGTCTAGAAATAACAACTGAAAAAATAGATATAATTAAATAGAAAAAGAAAAATATTACTAGAAAAAGGCTAATAATAATCGTTTAAAGACAAAATAGTGCTAGTGTTACCATACCTTGCACAAGCTACGCACAATTAACACTTGTACACCAATGACAGATACAAAAAATACACAGATATTATATATAAATTATATATAACTGTACACTAAAAACACCAAAAAACACAAAAACAAAAATTTAGCAGAACGTAGCAATAAGCACAATACAATTAGCAAGCTACTTTTGAGCTGTAACGTCACGCAAGCGTATCGCACAGATTCAAAACAACTCATTGATTTTCAGGATTTTTCACGAGTTGAGTAAGCCAAAATGCCTTTTAGTACTCGGTTCTCAAATTATCTCAAGTTTTCAGGGGGGGAATGAAATGGATGGTGAGGTAAAGGGGGATTAGTCACAGAAAAAAAATTTGAAATCAAGGTAAATAGTGGAAGTTAATAATTATAGAAAACAAGGAAAATTTTTAAATATGCAAAAAATAATAATAAAACAAGTATCTATTACAATGCAAAAAACACTGCAATAATCATCAAAAACGAAGAAAAGGGGAAAGGATTAATAACTCTCTAACGGATGTGTAGCGTTAGGCACGCTTTACTTTGCGAGTCTGTAATTTAAATAAAATTGAGGATTTTTTACAAATATAAATAGAGATTTATCTAATTTGGTTTTGTTAAGGTCGGCATGCAACAGCTAATTGTCGCCTTTCATTATTATTTCAATTACTAAACAACGCACTTTCAAACATCCCAATGTTTTTTTATAATTTATAAATGTGACACCTACTGACATAGATATCATTAAACTGCATTTTTAAAAATAAAATCTTTATTTAACTAACTGGGGAAAGTAATTGGTTGAATAATATGGCAAAAGTTATTTTGAAATAAACCAATAATTTTATTTTTTACATATAAACGTAATTTTTTATGTACGGGTTATAGGTTAAGTAGGAGACAAACTCCTTCTAATCTTTGGTTTTATTTACCGAAATTCAGAGAAAAATATAAAATAGATGTTGAGGCAATGGGCGACTAGTACAGAAAAAAATTTTGAAATTAAGACAAAATCAAGGGAGATAGTGGAAATTAACAATTATAGAAAACGAGCAAAAATTATAAGTATACAAAAGTATTAACAAAACAAGTTATGTACTACAATGCAAAAACACTGGAATAATATTCAATAGGAATAAAAGAGAGAATAATGAATAACGCTCCAATATATATATATATATATATATATATATATATATATATATATATATATACTATAGTATATATAACAAAAAGCTGTTCGATGTGAAAAATTTATAATTACTGAATAATTTTAATTTTTGTACTTTGTTATTATTAATTGTTTTTTTATATAAAACACCTTTTTTATTAATTTATAAAAAATAGTAGAAAAACTTTTTAAAAAGTTGTTTCATTTTTTCTCTTATGTTGATTTGAGGTTTACTTCATATAGTATTTATTTTTTATTTATTTTTTTAAAATTACACTTAGTATTATTAATCTAATTTTGTATAATATCTATGCCTTTTATGTTATATAATTAATTGTTTGTAAAATTATTAAATTAATTTTTTTTGTAAAAAATATTTTATTAATTATATTTTTTAGTTTAAAATTAAAAATTAATTATAAAAAATATAATTTTTATATAATAATACCTTTAGTTTTAAACAATTACTAATAGTTACCAATTGTATTTTGGTTTGACGTAATTTTTTAAATTTTATTTTTAATAATCATCAATATTCTTTAGTTTATTTTAATGGGTTTTGAAGTTGATAATGTAATACTTAAGCATTATGAACTTCTTAAAAGATTGGGAAAAGGGGTAACTTTAAACTATTATTTAATTTGTAGGCATATGGAATTGTTTGGAAAGCTAAAAACAATAAAACTCAATCTACAGTAGCATTAAAAAAAATTTTTGATGCATTTAAAAATCAAACAGATGCTCAAGTATTTGCATTGTTTTATATTTTTAGAGAACTTTTAGAGAAATTATATTTTTACAACAATTTTCTGGTCATCCAAATATTATACGTTTGCTGAACGTTATTAAAGCGGATAATAATAATGATATCTATCTTGTATTTGAATATATGGGTTTGTTTTTTATTATTTTATTTTAGAAACTGATTTACATCAGTGCATCAAAAAGGGTAATATCTTAAAAAACGTACATAAAATGTTTATTATCTATCAGTTGCTTAAAGCTGTAAAATTTATTCATTCGGGACATGCAATTCACCGGGATTTAAAAGTACTTTAAATTATAAAAATATTGTTAATAACGTTTTGAATAAATAAGTTTTTAAACATAATTTTATGTTATAATTAATTATTTATAAAATAAATTTATATTTTTCTTATCTAAAAAACTGTTATTTATTAAAACTTTAAATAGTATTAAAAGTAAATTAAAAATTAATTTATCACTTATAATAAAGTCAATAAATTCATTTTTTGTAACTTTATTTATTAATAACTTTTATATTTGTATTACTTCATTCATAAATTCAAAATGTATATTTACTTTTATTATTACTTAAAATTGTTTTTTTTTAATAACTATGTCTAAAATATATTTTATAAGATTTTTAATATTAATATATATATATATATATATATATATATATATATATATATAATATTTTATTGTTACAAACTGTCATTAATTTTTAATTTACTTATGTTAAATACTAATAATTAAATTTGCAATTTAAACTTACAAATTATGAAAAATTGTTTTATAAAATGCTATTAAATTTTTTTTTTAACCACCAAAAGTTTTTTAGATATTTGTATAAAAACTGTTATTAAAAAACAACGTTTTAATGTAAAATTAAATAAATTGCATTAGTTAAAAAATATACAATTAATTATTTTAAAAAATAAATTAACAATTTTATTTATTTTAATATTTTAAATAATAATTTTAATAAATAGCACTTAATCAAGAAATGCTATTACACGTAATAATTTTGTTAAATTATGTTTTTAAATAAAAACATTTATAATAAATAAAAGTAAATAATTTTAAACAGTACTATAATAACTAGATTAATGCATGTGACGGTATACATTATATTTTTAATTAAATTAAAAAGTTATTTATTAAAATTGCATTAAAATAATAAATTAAATATTTACTTTTTGTTTACATCTTAAACATTTTAGCCTTCTAATGTATTATTAAATTCAAGTTGTTTGGTTAAAATATTTACTTTTTGTTTACATCTTAAACATTTTAGCCTTCTAATGTATTATTAAATTCAAGTTGTTTGGTTAAATTGTGTGATTTTGGATTAACACGTTCGTTGATTGCATCACCCAGATCTATCAATACAACTAATTTAATTTTAACGGAATATGTGGCTACTCGGTGGTATCGGGCGCCCGAAATTTTGTTAGCTTCTAACCGATATACAAAATGTGTTGATATGTGGAGCTTGGGTTGCATTTTGGCCGAAATGCTTAAAGGACAAGCTATTTTTCCAGGATCTTCTACAATTAACCAAATTGAAATAATTGTTTCTGTTATTGAACGTCCTAGTTTAAATGGTAAATTTGTTTAATTTAGTTTAATTTTTTTTAATTTACTTCTTTTATAAGAATTTATTTAATTTTACAAACTGTTTAAAAACATAAAAAATATTTTTCGGTAAAACAAAATAATAAATATATTTGTTTTATCAAATTTTTATTAATTAATTATTTAATAAGTTAAATAACAAAAAATATGTAAATTTAAGCACAAGTAACTTGTTTTAAAATGTTTGTTTTAGACAATTAAATAAATAAATAACGTTTAAATTTTACTCTCAATACTAAATGCGGATAATTATCAATTTGAACTAGATGTTTATCTGTTAAAAAATGTTATTAATAAAAACATTTAAATAATTAAAATGTTAAAAAAATGTTAGCTTTATAAATTACTGTATTTTTATTAAAGTAGTTAAACAAACAGACAAATATATTTATTTATTCATAATGTTTAAAAAGTTACTTTAACATAATTTATTTCAAAACAACATTATTTGTCAACAATGCAAACATTTATAGTTTTTATAATACTAAACAAAATATTTTTTTAATAAGAATAATTTTATGTTCATAAAAGTGTAATAAAACAAATTAAAAAACCTATAAAACCAAAATGTTACAATATTGGCGTCTAAAAAATAATAATTTGAATTGTGCATTTACAATTAAAAATAGTTATAATATTATGTAAAAATTACAATCTTTAGCATTAAAAATGTTTATATTGTAATTTGTTGTTAAAGCATTTTTGCATAAAATAAGCTGTACACAAAATATTTATATCAATAATTATTAGATTACTAATAATAATAATTTATTGTTATTTTTTAATAAAAAGATTATATGAGTAAAAACCGTGTAAAAAAACAATGTATATATGAAAAAACTACAATATGGATTTTCGGATCAGATTTTAAAAATATATTATTTATTTATTTATTTATTTTTAAAACTATTTATATAATATTTAAAACGTGTAACTGTGCTTTATAATGACTCATTCAAAATGTAGTAATTTTGAATTTTTTTAAAATTACATGCTTACTGTATTTACTATACTTATATTCATTAACATGACATTCTATTTCATTTTGTTCCCATTATTTGTACTATTACTTTTTTTTAATTTTTTTATACTGATAGAGAAAATGTATTTTACGCCGAATGTATTTCTAGTAAAATATTACAATTTAATAATAATAATAATAAAAATAATAATATACTTAGCAAAAATTTTTTTTGTTATTAACAAACATTGTTTGAACTATTTTCTAAATTTAATTTAATTTAAAAAACTATTATTATTATTATTACTATTATTATTATTATTATTATTATTATTATTATATAATACAATTAGCCTATAAATACATACACACACATAAATGCTGAGGTGGTACAAACAAGTAGTTAAGGCGCCAACTGTTTACTCAGATTTGAGTTTTACTACTAACAATAAATGAGGTTGCTTAATTAGCCTTTTTGAAATATTTACACTAATGCCAGTACTAATTAAAAACTTTTTTTTAACATTTTAACAATAAAAACAAAAAATTATTATTTTTTATGTTTTTTAATTAACAACATTAGTATTATTATATTTTTTTTATAAATTATAGATATAAACTCCTTAGAGTCAGATTATGCACTATCAGTTATAGAAAAGGCGCTTCAAAAGTAAATATTTACACCGTAATTTCAGATATATTAGTTTTAATTATTTATTATTTATTTATTACGTAAAAAATTAATTTTTGCAATTAAACTTTAAATAAATGTAAACGTTTTTATTTTTAACAAATTGTCTTTAATTATTTACATATTTTTGTAAATTTTAATTTTTTTAACATAAATGAAATAAGTAAATATTTATACATTTATTTAAAAGTAAAACTTTATTTATTAATTAAAACGTGTTTTTAATAATAATAATAATAATAATAATAATAATAATAATAATAAAAATAATAAAAGTGTAACATTTATTTATTTTAAAGACCACATCAACCCCTCCACACTTTATTTCCGCCAAACACAGACCAGTGTGGATTAGAATTGGTTCAAAAATTACTTCAATTAAATCCAACTAAACGTATTTCAATAGACGATGCACTTAATCATGATTATGTGAAAAAGTAAAAAGATTTTTGTTGCTTTATCTATACTTATTTTTCTACCAGATTTAGAAATCCACAAACCGAAATCATTTTGAACAAGCCAATAATTCCACCTTTTAGTGACAATTATTTGTTTAGTGTATCAAATTATCGAACAAAATTATACGAAGTAAATAATGAAATGTGTTTTTTATTATTAATTGCAACAATAACTTTTTTTGATTATGTAACAATAATGTCCTATAATTGAAGAAAATATTGAAGCGTAAATCTAGCAGACAAAATAATGCTATTTTAATAACCAGCACTTTGCCGTAATATGACAAGTGGTTAGAACGCTAGGCTCGAAACTGAGTGGGCATCTGTTTGAGTCTGACTACAAGCACTAAATATCTTGTCTGGGGTTTTTCTAAATGTTCACATTCGGAAAATGCTTCCGAATATATATATATATATATATATATATATATATATATATATAATATTATATATATATATATATATATATATATATATATATATATATATATATATATATATATATATATATATAATATTACTTTTAACGATTGTTTGGTTCAACAAAATGAATAAATAAAATTATTTTGTTTTTATAACGACTTGTTTTTTCAAACGTTTATTTTAGATTATATTGGAAAAAAAAGCTGAACGTAAAATTAAGCGTTTGATGGAAGTGAAACACGATAATGATGATGATGATAATAATTATGGTGATGATGAAAATGATGATGATAATGATAATAATAATAGTAATAATAATAGTAATAATAATAGTAATAATAATAATAATAATAATAATAATAAAGATTATTATAATCCCGTAAGTACTTTGTATTTTCAGAATAATAAAATGTTCAATTAACTATTGTTTTCCTTATGTATCATTATGTAATAGTATAAATATTAAACGTTAAAAATAAGCAATTGTATGATTAATGAATTCTTTTCAATCTTTATTATCTTATTACCAAACCCTTTGGTTTTGAAAAGCGCAAGACTATAAGATTGTTCCATATTTAATTAATTTAAATTTAGATTATTTGAACTAAAAATATGTGAGCGGTAAACAACAAAATATATCCATTTCTGTTACTAATTGAAAAACTAGCAGATTTTTCCAATAAAAAATTGAACGCTTTATACTAATATACTTGTTTTCTAAAGTTGAATAATTTGACAATATTACAAATCTTAAAAATAATAATGATAATAATAATAATAATAATAATAGTAATAGTAGTAGTAATATTATTAATAATAATAGTAATAATAAAGTATTCCTACCAGTAATTAAATAATGCACTAAATATATTTTACTGTAATTAATTATTAATGTTGCTGTTAATGAACTATGTACATTTTTTTAGAATTTCAATTATAATCAAGTCGATCAGATACCGAGTAAGTTTTTAAATGTTTAAAAAATTTGTGTTTTTGAGTTCACATTTTAAAACAAAATAATATTTTGGTTGTTATTGTAAACACAATAAAAAAATTTTTATTAGCTTTTGTTATCCATTTTTTGTTTATATTTTAATTATTTATAGATGGTACAGTTTTATAAACAAAATACTGCAAACACTTGTAATATATTTTATTTTTATTGCTAAAATATTTAAGTAAGACCAAACAAAAACCCAATAGTGACAATTGAACTTTTGTTTACTAGGTTACGAATGTAGTAACGTAGCCATTGTGTATTGATAATTATGCATTATGCAAGAGAATTTAAGCAAATAATAATTATAATAATAACAACAAAACAAAAACAAATATAATTATAAATATTAATATAAACATTAATAATAATAATAATAATAAATTTAAAATTACTAACATCAAACATTAAACAACTTACAGTAAGAATTATATATATATATATATATATATATATATATATATATATATATATATATAATGTTCATTACTTTAAATGTTTTACGAGAAACATCTTTCAGCAGTGGACATTTTAGCAATGCCAAACGTGGGCCCGAATTTTAATGCAGGTGGTGGAATTCAAACCCAAGCTCACCGAAGTCCAAATTCGAGCGCTATACAGCCATATTAATGATACATTTAGCAATAAATTAGTATTGTTTTAAAATTTCAGTTTTTGTTATATATATATATATATTATAAAACATATTTCGTAATATCTTCCTTTATTTAACAAATAATAGAAATGAACATAATTTTTGGATGTATTTTTATAAAGTTTTTTGGTTAAAAATAAATGGTGTACGCACATTTTACATCTAAAATGGCTACTTTGTGTGGTAGTTAAAGTCACATTCTTTTGTTTAAAATTGAAATGAGGTTTATTGTTGTGTTAACTACAACCTAAATTTGTTTAACAATAACATTTTAAATAAAAATAAACAAAAAATGAATTCAACCCAGTTTAACTGTAAATGAATTAACTATAATAAAACATTTGTACGGATATGCATACCCGTATATATATATATATATATAGAGAGAGAGAGAGGGAAAATGGATTAATTTAATTAATAATTGCTAATTTTAAGGACTTTAAATTAATGCAACAAATAAACTATTGTTTAACAGTTATCTAATACAAAATATATTGACATTATATACTACTTGTTTGTATCACGTGACTAATTTGTTAGACCATTAACGTAGTCGACATGGTTTGGAGTCCCGTTACCGGCACCAAATACCAAATACTTTTGCTTAATACTGTACTAAGCGTCCATTTGTTAAGTTTTGAGTAAAAGCATTTAGTAAGCAGATGGTGGTAATATTCCTAACTATTCCTCCTCCATGTGGCTCATCATAAACTAGGTGCCAACATGCATCTAGACTAATAACAGCACAGCGGTATAACTGGATTTTTACTGAATTCCCATTTAGTGATTGGGTACTAGCATACACTCCCAGATGCTTAAAAGTTATTTTAGAGTATTCGTTTACTATACGTAACCGGTTAGGTTTGTAGATTTGTTAACTGGCATCAACCCCAAAAAAGATCACTTAGTCAATCTTATGAACTTTGGCGTCATTACAAAGAAACGGTCTTCTAGCTAAGAAATTTTATTTATGTCCTCCTCCTCAAATTCAATTCGCTTCTAACAATTTTTTTGTATAAGGGTTTGAATTAGTATCAAAACTTGGAATTAATAAAGAGATGGCTCTGCTACCAACTTGTATTTTTATTTATGTTAAGTAGATGTTTGACGCTATAAAACAATAGTCCGCACTTCCAGTGTCGGTAGTAAAACTCGAATTTATATCTATTGTCCCATCTTGGCACGGAATGTTTTAGCAACAACTATGCATAGCCTGTTACAATTACATAAATTAGCAAATGCTCAAATGATAAATATATTAAAACACAACTGTTAGTAATAAAAATATATATTTTTAAATCAAAAACATTAATTATAATTATATACAACGGGACGATCAAAATAATTGGATAAATAATAATAATTGGAATTGTGTACAAACAGCGTTATAATCTACAAATACACCAATATAATTAATAGCACTTTTAGTGCACTAAAGGAAAATTATTAATATTACAAATGTTGCTAATTGTAAATAATAATATAATATAAACTTGTCAAAACAAGGTTTATAAAATTGGATAATTAATGAATAATATTTGTCAGTTAATAGCAACTCTACAAAATAATTCACCATTTGTAACACACTTTTTTCCACTGATGTGTTTTTAAATAAATAATTTTTATAATCATTATTAGTAGTACATATAAAAAACATTAGAAATTAGCAATTACATTATATATATATATATATATATATATATATATATATATATATATATATATATATATATATATATATTTAAACAAAATTTATATAATTTTTGTTGATAATAAAAATTTTAATATTTAAAAAAAATAATTTATCACTATGCCTACATAGCTTTTAGACAACGCCTATAGATGAACCTAAATTATCCAAAAATATTTTTTATTGAATAAAATTATTATTATTATTATTATTATTATTAATAATAATAATAATAATAATAATAATAATAATAATAATAATAATAATAATCAATATGCATGATCCAATTAATTTAGATTAAACGTATTGTTTTAAAACATTTTAAAACCAATTATTTTAATACATTATTCTTATTTAATCTTTTCTAAAAAGAATTTACTTTATTATTAAATATTTTACCGACATTATTACTAATGTTATTATTAATTTCAGTTTTTTAAACTGTTTTTTTTTATTAATTATAAAACACGCCTATATTAAATTTAGTGAGTTTAATTAATTGTGGATTTATCAATAATTTGCATAATTATAAAATGTGAAATTTTATTTTAGTTCATACTTTACGGTAAAATCTTTTTTAGAAAAAATATTTTTATATTTTATAAACTAATAATAAAAACACTATTTAAACAAAATTAAAATTAAATAAATAAACAGCAAATATATATAAAACAAAATACTTACATCAGTAATAATATTAATAGAAATACTACTTCTATTACTTATGATAATAGTTATTATTATTGTTATCATAAGCAACTAATAAATTAAATAATTATTAAACTAGTGATAATTTTTTATTAAAATATTTTGCATTTCTAACTGTTGTTTTCTAATATTTTTAACAAAAGAAAATAAAAAACACTAAAAATGCAATTATTTCTCATGTATAAACACATTTCTCAACTATTTAAATTTTTGTTCAGAAATAAGCTTTTTAAATATCAACTCAAGATGCTAACGGTATTTGTCAAACATAATACACTAATAACTTTATTATTTTTGTCATTATTATTCGTTTATTTGTTTGTTTATTTATTTATTTTCTTATTTTTAATCTAGTACTACTTTTCAAACGTAGACAGAAAACTAAATCAAATTTCAAAATGTCGATTTTATGTTATTTATTTTTTTATTTTTTTTTCAGTTCGTCATAACAAAACTGATCACGGTATCCAAACCGTCAATTGCAATTCAAGCACTAATGACAAAGATATAACCGATAAAATAAACAAATTAAAAACTGTGGTTTCGAAAAAAGAGGTATTTGACAAAACTAAATAAATAAGCAAAATTAACTTTATACTTGGTTTAATTTATACATGAATACAATTGGATATGTGATATTTATTTCAGAATAAAACCATTCCGCCACGTTTGAATCAAAAAGAACCTTATTCAAAATCGAGTTCAGTCGTTGATTTATGCAATCCAAGTTGTGTAAATACAAAATTTAACTACAATACTTTTACTCAACAAATGAATAACCCCACAATATTGAGATCAAACAAAAATTCCAAATCATGCAAAACCTTGAACAGTGTAAGTAACTACCTTTAAATTATTTCACTTTATTACTATTGTTTAATAAGTAGTATCAAATTTTACATTAAAATGTATGGATAATTGAATGCTTGCGGTAATATAAAATGATTACATTTTACATGAAATAAATTTTAAATGCGAAATTTTATTACATTTAAATAAAAAACGGTAAATAATTAAACCATAAAACCGAGTAAAACCGGTTGTTCCACTAAATTAACAGTCTAATTTTTTTTCGGAAAGTCAGATGCACGTCTATAGTTCACTCTTTTTCTAAAATTTATTACTAAAATATTTTACATAAAATTATTTTTCAGCAATTAAACATTTAGTAAAATCTTAAGCAAAAATTTGTTTTAATAAATAAATTTGAATCCATGCTCAATCAGGTGTAAATTTTGTGCCGGGGTGGTATCGATGTACAGGGGCTAAAATATAACTTTCAAGTTAAAATAGCAAAAATTGAAAAATAAGAGTTCACTGACAAGTACCATTTTAGACCCTGTATAGCGCTTGACTCATGCCTGCGTGGGCATGGGTTCGATCTTCACTACCGGTACTAAATGCGGGCCCACGTTTGGCTTTATTCAAATGTCCACTGCTGAAAAATGTTTCTTGTAAAACATTTAAATTAATAAATATTTAAACATTTTAAAAAGCGTTTAAACACTTGTGTTAGTGTAACTTAATAGTATAACTAGGTTCAATGGTGTTATACATTGTATTAATCAACAATTAATGTTTGTGTTGTTTGATAATAACTACGCATTATATTGACCATCCAGCCTAATTTTTATTAAAGTTATCTTTCTTGGGCCAGCGGCTACATATGGCATACGTGTACTTTTAAAGTTTTGGGTATATATTTGCACACATTGGCCAAACCTAAAACCCAGTTGTACTGCTATGCACTCGGTCCCTACTGTGTTAGGTACTAAGGTGCACCTAGTCCATGATGCACCAAGTAGAAACAATAATTAGAAACGTTACTAGACAACCTGGTCAACTTTTTTAAACAGTGGCGCCATCACAAAAATGACATCTATCAGCCATGAAACATTGTTATATTTCTAAGTTTGTTATGTCTATTAGGCCATCAGGATTTGCTAAACAACATTTTTTATCAAGCATTTAAGTAATAAACTGAACAAAATAGACACATTGATTAATAGTACTGTCAGTATCCAGTTTGTTAACCAACATTTTTGACTTTCACTGCCTGCTTAACTGTCCTAAACAATTTCTTTTTAAAAAATGCAATCAATAAAGCTATTACTAAAATTCAACAAGAAATTCAACTTTGATTTTGAAATTTAAACACACCATTTTTTCGTATTAAAACCTAAATTTAAAAACATCACATGTACAATTAGCAGTATTTTATTATTAACCTAGAAAAAAAGACGAAATTGTAACTATTTCAAACACAACCAAACGTAAATAATTGTTGAATACTTTTCCAATTTATTTGATTATACATTATTAAATTGCAAAAGATATTTTTGGTATATTGTATCATTGTATTGTATTATATTTTTATGTGTGTCTGTGTGTGTGTGTGTGTAAAATAACATTACAAAAATGACACTATTGTGATAGATTTTGGTCACATTGTAACCATTTCGCATTCTAACAATAATACAAAATGTCCACCACCAGTGTAATAATTGTAACAAACAGTACAAAATAATTAATTAATTAATCTAATGTTTTCTTTCCGATAATTTTTACTTTTAGTGTTGTATTTTTACTGGATTAGTTGAATAAAAAAAGGCAATATGATTTTGTTTTGTTTCAACGTGGACTGCCGTACATGTTGAATGGGCAGTGTTTTTACAGTTGTAGAAGAGGTAGTATAACTCCATTTTAATCAAAGTTAGAAAACGAAATTAGCTTTCTTCCTCCTCTTAAAAAATAGGTATTATTATTATTATTATTATTATTATTATTATTTTTATTATTATTATTATTATTATTATTATTATTAGTAGTAGTAGTAGTAGTAGTAGTAGTAGTAGTAGTAGTAGTAGTAGTAGTAGTAGTAGTAGTAGTAGTGGTAAATATATATTTTTAATGTTTGCTACTTTGATTGTTTTTGCGAGAAACATCTTTCAGCAGTGGACATTTAGCGAAGTCAAACGTAAGCCCGCATTTTAGTGCCGGTGATGGGATTCTAACACATGCCCACCGAGGTCAAATTCGAGCGCTGTACCGCTAGATCACCCCGGCACACGTTTATGTAATAAGAATATAATAAAATATTTTTTAACCTTTACTTAATTAACAAACCTGCATAATCTTTAATAAATAAATTATTTTTTATTAAATCAAAAATTAATTGAAGATTTGCTAGTTAAACACCTGCATATTTATATCTAGATTGACATTTAATCTCAAATGTGTGTATTTTTAATTATTTTTAAAAGTAAAGCTTTTATCATCTAGACAAATAAGAACAGAGACCGAATGCACATAGGTATAATTAAGCTTCTGCTTTGGCAAATAAATGCAGCCATACACCTAGGTTACTTAAAAGGTATTTTAGGATATGTCTATACTATATGTAGACGTTCGATTAAGAGAAATAACGTTGGCAGAAAACAAGTGACTTTGCCAATCTTTGCAAAACGTGGCGCCGTCACAATGATGCCGTCTATAAGCCAAGAAACTTGGTTATTCTTTTGCGTTTGTTACGCTTATCAGGTTGTCGAAGTCAATCATTTTTTGTGCAGTACAAAATGGCGACGCTACAATGAATGATAATAATGCAGTTCATCGTCAATTTTGGTCTGTAACTTTTTGTTAAAATTTGTGCATCTTATTGCAAAAAGCGTAATTGTGCAGCTTAAAAACTGCACTTTTACCGTTTTCAAATTTTTTTTCTTCTTCAAATTTTCCCTCTCTTATGAAGAGTTGCTGTTTCTGGTTAGCATGGCCATTAAATAGTTTCGGCGTATGTTTTTTACTATTAGATGCCCTTCTTATCGCACACCCTCCTCCTCCTCGTTAATCCATTTTTGAGACTGACCAGATGGGTTTGGAAATTATAGAGTTCAATAAATTTAAAGTAAAATGTCTCAGATACATTTGGCACTACACCCATCCTCCATATTGGACGATAAAGATCAACAACCGCCAAGTTTGAGACGATTTTCGACTTTACACTTTTCTGTCATTAGTGACTCGCGACACGAGAGATTGCGCTAGTTTGGATATCTTCTCCGTAGAAATTCCGATGCAATTTTACGTACCGTTACTTTTACTTGTCCAAACGCTAATTGGAAGAAAAGGGAAGATGGTTACAACTCATGCTTAAATGAATGTTGTTTGGAACAATATTTACAATAATGTGATTATAAAAAATAACATTTTAGTTGTTGGATCGAAACAAATTTATACACCTCGATAAATCGTAAACACTTTAGCATACTGGAAAAATTTCAATAACATTGATATCTGGGCTGTTAGGTGGCAATGGAGTGACAGATCGTTTTTTCGATTTTAGCCCCTCTACTGTCTAAATATAAATATAAAGCAAATATAGTAAACTTAGATAAATATGACGTTACCTTTTGGAACGTATGACATAGAGCATTGTCCTGAAAAACAGTAGTAACCCCCGTGTAAGTGTGTTGCATTTCATAATGAAAAACATCCTTTACAATTGAAAAAAATTTTTTACTATTTGAGGTACCAGATATAATTCTCCATTTGATAGGTTGATTATACTTAATACCAAACCAACACATTACTTGTCGAGGGTGGGCTTTCTTTCTAACAACCGGGAGTGAATATTTTTGAAAACTTAATCCACATAACTTTGTTTTTTAAGCCAAATGGTTTGTCCCGAATTATTGTTTCATCGGCAAAGTATACGGAATGTCAATAACAAAGGTGTCGTTCACTCCATAGTTTACAAAAGGCTAATCCTTTTGTTTTTTAGTAATAAATGGCTTAATCTTTAGTTATTGAAAAGTTAAACCGAATCCAATAGCTCTGTTTCTTATTGTGGAATAAGTAAAATTGTTTAAACTATTTCTTTTAGTTTTTGAAATCGGTTTATTATATATATTTTTAATTCTATAACAATTTTCTGACCATCTGTAGTAGTCGTTACACATTTTCTTCCATCATTATCATAATTTCGTGGTTTTTGACCATTAATAATCCGATAAATTGTTGAAAGGTTAACTCTGTATAAATCTGCCATTTTTTGGGTGAAAATCTTTTATTTTTTAATTCTTTAATGACACGATATTTATTTTCGATAAAATGAAAACGTTTTTTATCACTACTGTCCATTTTACAAACGATGCAACCAGAAAGCACAATTAACGGATGAGCGGAATCTCAAGGTTAAACGTAAATAATAAATTATTCGATTTGTTTTTAAATTTTTATTAAAATTTAGTTTAAAATTATTTTTATTATTAGATTAGAATAATTAAATGTTTATTTTGATAATTATTATGACATCACAATCAGAGCAGATTTGAATGTGCGTTTAACATCAATTTTAAGGATTAGTTATTGTTCATTTTTAATAAAATTAAGCACACAAAATAATAATAGGCCAATTATTAGAAAAATTATGTAACTTTAACTTATTATCCACGTTTATATAAGTAGCTTTTAAAATATGCCATTTTGGCTGACTCAGTCTTTTTAAATAAATATTTGTAAGTATATATAAATAAACTATTAAGTACTTGACATTATTTTTAATTTCCAATATTTATTTTTACGAAAAAACAATTGGACATAACAAATTAATTAGATTTAATGCTTTTGTAATTTTTTGCGTTAATTTTTGAAATGGCTGTACAATAAGAACAAACAGAAAAATTTTAATATTAATGACCATGCATTCAGATATTTTTGAGTTTTGTATTTTAAAATAATTTAAATACATACTTTTTACAATTAGCACTTAATTTAATTCAAATTCTTTCATTCGAAATAAAAGGAATATGCTTGTTCTTTTATTTTTAAAGTTATAATTTTACAACATTTTAATGAGTTCACCTATTAATAATAATTGTAAAAAATAATAGTAATTTTTTATTTACACTAGATTCTAAATACTCATAGTTTTCTAATATGTAATACATTTTCTTAATCCTAAAACAAATATATAAATGGTTACAAAACTTACGTAAATAAATGCCGTGTTAAACAATCTTTACACTATTTTGGACTGAACGTTATTATTAAGTCGTTGAGTAGACCTAGCTATATACATTTCCAAAAATTGTAAGCAATAGTAGGAATATGTTGGAGGATTTTATGCAAACTTTGAACTAACGAAGAGATAGCTGTGCTATCAGCTGTTGATATTATTATTTTATTTATTTTTACTACTTTGAATGTTTCACAGGAAACGTCTTTCAGTAGTGGACATTTTTACAAAGACCGAACAAGAACCCACGTTTTAGCGCCGGTGGTGGAATTCGAACCCCCATACCCACCCAGATCCAAATCGAGCACTGTACTGCTACACCACCCCGGCATTATTGCTGTCTCATATTATGCAGCACAAGTTACAATTCTATTGACCTGCATAGTTCTATCTAGATTGACATTTAATTTCAAGTGTACATGTACTTTTGAATTATTTATCAAGACTAAAATAATTTATCAACTTTTACCAGACATTTCTCAATGTTTACAGTACGAAATTGTCTATTCCAAATAGAAAGAATAACACAATACGTGCTATTATCAACATTGTTTTGCAATGTTTTGTCATATATTATTGTGTATAATTAAGAAATAAGTGACCATTTCATACAGTGAATACGTAGAACGTGATAAGGTACTAATGAAACTTGCAAAATAATTATGATATAATGGATGGGAATAGTAATAATTGAAACGTGATGCTGACTGACAGTTTTGTGTGTGTGTGTGTGTGTGTGTGTGTCAGTCTTGCTATTGCTTTGCAAAGTTAAATGCGTTTTAAAAAGGTTGTGTGACATGTTGTGACTTGTTTTTTATGATGGGGGGAAAAATATGACATACTTTTGATTAAAAAATAAAAGATAATCAAAGTTGTTGGTTTTTTTCAAAATTATTTTCTGGCCTAGTTTGACTCGAAATAATCAGTGTGTAAAATAATAACATTTTTACTTTTTTTTTTTAAATTGGGTTTTAAATATTTTATT
The DNA here is from genome assembly GCA_025895645.1 of Cardicola forsteri. NCBI lineage: Eukaryota > Metazoa > Platyhelminthes > Trematoda > Strigeidida > Aporocotylidae > Cardicola > Cardicola forsteri. Next base: position 1,579,663 of record JAKXYG010000912.1, on the reverse strand, counting down.
ATTGGCTTATTGCTTAAATGTGGAAGCACTGTTTTAACATAGCCAAATGAAGGCCCAGATATTTAGTACCCGTGGGAAGATTTGTATTTTTGCCTACCAGGACATTTTGGTCATCGATTGGATTTAATAGTTGTTAATTATCTGTATTATTATTATTATTATTATTATTATTATTACTATATTATTATTATTATTATTATTATTATTATTACTATATTATTATTACTATTATTATTATTATTATTATTATTATTATTATTATTATTATTATTATTACTATATTATTATTATTATTATTATTATTATTATTATTATTATTATTATTATTATTATTATTATTATTATTATTACTATATTATTATTATTATTATTATTATTATTATTATTATTATTATTATTATTATTATTATTATTATTATTATTATTATTATTATTATTATTATTATTATTATTATTACTATATTATTATTATTATTATTATTATTATTATTATTATTATTATTATTATTATTATTATTATTATTATTATTATTATTATTATTATTAATATTATTATTATTACAAAACCCTTTTACTTTAAGACAAGCATTGGGTAATAAAATAACAGTAAAAGCATCAACAAACTTCCACAATTTAAAAAGAACATGGAGCAACAAAATGATTCCATGTGTTCGAACATTTTGCCAACATTTCTGTTTGATCCCCCCATGTGACATTTATTTCAATTCGATTTTCCCGATTGGTTTTTACCAAAGTTTTCTGTGGTCTACCAACTTTTCTTTTGCTATCATCAATTGTCCATTCCAAAACCGTTCTTACTCTCCTTTTAAACGCAGAATTTGACCAAGTAATTTTCTTCGTCTAATTGAAGATTGAGCTTACTTTTGCCTTTCACTCAGCTGTCTTATCTGGGTCGTGCTATCACTTTTCGGCCGTTGCTTGCTGGAATGGCGTCCTATTATTGTTTCTGTAGCATTTTTTAGGGAAACCAGGTTTCCAACTTTGCGCTTAAACCTACCTTCTTTATCCAAGTTTGAGAACGGTTAAATTGGGTCATTTCTGATCTTCTCTAGGTGGAATTGCTATACATGTTGTTTGTTTGGCTTCTCTAAAAAGTCTGCTTACTATTTTACTTAAAACATTCAAATAGTTAAAACAGAATAAATAATCAATTTATTACAATATTTAAACCAACAATGCACAAATTGTAAAATAGCTTATGTAATTGTACACTTATATTGGTGATTATTATTATTATTATTATTATTATTATTATTATTATTATTATTATTATTATTATTTCCTTAAAAACTTTCATCTAGAGTTAGGACACAACCCAAGCTTTGAATTACACAAAAGTTCTCCAGACACTCGGTATACATTTCTCGTCAAAAATAGTGTTGTCATTCTTTCTCATTAAAAATGTACCAGGTGTTTCTTAGCCTACCATTCGGGCCACATTGTAGACACAAGCACCATTGTTTACTTCTTCCTGTGTGTTTAGATAAATCCACCCTCACCCTCCTCAATTAACATAGCACCTTTTAAAACGCAAATGTTTACATCTGTTGTGATTTGTATTTGCAAACATTTTTAATTGGTCATGTGAACGAAATTAAGGCACACCGTTTGTGTTTGTGGGGGAAGAACATGAAACAATTTGGGAACAATATAATGATTTTCTTAAATTTGTAAATGCAAATCGCTTAAGCACGTGTTTTTCTAAACATTTTGAAACTTCTTTTAAAACGTTTCGTTGCAATTTAGCGACAAAATGATAAGTGTAATCTTGATATTTTTAAAGGAACATTTTCGAGCACATGGATATTATTGTATATTGTATAATGAATATTTTGTTTATAAACCACTTGTAAGATAACTAATATATGAATATTGAAGATTTGAGTCATGCTTATAAAGTCCCAATTTACAATAATGGTAATATTTCTAACTGTCACATCGACGTGGTGCATTCTGAATTAAGAACATCTACACTAACACAGTAGGGATTCAGTACACAGCGGTATAATTTGGCTTCCGCTTCAGCGGATGGGTGCAAGCATGTATACAAGGTACTTATAAGGTATCTTAAGGCATGCATATGCCATATGTAGTCATTGAGCTAAGGAAGATAACGTCAACAAAAATTCAGACGTCTTCATTAACCTGTATAAACAGTGGCGCCGTCACAAAGATGCCATCTATTAGCCAAATCTTCGTTATTCTCCGACGTTTGTTATGGCTATTAAACCTGTTGGAGTCAACTGTTTGATATGATGTACAAATATAGAAATAATAATAAGGTGATTATGTCATTGATCATGTCGCATGTATACTAATATGCTTTTACTAAAAATACAGGTAGGTACGATTGATAAGTAAAAGAGCATACAACTGGAAAAAATAGTTTATACTGTTAATTTTTAAAATGCAAAAGTAGAAGATAGCTAAGAGTATATTACAGGGTAGTACAATAAATCGTTTTTTTGTAACATTAACTGATGGTCCTTCATGTAATAATAATAATAATAATAATAATAATGATAATAATAATAATAATAATAATAATAATAATAATAATAATAATAATAATAATAATAATAATAATAATAATAATAATAATAATAATAATAATAATAATAATAATAATAATAATAATAATAATAATAATAATAATAATAATAATAATAATAATAATAATAATAATAATAATAATAATAATAATAATAATAATAATAATAATAATAATAATAATAATAATAATAATAATAATAATAATAATAATAATAATAATAATAATAATAATAATAATAATAATAATAATAATAATAATAATAATAATAATAATAATAATAATAATAATAATAATAATAATAAAATAATAATAACAAAGCCAGAAAACATGTAATTAAAACTTACATTTGGTAAGCAGAAGACCTGATTAGCATTCAAATACGGTCGACTTTTGGCAAAACACATTTAATCATTTGTTGAGAAAGCCGTCACATTGAACGCCATGTAAGTTCGATTTAAAAAATTAATCAGTAGTTTTTACTGATCTTAAATCCTATTGGACACAACTAGATTTATCGAAAAAACTTAATGTGATCAAATATCGCATTTTATTGTTTTTATTTATTTTGACATTTACGATCATCGATTATTTGGGTTAGAAAGAGAGTGGAGAAATGAATGATTTACGAATATTTGAATGTAGAAAGTGAATAAACTACTCCCTAGTATATATATATATATATATATATATATGCATGTGTAATTGAATAGCTTTTTGGAGTGATTGAATGTATTGGTGACAGCTACACCGATTTATCGGAAAAAAATAAGTATCAAATTTCTGTTTTGATTGGGATAAGAAACACACATTTTTATTACCTGATATTCAATCTATGTCGATTTTTGAAACGAAAATTTAATAAAATTTAAATATTTATGGACCCTTGCTTAATATATCGAGTATATTTACTGAAATACGTTTATTGAAAGGAGAACGAGTAGTAGTAGAGTAATAATAATAATAATAATAATAATAATAGTAGTAATAATAATAATAATAATAATAATAATAATAATAATAATAATAATAATAATAATAAATGGATAAATAAGTAAATTATATTTTATAATAATCTAAATTTTGTAATACTTTAATAATCGTATATTGGAAGGGTGCATGGGTTCAGTTTTACCACAGAATGCCAGAGCCCTTTTAAATGTCCACGTTTTACAAAATGCTTATTTTCAAACATTTGTCCAAAAACGTTGGAGGTAAAATACACTTTCCACATAGTCGACATTAAAAACATTCGTCAACAAGTGGATATTAGCCAAAACCCCAGAAAATGACCAGGTATTCAGTGAATCAATGGTTGGACTGGAAACATATACTTGCCTATTTCGATTTTAATACACTGCTATTACTACTGCTGTAGGACTGAAAAAACAAACTGGAACAAAGTTTACAATTTAAAAATTCTAAATTTTCAATTGCAAACTTTTGTTGTTCCTAATTTGTAATAATAGAAAAGTCATTATATTTATTTAAATACTTTTAGTTTGGACTCCTTGTTTGAAGTTGCTTGTAATGGAAATAACTTATCAAAAAGTAAATTTTATACTCGGTTACTGGTAGAACAGCTCCCCCTGGAAAACATCAGAAATGAATCAATCTACCCAGTCTTAAGCCTGGATAAAGGATGAAAGTTTGAGCGGAAGGTTAACAACCTAAACTGTGTAAAAAGTCTATATTGCTACAGAAACAGTAGGGGGACGCCATTCCGGCAAACACAACCCAGATATCAGGGTTGGCCGACAGCCAAAAGAAAGTTCAATCTTCGATTAGACGAATACAATTACTTGGTTAAATTATACGTTGATTATTCGAAAGAACAGCAAGAACGGTTTTGGAATGAACATTTTAGTAAAGCCGAATGTGGGCCCGCATTTAATACCGGTGTTGGGATTCAAAACCATTCGCACTCAGGTCCAAGTCAAGTTCTGTACCGCTAGGCCATTTCGGCACATAATAATTGTCTTCGGTTTAAACAACATTGACAAAATTATGGGTAACAGACGCCTTGTTAATGGTCAAAGTCAGTAATGACAATAAAAACATCAAGTCGAAAACAAAACAAATGTTTGTCCACGCGTGTTTAATTTATGCACTTTTCTATCCACAGTAATTTAAAATATAAATCCACCCACGTAGTTGTTTATGATTGGTCAATCGCGTTATTTTGTTTTTCATCACAGACTTATTTCAAAATATTGCCCAATAATCCCACTGTGTATCAATCATGCTTTCAAATTACAAAAATAATTAAGATGGAATTTTTATTCGAGAATGGGGAGATATTTTAATTGAATAAAACGAATGTTGTGGATATCTAATCCCCCCAAACCAAATAAAAGATTAATTTTTACAGTATTATGCTTTGCAATATGTCAATGAAACATCATAATTATTGCGTAATGCGTCAGCATATGTAATCTTTTATAAAAATCATTGGTAGGGTGCACAAATAGAATAGTGAATTTGTTAAGTAAACTAGAATTTCTAAACTTCTTTAATTTGTAATAAAACATGATAAAGAAAAAGTCATGAAAGATGGAATACAAATGTTTTTTGCTTATTTGAATTATTTTTATACCCAAGTGATGATTATTCACATACTTATTTCAAGGTCAATTTATTTTAATTGGTTTTTATTATTTTTAATTTGATTACTAACAATTTACTCTTTTAATCTATATTGTTAGCTAAAGCATTTAATTGAAATGAACACATTTAGTCCGGATTAATTGGAAAGGAATGCAAGTTATTAAAAGGCATAGCATCTAAATTATTTTAAAGAAATAACAATTTTTTTAATTCACCTTTAGTAGACGTTTGCAGCTCGAACACAAATATAACACTACTTTAGTGATTTCCAAACTTATTTTGAAAGTTAAAAATGTTGTAACTAAAGAAGCATTATGAAAAACTATTTACTAGAAAGCGGTGCAAAACATTATTATTATTATCACTATTATTTATTTATTATTATTACTATTATTATTATTATTATTTTCATTCATTTTGGTTTGTGACGTGATTACTTCTGCATTATTTTCCATAATTATACGACATATAAACGATCGAATTCGATGGTTTGATAAGCTCAACAAACGTAGAAGAATAACGGAAAAACTTGACTGGTAGATGGCATCCTTGTGATGTCGCCACTGATCGCAAAAATTGACGAAGCTGCTTAATTTTTTGTCAGGGTTATTTCTTAGCCCAACGCCTACATATGGTATGCGTGTACCTTAAAATACCTTTTAAGTATCCTGGGTGTATGCTCACATCTACTTACCGTAGAGGAAGTTCAGTTATACCGCTGTCCACTAGAACCCTGCTGTTATTAGTTTATATTCTTATGAACACCTAGTCCAGGATGCACCATATGGAGGAAGAACAGTCAGGAATATCACAATTATTGAAAATTGAGACTTTACAAGCATAATTCAAATCCTAAAATCATTAGCATCCTATTATTATTATTATTACTTTAATAATAGTAATTATTATTAAATTCACTATTTTTAAAATTTATTATTACTACTATTATTGTCGTTGTTAATGTTGTATCATTATTATTATCATTGTTATTGACTTACACATTTTATTTCAGATGCAAAGTTGCAACCAATTGACTGTCAACTCGAAAGAAAACTGTCGCTCTTCCAAGGACGGCCGAATAGCCTATTTGGATTCTAAATGTCCGTCGCCTTTGAATACCTACAATCAACGGTATGGAATTGTATCACGTGCGCAACTTTTGAATATTCAGTCGCGTCAGTGGATTCGTTAGAAGAGGATTGGCTATGGTGTGCCTTTCCTTTCGCTGTTGCTGCTACTGCAAAATGCGCTGTTGCTTTTGCCAACATTTTATGGATCAAATATTTCTAAATACATATTGAAATAAACGATTTTTAAGTGTTAAGCACGTCTTTCTTAATGACATCTTGGGGGGGGAGGTAGAATATTTGTTGATTTTGTTTAAAGAATAATTATACTGTGTAAATTAGAACATTTATTTGATTTATAGTGGTTCGTTAGACAGTTATCTCTTTGTTATTTCTATATTTTAATTAACTCCGATGGCTTTACGAGCATAACAAACACAGAAAAATAATAAAGTTTATTGACTGATAGACGGTATCCTTGGAACGGCGCGACTATTCCCAAAAATTGATAAGACACTAATTTTTATCCGGGTTAACTCTCTTAGCCCAAGGACTACATACATTTTTTCATTTTCATTTTTTTCATTTTGGTTGGTGACGTGGTCACTTCTTCATTATTTCTCATATTTATACGACATGTAGAACGATCGATTTCGAATGGCTTGACAAGCGTAGATAAACGTGGAAGAATAACAAAGTTTCTTCTACTAATAGACGGCATCCTTGTGACGTCGCCACTGTTCAAAGATTGACGAGGCCGCCTGATTTTTTGTCAGGGCATCTCCCTTAGCCCAAGGGCTACATATGATATATATTTAGATACTTTTTAAGTATCCTGATGTGTTCGCACCCACCCGCTGTAGCAAAAGCCCAGTTATACCGCTGTGCACTCAGACCCTGTTATTAGTCTAGATGCCTATAGGCACCTAGTCCAGGATGCACCACGTGGAGGACTAACAGTCAGGAATATCACCATCATTGGAAATTGAGACTTTATAAGCATTACTCAAATCAGGATCATTAGCATCCCAGGGCTACATACGGTATACATATACCTTAAAATACCTTTTTAGGTACCTTGGATGTATATTTGTATCCAATCGCCAAAGTGGAAGCCCAGTTATATTGCTTTGTACTCGATCCCTGATGTGTTAGTGCTTGGGTGCACCTAGTCCAGAATGTGTCACGTAAAATGACGATTAGGAATATTACCATAATTGGAAATTGAGACTCTATAAGCATTGCTCAAATCCTCAGGATTATTAGTATCTGACAACAGATAAAAACAAATACACGTAGACGAGAAAAAATATTTTAGTGATTCAAGGTTTGTTCAAAACATTGTAATATGACTAGTTGATTGGCTGTGTTACAAAATATATCAAGTAGGACTGGATCTTGTGTAGTCAAATAAATTGAACATTCGTTAATTAGCTAACATTGCTCTACAATATTCAAGTTATTTGTTTACTCAATACTCAATAGTACAAAAAGCAAACAGAGAGCGTTTATTTGACTACGGTATATATATATATATATATATATATATATAATCGATACTACACAAGTGAAGGTTTTTAAATACCAAAAATCAATACTTTTTGTACAAATTTATTACTATTATTTATTTATTATTATTATTACAAAACCCTTTTGCTTTAAAAAATAAGCATGGGGCAATAAGACAACAATTACAACAAAGCAACAACAACAACAAAGTCTCGTAATTCAAAGAGAACATGAGACAACAAAATGTCTCCATCTATTTGAACATTTTTCCAAACGTTTTGCTTGATCCCATAAAATATTCATTTCAATTCAATCTTCCCGAATAGTTCTTAGCCAAATTTTCTATGGTCTGCCAACCTTTTTTTTACTATTTACAATTGTCCAATCCAAAACCGTTCTTGCTGGTCTTTCGGGCGGTAAACGTAGAATTAAACCAAATAATTTTGTTTGTCTAATTGTAATGATGTTATAGAGTAAACGAGAGTCACTTCCTCTCATGATCTCATCATTTGAAATGTGATCGCGCCAGATAATCTTTAAAATACTTCTAAGACACCGGTGATGAAAAACATCCACCATCTTATCAATCTTGTCCGTTCGTTTCCACGTTTCACTCCTATATATTACCGTAGAAATGATTATTGATGCGTACAAACGAAGTTTTGTCTTTAGGCGAATGGAAGAACATGACCATATTGATTTAAATCTATTGAAGACTGACATTGCCTTTCCAAGTCTGGATTTAACATCAATTTTGGTTTTTCCGTCTTTACCAATGATGCTTCCCAGATATGTAAAGGAATCACCAGTATCAATATTTTGTTCACTAATTTTGATGGGCAAATTATTGTTTGACTTGATGTACAACACTTTTGTCTTTGAACAATTAATTTGTAAGCCAGTATGAGAACTGATATCATTGAGTCGTGTTGTCATATTTTGAACCATTTCTGGAGTTTCACTGAGTAAACTAATATCATCTGCAAAATCCAAATCTGTTAATCTGCCTTGGTTCCATTTGATACCATAAGATAAATTATTTATAGTTTGAGTCATAATAAAATTAATTACCAGAAGAAACAAAAACAGTGATAAAATATATCTTTGACGTACTCCCGTGACAATTTCAAACATAGCAGCATGACCACTTTTTGTTCGAACACAGCAATTTGAATTTTGGAATAAAGAACGCATAATATTCACATATTTTAACGGTATTCCGTAAAATTTAACAATTTTCCACAAAAATTCTCAATAAACATTGTCAAAAATTTTCATAAAATCAATAAAATTAATTGTTAGTGATTGCTGAAATTTTTGACTTTGTTTAATAATGTTACGAAGTGTGAGTATTTGTTCAATACAGCTTCTTCCTTTCCAAAAACCTGCTTGTTGTTCTCGAAAATGTTTATTTACCGCATTACTTAAACGATTTCAAATTACTTTGCAAAACACCTTACCAGGAACAGACAATAAGATTATTCCGTGCCAATTATTGCAATCATTCAGACTTTCTTTTTTGGGTAGAGTAACAATTACTCTTTGCCGCCAATTATTTGGAACTTGTTCATTATGCCATATAACATTAAATAAATAAGCAAGCTTACTTGTTACAACATCACCTCCATGTTTGAGCATCTCTGCAGTTATCTCGTCAAGTCCTCCTGCCTTATTGCTTTTTAACCTTTGAATTGCATAAATCACTTCAGTTACAGAAATTTCATCAATGCATATTTCCGAATTTTGAATCACATTTATATTATTATTATTATTAAAATCTATGAGAGTATTTGGCATGGGCTAATTAAGTACTTCTTTAAAATGTTCTACCCATATAGATGATTGCTTATCATTTGTTGGAAGTAAACGACCATCTTTTCCTTTGATTGGAATATCGGTGTTCCTTCTAATTCTCGACAGTTGTTTTACAATTTTATACAGAGTCTTGGAATCATTTTTTGCTGCTGCCATATCTGCATCTTTGCATCTGCTTTCTAACCAATAATTCTTATTTTTGTAACAGCTTTTTTTAACCTTTTTATCTAAAGTTCTATATTTATCTCAAATATTTTCCAAATAACAGGATTGTTAGATTGATCTCTCTCTAATTTTGTTTTCATTCTGAGATCAATTAAATTCCATAGGACTGATGAAATCCATTGTTTCTTTGTAGAGTGACATCTTCTACCCAGCACATTTATTGCACAGTCTGTAATTGTTTTATGACACAATTTCCATTGATCATCAGACTTTCTACCCTTTTCAGATTTAGAAATGTATTTTTTAAGGAATTGTAAAATTGATTTAAGATATTTGACTGTTTAAGCTTTTCACACAAAAATAGATGTAATTATTTTGTGGTTTTTATTGTCTTTAATTTTAAACAAAATTTTCTAACAAAGATATTGTGATCAGAACCAACATTTGTACCGCGATATGCACGTACATCTTGCAATAAAGATTGTAATTTTGTGCTAATACAAATGTGATTAATCTCGTTTGTTGTTTTTCCATATCGAGAAACCCATGTTGTTTTGTGTATATATTTGTAAACAAAAAAAGTGTTGCCAACATTTTTTCCACAATGACTGTTTAGCGTCGACAACCTATAACCATTATTATTAATGCTATCAGCATAGCCATGTGGTTCAACATTTAAAAAGTACCCAGATTTGTCTTTGTTCAATTTCGCATTAAAATCACTAATTAAAATTTTGTTGTCTCTTCTTGGTACATCATTTAACAAACTTTGTAATTGATTATAAAAAATCTTTTTGCTTCTTCTTAGTAGCCTCAGTAGGGGCATAGACTTGCACAATTGTTACTTTTGCAAATCTGGTGTTAAATCTAGTTGAAATAATACGGTCGCTCACAGGTTTACTATTATTATTATTATTACAAAAGCATTTTGCTTTAAAAAACACATAAGCAACGAGATAGCAGTAACAGCAAAAAATATAGAAACAAAGTCTCATAATTAAGAATCATGGTGAAGCAATATGATTTCATGTATTTGAACATTTTGCCAAAATTGTTTCATCCCTATTGAGAGGTTCATTTCAATTAAATCTCTCCAAGTGGTTTGTAGGCACGTTTTTTATGCTTTTTCCCAACCTTTCTTTCATTGAGTGGACATTTTGGAAAAGCCGAACAGGAACACGCATTTGGTACCGGTGGTAGAGATTGAACCTATATCCACGCAAGTTTGAGTTGGCGTTGTAACGCTAAAACATTCTGGCACATTGATTTTCAATTATTTGTTATACAAAGACAAATACAATTACAATTATTTTAACACAATGTTTCACAAAATCTATAATCAAATTTGGCCTAGTCAAATAATAGAAAACGCTAAACAAAATAGTGGTTTATTATTATTATTATTATTATTATTATTAGTAGTAGTAGTAGTAGTAGTAGTAGTAGTAGTAGTAGTATAGTAGTAGTAGTAGTAGTAGTAGTAGTAGTAGTAGTAGTAGGTAGTAGTAGTAGTAGTAGTAGTAGTAGTAGTAGTAGTAGTAGTAGTAGTAGTAGTAGTAGTAGCATTATCATTATTAATACAAAAACCCTTTTTCTTTAAAAGTAAGCATGTTTTCAGTAAAATTTAAACTGAGCAACTTAGCTACTTATACGCCTAGGAAACTATTTGTTGTTGCATTCTACTTATCATTACATACAAAACTAAAATTTCTTATGAATCAAATCATTTTGAAAAAAATGTTATCACTTATTTTTATAGATTATTTCAACCGTCTGAAAATCTTGAATATAATTGTTTTGGATTAAAAACAATTAATTCTTTTCTTTATACTGATTAAACCGATTAAGTACGTTACAAATGTGCATATTATTGATTTAATTCAATTTGTTATTTATATATATATACGCGTATTATCTACCGAAAACTCGTTCCCCCTCTCCTACTCTATGTGATTATCTCGTCTTACAAATGGATTGACATTGATTTTTAATTTAAGCCAATCAGAATGTAGCAAAGCAATTGTAATTTTTTGATTGGTTAAAAATATGCGTATGCGACCAAAAATGCAGCTTCCTTTCTTTCGTTTTTGTGATGCACACACAAAACGAACATAAGCGTAAATTAAAAAAAAAACAACCCGAGTTCAACCATATTCACTTTTTAGACTTTTAAACATGCGCCTAAGTTCGGCTATTCCAAGTCACGTGCTGTTGACACCAAATGGCAAAAGACGGGGTCGTAAACCGGGTTTAAACAGTACAGTAGCCCAGCGTAGCGCAGCCAATGCTCGAGAACGCTCACGAATGCGAGTATTGTCTGGTGCTTTCGTCGAACTCAAAGGTGCGTTGCCTTGGGTACCCAAAGATACGAAGTTGTCTAAATTGGATACGCTAAAATTGGCTTCGGGTTATATTGCCTATCTGAAACGCATATTAGATCATACAGGACCCAATGATTACGACTCAACTTTGAATAATGATCAATTGTACAAAACTGAAAATGCCAAGTTGTTCAATTTAGTTAGTCCATCGAATAAATCAAGTTTGAATAGTGATCAACATTTTCCCTTGTCTGATTACCGCTCAGAAAATTATTCAAATAAACAGAATCAATTCTTGTTTGATGCAAGTTGTAAAATAGCGAAACGTGATTCATTTTCAATTAGTGATAAATATGAAGAATCTGCACCCTACTTGGATACAGATGGATGTGTAAGTATTGAAATTTATTGATTTTTGTTGGAAGGGTAAACGAGGATGAAGTACATAGGCATTATCGTTGAATTATAGACTCCAGTATAAAAAAATATGTAATTGTGTTGTTATTTAGTAGGTTATATAACTAATTGCTTTCATTGTTCTATTATGTATCGTAATAATAATAATAATAATAATACTAATAATAATAAAAATAATAATTACAGTATATAACAAACTTTATAGCATTCAACACTTGTTACTTATCTTGAACATGTCTAACTCATACTAACGACACATGCCTATACTTCCAAGTTATTTCATTTTGTTCTATTTTGTTTTTGCTGTTTTTAAGTGTTTTAGCAAGGTTCTAGCGAAAGACCCACATTGAGTGAACCTTGTGAATCTGCCATTCCGGCAACCACTATAAGTAGACACTTAGATCTGAGTCAATAATCACCATCCAATTTGGATCATTCTTTGCCGGTTGAGTTTATGAACAATTTGTCCAGGTGGCTAAGTTGGACGTGAGTAGATTTGAGTGTCACTACCGGCACGACATGCGGGCCCTCGTTCGACTTTTGAAAATGTCCAGTTGTTAAAATATACTTGCAGTAACACATTCAAGCAAATACATTTTTTTAATCAATCTTTTATAACATTGTTGATTTTTTAACATCACATATTGATCTAATAATCATTTTATTTGATAAAAGATTTATTATCGTATTCAAAGATTTGTAATGTTTTTTAACATTTATTATTATTATTATTATTATTATTACTACTACCATTATTACTATTATTATTGCTATTATTATTACTAGTATTATTATCACTTGTATTATTATTATTATTATTATTATTATTATATTATTATTATTGTTATTATTATTATTATTATTATTATTATTATTATTATTATTATTATTATTATTATTATTATTATTATTATTATTATTATTATTATTATTATTATTATTATTATTATTATTATTATTATTATTATTATTATTATTATTATTATTATTATTATTATTATATTATTATTAAACGTTTCATTTAATCTCATGAAACATTTATTTCAATTAGATCTTCCCGGATGTTTCTTAACCAAGTTTTCTGTGGTCTACTACCCTTTCTTTTACCATTTATAATCGTCTATTCCAAAACCGTTCTTGTTAGTCTTTCGGGCAGTAAACGCATAATTTGACCAAGTAATTTTCTTCATCTAGTTGTAATGATGTCATGTAGTAAACGAGAGTCAGTTCTTCTCATAATTTTATCATTTGAAATGTGATTGCGCCGGATAATCTTCAAAATACTTTCAAAACACCAACGATAATAATAATTATTCCTACGGCAACATACGGTAGTGAAACGTAAAAGCGAACAGATAAGATTGATGAAATGGTGGAACATACTTAGAGAATAAAATAATGTGATTACACACAACACTTGACAACAGGATAAACAACTGAAATTTCACTACCAACGTTAAATTCAAACTTTCATATTAAAAATGTGTTAAATGTCTACCTGCTGAAACATTTCTCTTCAAATGTCTACCTCCAACTATTGAAAAGAAATAAAATATTTGACAAATGATTAAAACCTAGAAATAATTTTTTTAAATGTTTACTGTTTAAAATTTTTTACGGTAAATATCTGCCAACAAGTGGACACTAACCAAGTCGAACGGAATCCGGCATTTAGTACCGATGGTAGAAATCAAACCCATGTCCACTGAGGTTCGAGTCAAACGCTTGATTGCTGGAATTCAAATAAAATAAGCGAATTTGAATAAGTAAACATTGCTTTTTTCAATTACTTGATTGATCAAACGATATTATTAGACTATTTTAATCAAAATATTCGCTTTTTAAAATTTATTTATTTATTATTCGATTGTTACTACTTGGATGTTTTACAGAAAAGGCATTTTTCAGCAAGTGGATAGTTTAGCAAAGCCAGGCATGAGCTCGTATCTGGTGCTAGCGTTGACACTCGAACTCACCAAAGTCCGAGTTTAGTGATGTACTGCTCGATTATTGTGGTAAATGCGGGGAGGACATTGACAACAGACCTTTTTAAAATGAGTTCTTGTATACTACTTTTCTTTGTTGCCGTTTTTTTTACAAAATAGAATCAATCCATAATCGTATATTTTAATCCTTTTTTAGTACGGGTTTAGAGCGAACTTGTTAAGGTAGATAGACTTGTTATTGTTGTATAAGACGTTTTTAGATAACAATTAATACTGCCTAATTTAGTAAATTGTACTTTAAAAAAGCATGGTACATTACAAAACAGCCACGTTAGTTCTACTTGTCAGCCTTTCTTTGGGAACAACTAATCTTGTTTATATACTGAAAAAATAATTGGTTTATCATTTATTGTATTTAAAAAATATTGATAAAAATTATTTTATTTATTAAAGAAAGAATTAATTAGTATTCTGCAACCTTTTTTGTAACATTTAAAATTATTTTAATAATTAAATCTACCAGACTACTCAATTGAAAGTTGATTTAGAACTTTTTAATTTTCAATTTGCTTTTATTAAAATAAGGCAAGCAGTTATAATAATTGAAATTACTCATTGTTTTTTATACTATACAATTAAAAACTACAATGAGTCGTTTAGAATAGGAAAAACATTTGTGTTACTGCACAATATTTGGTTTATCATCTATTTGAGACCTCCGTTATTGCACTATTATAATTGTCGTCTAATAATAATAATAATAATAATAATAATAATAATAATAATAATAATAATAATAATAATAATAATAATAATAATAATAATAATATAGTAATAATAATAATAATAATAATAATAATAATAATAATAATAATAATAATAATAATAATAATAATAATAATAATAATAATAATAATAATAATATAGTAATAATAATAATAATAATAATAATAATAATAATAATAATAATAATAATAATAATAATAATAATAATAATAATAATAATAATAATAATAATAATAATAATAATAATAATAATAATAATAATAATGATAATAATAATAATTTAAAAAAGGTTGAATTTTATATTTTTCTAATACACCTAATCTGTTTGCAATTAGACAATTTGTGAGTATTAAATTTGGGTTGGTACATTATTCCATGTCAGCGTGGTCCAGTGGTACGGCGTTAAATTTAAACTTGGGTAGGCATGGGTTTAAGTGCAACTACCGGTAGACAATACTGGCCATTGTTTGACTTTGCTAATGTTTCTTACAACGCATTAAAATAATAATAATAATAATAATAGCAATAACAATGATAATATTAGTAGCAATAATAATATTATTAATAATAATAATATTAGTAATAATAATAATATTATTATTAGTAATAATAATAATATTAATATTTATAATATTTATATTAACAATAATAATAATAATAATAATAATAATATTGCTAATAATAATAATAGCAATAATAATGATAATATTAGTAGTAATAATAATATTATTATTATTAATAATAATATTAGTAATAATAATAATAATATTAGTAATAATAATAATATTAGTAATAATAATAATATTTATATTAATAATATTTATATTAACAATAATAATAATAATAATAATCAAGTAGTAGTAGTAGTAAATGATAGTTTCAATTATCTTACCAATAGTAAATACCGGTCTTTATTAAGCTGCACCAAAAGCCAAATTGTGAAAACTCATTTCTATTAAACATATTTATACAGTAAAATAATATTGTTATTGCTAACGCAGTTTTTATTGCACTGATTTTACTTGCAATATTAAATATCTATGTACAATCTAGTACCCGGAAAATTTCGAAACTCTGACCCGATCCTCAATAGACAGTACAACCGATTCTTCTGATCCGATTAATCATTTATTTGACAGTGCTCCAATCAATTACGTAAATTCAAAAAATTCACTTCCTTTTGAATCTAATTGGCAAACTCCACTTTGGTCTTCCGGATTGGAAAGTTTAAAGATTAAAAAATCAATATTTGATGCAACCCAAAAACTAGATGCAGTGCATCCAACCTGGATGATTCAAAATGAGCAACAATTAAAAACGTGTTTTGAACATCGTTCAGACTGTACACAATCAGATTATTTTTCGCAATCATTTGTTAAATAATTTTAACACTCAATGCCATTTTGATCGATTTTCTTTAAACAACGATATAATTGTTTAACACATTTGTATACAGTCAATTATGTTTTATGAACAAAAAATGCTATTATTTTAATTGTTTATAAACAAAATTATTAAATACACTATTTCATTTTATTTATTATGATAATTACATATATATATATATATATATATATATATATATATATAATACTAACTTAAATATAATTTAGTTGCATGTTTTAAATTACTATTAGAAAGTTTTTATTAAAAAAATATGTAATTTTTTATTATTAAAAATATTTTTGAAATAAAAACTAATACGTTTTTTAACAATAAAAGTAGTTACTGTATTTTTAAACATTATTTTACTAAGTAAAATGTAAAAGTTGTTATTTATTGAAGTATAATTTAGATTAATTATTTTGAAATATGCTTTAAGGAACGTTCAAATTTCGTAGTATAAACTTTTTTAAGTATTAAAATTAAAAACAATTTGAAATATGTATATAATGTTATTTTGTATACATTTTAAAAATAAAAATATGTTAGGTGTTAAAAGTGTTTATTATTTATAATTTATTTTAAGCAGCGAATAAATTTAACTTTAAGAGTTGTTACAATTTTCTAAAAGGTGTTTTAAAATACAAAAAAATCAGTTGGTTAACGTTTGTTTTTATGCATTTGTTTGAGCGTCAAAAACGTTCTTTACAAAAATTTTGGATGTCCAGTGGATTGTTATTGTAAGGTTAGGTTTTGGCTAACCTGAGAAACTAATATCAATTAATCAGCAAAAATGTTTTTAATGAGTCGGAAGAATAGAAAACACAAAGTTGGTCAACTACATCTATTAAATTAAAAAGTATAAGCAAATCCGTTAACAACATAGCAGGCAAGTTGGAACAAACAATTCCTACAGTACATGCAAACATTGATTAATGCAGATATCCATCTAAAAATATATTAAAATTTAGTTATATAATAAATTATGTTGTCATTCAATTATGACAATGTTAATAAAAAAATGCAACAACAACAGCAATAACAATAATATAAATTGTATTTAATCTGGTTAAAAAACTAATTTTTAATTAATATTAAATAAAAGGTTTACTAAAGATATAGTGAAACACAAGATAATTTTAGATGTTATAAAATATTGTTTAAAATGGATTATTTTCTGATGATTGATAGAAATTGTTTCAAAAAACAATTACAGACTGTGCAACAAATGTGCTGAGTAGAAAATGTGGTTCTACCAAAAAACAATGGATTTAATTAGTTTTATGGAATCTAATTAATCTC
Organism: Cardicola forsteri; assembly: GCA_025895645.1. NCBI lineage: Eukaryota > Metazoa > Platyhelminthes > Trematoda > Strigeidida > Aporocotylidae > Cardicola > Cardicola forsteri. The sequence continues at coordinate 1,561,773 of JAKXYG010000912.1, read as the reverse complement.
AGAAAAAAAACTGATGATAAATATAAAATTATGATTTCAGGTTTCAAGTTTATACACGAGTTAAAAAGGAGGAAACTCCTTTTAATCCTCGGTTCAAAGTATCAAATATTATGTATAAAAATAATAAATAAAAACAATAGAAATAAAGTTTTAAGTAAAATTGAAAAAATATTGTTTATTATATGCCAATTTGAAATCTTGGAGAGACGAGGCTAACACTGTATCTGGGGACAAACTATTCCAGACAGAGATAACTCTGTAAAAAAATAATAGAGACCTAATCGAGAATGAACTCTAGGCTTAGAAATTTTAAACGGGTGTCTTTTACACGGGTTGTTAGAGAAAACAAATAAATGCTTCAACTGATTTAAATTAAGAAGTTTGAATACTAGAATGAGGTCGCCCTGGAGTTTCCTATTTTGCAATGGGACACTCTTGAGTGCTTGTGGCAATCTAATAAAGTTTTTCTGCATTTTATCTAGTTTGATTATATCAGCCCTTAGGATGGAGGACGTTACTTAAATACACTATTTAAAGTGCTGCCTAATATAAAACTGATAAAGGAGGATGCTCCCTGAATTGCGCCTAAAAAACTAAGTTAGATAATAGCAGGTTAAGACTACTTTGTTATGGTGGGACAAAAAATTAAGGGAGGGCTAAATGTCACACTTAGATCTTTAACCAAGTCTACTGTTGTAATAATCTGAGAACTGAGAGCTTTGAATAGATTACCTGAATGTTGTCCAAATGTGAACTGATTGCATTTGGATACATTCAGAGAGAGAGAGTGCGCATTGTCAAGGGACTACTTATAAATGTTATTAATATCCTGCTGCAATTGTTTGAGGTTAGAGTCCCAGATTTTGACATTATCAGCATAAAGCAAGATATCAGATTAAACAATTAAGGACAAGTCAATAATATAAATAATAAAAAGAAAGAGGCCTAAAACTGATCTATGAAGGACCCCTGAGGTAACCTGGGTAGAAGTGGAGGCCGTGTAATCTAATTTAGCACTAAATTGACAGTTACAGTGAAAGAATCGCGTAACCATTCTAGAAGTGGAGGACTCATCTCAAAAGATTTTAGTTTATTTAGCAATGCAGAATGCAAAAGATTTGCAAAAGTCGAAGTGGATCACATCGGCTGATGGTGAGCTTTTCAACATGCAAATAATACTCTTAGTAAACGCCAGAAAGTTAGAAATACAGGATCTCGTTAGCATAAGCCCATGTTAAGTAAGGTTTATGAGGTTATTTTTAGTGATAAAACTAACTAAATGGGACCTAATAATTTTTTCCAAGATTTTACTAGGTCCTGACAAAATACTAATAGGCCTAAAGTTTTCTGGTTTAAACCTGGTACCAAACTTATGAATAGGCCGAATAAAGGAGAGTTTCCAAATTGCGGGTAACTTTTTTAAATAAATAGAGCAATTAAAAATATGGGTAAAAAAGGAGCAAGAACTGAGGCACATTCTTTGAGAATTCTTGGGTAAAGTTTATCAGTACCTCGAAAAGTTGGGAAAGATATTTGGAGACTAAAGAAGACGTGATGGTAGGGCAATCTGAGTCTAGAGCGGGCTCTGGTAGGGGACCAATTGAATAATCTGTATTGAAGACAGACTTAAAGTAGTCACCAAAGGTATTACACACCTCGGGCAACGATTAAAAAAAACCGAGATTATTTTTAAGTTTAGGGGGGGAATTATTATAACCCCATTTATTTTTAATGTATTTAAAAAAAAGACTATTATCTGACCTAGCATTGCTCAGAAGTGAGTAGAGTCTTTGGCTTTTGAGCCATCTGAGACAAACTACACATTTGCTACGGAGCTATGAAGAAAACTAGAGAGGTCAGACAACTTACGCTTATAAAACACTATATTGCGGAACTTAATGATTTGGATAATGTGGCGTGGAATTCTGGGCTTGGAATTAGATGGGATATAAAAAAGAATAAAGCTCTTAAAGTCTAATTAAATGGAGTGGAAGAAATAATCATACAAACTATCTAAATCATTATTTGAGAAATTCCAATTGACATTTCTAAGGTAGTTTCTAAGACCAACGAAATCAGTATAACGGAAATCAGAAATAGGTATAAACCGATTCTTGAATACCATAGCAGATGAGGAGAAATGGAATTCAAATGTAAAGAGAGCGTAATTACTCTCCCCCAGAGGGGTAGGTAGTAAATGCTGGCTACCAACAAGGGTTGGTTGGTAAAAACTAAATCAAGGCATGAAGAGGAACTACCGATTCTAAGTCTAGTCGGGAAACGAACATGTTGAATGAGTGCATGTTTAGTGCTAAATTGAAGAAGAGTGGTGCCAAAAGACTTAGGAGAGCAACTGAGCATAAATCCCAATCAATAGAGGAAGCATTGAAGTCCTCCATGAGAAAATGGTAGTTGTGTGTTAACAAAAAGATGAAATAAAGTTTCTTAAATAGAAAACGGTAATTTGCCCCTGGGAGAGAAGAAGGACAGTACAGGACTGAGAAGAGGGAATGCTCTCCTAAAGAGAGACTAATAAGGACAGAGAGATCATATCCATGACCAGAAAAGTCCGATAATAGAATGGGAGAGTAATTAATGTCCTCATTAATGCAGAAGAGATATCCCCCACATTTGGTAATCCGAGAGTTCAGTCAGATGATATTGGAGCCGTGGATCAGCAATTCATTATCATGTATATTATCCAAAAGCTAGGTTTCCGTAATGCCGATAATGTGAGGCCTGGAGTTCTTAACTAAACTAGTTAATTTAGTGAGTTTATTCGAAAGGCTTGGCGCATCGCTCTTTTTTGACGATAGTGGAATGGAACGCTACTTCGGGACGCAAGGAGAAAATCTTGTATATTAGAGGTACAGGTAAAAGTATCCTTGAGATTGAGCTTAGCTACAGGAATAGCCGATGGCTTAAAACAAGCAATTTGTGTTACAATGGGAGACTTGCTTATCCTGTTAGACGTAGGGTGGTATTTATGTAATCGGATCTCGGTGATATTAGTTTTTGTATTGGTTAACAAATTAACTGTTCAAAAACAAAAGTATTGTGCACAATATCAAACTAGTATTTGCTCATCAAAATTAATGAATAAAAATATTAATACTGTTGATTCCTTTTCATATCTGGGAAGCATTATTGGTAAAGACGGAAAAATTAAAAATAATGTTAAAGTCAGACTTGAAAAAGTAATGTTAGTTTTTTATAGACTAATTAATATGATTATTTTCTTTCATCCGCCTGAAGGCAAAACTTCGTTTGTACGCATTAATAATTATTCCTACGGCATTATATAAAAGTAACACGTGGAAACAAACAAATACTAATAATAAAACGGTAGATGTATTTCATTGCCGGTATCTTAAAAATTCCATAGTTTAATCACATTTTAAATAATGAGTTTATGAGAAGAACTGATTTTGTTCACTACATTACACCATTACAATTGTTTGGTCAAATTTTATGTTTATCATCCAAAAGACCAGCAAGAACGGTTTTAAAATGAATGAATGCAAATGGTAAAAAAAAGATTGATAAACCACAGAAAACTTGTATAAAAACTATTCAAAAAAATCTAATTGAAATAAATATTTCATGGAATTAAACAAAACGTTTGGTAAAATGTTCAAATACATGAAAAATTTTTGTATTTTTATGTTCTTTGTGAATTATAGGACTTTGGTATTATTTTATGCTGCAATTGTTATTGCCACATAATTATTTTTAAAGCAAAAGGTTTTTGTAATAATTATAATTTAGAATATTTTCTCTTTGGTCAGTTTTGGTCAGTTTTCTCCAGTTGATTTTGTATCGAACCAATTTAAAGCATTATGGCCATTAAATAGGTTTGGTATCTCTTTTTTACTTTTAGATTCTTTTAATATTGCAAATTCTTATCGTTTATTTAAGCTTAAATTTAGTTAAATAGTTTTATTTTTTATTTTTTTATATGCGAAATTTAAAATTAAGTAAAAGTATTGCATTAATTTGTGTTTGACTTACAATAAAAAAATTTTTATGTTTTAATTTTATAATAATAATAAACTGTTTTAAAAAATAGAAAACTTTATATATGTTACTAATATATATTTGGCCTTCGGGGTCAAGAGTACTTTTTCAAATCTCCAAGCGTGATCAATTTTCAAAAGCCGTGAGTGTGTATTTTATAAACATTTTTGGATTTATTTTTATAAATATTTTTTAATTTTGTTTTATAGTTTAAAATGACCATATCGGATAACGATGATATTAACAATTCCGAAGGAGTTCGTGATGTGGGTGAAAACGGCGAAATGGAAGTGGATGAAGATGCAGAAAGGAAAACAGAAGTTTACATTCCGGGTGTTTCAAGACCACTTAATGATGACGAGGAATTGGTTATGGACAAAAAAGCTTATAAAATGTTTTTTGAACTTCAAGTAGAATCCGCTAGCTTGAGCTTTGATGTTTTACTTGACAACTTGGGAAATACACGAAATGTGGATATAGATGGAGATCCTGTGTCAGTTTGTTTAATTGCAGGTACTCAAGCATCTGCAAGCGTTCAAAATAAACTAGTTGTGATGCATTTAGAGAATTTAACTCCATTCAAAGTGAGCTATATATATATATTTATATATATATATATATATATATAATAAACATAAATTTGCATTTTATTTTAATAAAAGAAAACGGCAAAAGATGATTCTGATTCGGATGACAGTAGTTCGGAGAGCGACGATGATTTAGATTCAGAACCTAACGTTGAAGCTGCTACGATTATTCATGATGGCGCAGTTACGCGTGTACGTTCTAAACAATTTGGTGGACGTTATTTAGCTGCTTCTTGGTCTGAAAATAAAAAGGTGATTTTAAATATAATTTTAGTTGATTATTTTGTAATAAATTGAAGCTTTGTGTTTTCCAATTAAATGATCAATTCATTCATTTTGGTTGGTGACGTGGTCACCTCATTATTTCCCATATTTATACGACATATAAACGATTGATTTTGATGGCTTGGCAAGCGTAACAAACGTGGAAGAATAACAAAGTTTCTTGGCTGGTAGACGGCATCCTTGTGACATCGGCACTGTTCGCAAAGATTGACGAGGCCGCCTGATTTTTTATCATGGTTATATCCCTTAGCCCAACGGCTACATATATATGCGTATACTTTTAGATACCTTTTAAGCACCCACTCGCCGTAACGGATGCCCAGTTATACCGCTATGCACTCGGACCCTGCTGTTATTAATCTAGATGCTTAGGGGCACCTTGTCCAGGATGCACCACGTGGAGGACGAACAGTCATGAATAGCATCATTATTGGAAATTGAAACTTCATAAGTATTACTCATTAGCATCTCAAATGATTCATTATTTAAATGAGTGAAATGTTCAAAAACAACGTATTTATGAGTTATATTAATAATTTTAGAGGTAAATTTATACATACTTGCTTTATAGGTATGATTTGTATTCATATCTAATGTGTTATAATTGAATTTCTTTTATAAGTGTTTATTTAAAGTGTCGGTAATTAATTAAAGTATTCGTTTGATAATTTTAAGAAGAAGCTTATACATTTTACGTAGTTTCTAGTTCTAATCTTAGTTGTTTATTGTTAAGAACTCCAGGTTGGTAGAAGGTAAATTCAGTTATTTTAACATTACCGGTCGTAAGGGGTACTAATTGCGCTAGGGATTTGTTTAATATCTATGAAATTACTTTTCTGACTCTACCTCATTACTGTGTATTCTGGATTGGTTGATCCTGCGTTACAAAGATATGGTCTATTGCTTAACAGACGTTATTACGTTTTTATTGCTGTGCATACGAGTTTCTCTTTGGATGTTAAACAACAGAAGGGAATCGTTTATGATGCTCTGTTAATACGGAAATAATGTACAGGTGACCATACCACCAAACTATTGATTTAAAAATTTTTTGTTGATGATACTGCCAACTCCGTAAGTTGTGTATTGTGATTTTACATTTGGAAGAGCCGTAATTATAAAGTCGAGGTACATAAAACGCATGTAAAGACATCATGTCAACAAAAATCTACCAACATGTCAATTCTTTTATAGAGATTGGTATCTTTGCAATGGTCTCATCTAATACAATTAATAAACTATAATCCATATGCATGTGGGATTCATTTTATACAAAAAGTAAAAGATAAACTTGGAAATATTGAAGACTCAATTTTTCATCTATTAATAATGTTTTGTATATAAATTATATTAATTGTGATTTCTTTATTTTTATAATCAAAATTTAGGTATTTATTTGGGATTTGACCCGCCCAATCACGGCAGTAAACGATTCAGCTGCAATGACTGACTACACTCGGAATAATGTATCACCAACTCCTTCGTTTACTTTTAAAGGTCATCGTTCTGAAGGTTTCGCTTTGGACTGGAGTTCGAATCCAAATTCAGCAGGATATTTAGCATCTGGCGATTGTAATGGACGGATACATTATTGGGTACCACGAGTGAGTTTAATAGTAGCTAATAATTAAACAATCTAATTTTAGTTTTTTAAATAGGGATCTACTGATTATAAATATTGGCTAGGTTGAAGTTGTGTAGAATTAATTACGTCCATACTTGGAGTTGTGTGTATAATTTCAGGACTTTAATGTTGCTAGATTTCCCTAGTGTATACAAGAAGCAATGTTTATTGGAGTAAATATTGTACAATACTTTTTAAACTAATAATAACAGTTAAGATTTGTTTACAATATTTAAAACAGTAGATTTAAAAAAAATCAAAATTTTAATAAAATAGTATGAACTATTAATCAATGAAATTTTTGTAGATTTTTAAAGTTGTTTATATTATACCTTTTGAATTAGCAATCAGATTGGGCTGTATCTTCTAAACCGTATTCAAGTCATACAGATTCAGTGGAAGATATTCAATGGTCTCCGTCAGAGCCAACAGTATTTATATCAGTTTCTGCAGATCGTAGTATACGTGTGTGGGATATTAGAGCACCTGTTTCGGCAGGCAGTATGATTACTGTGCCCGATGCTCATCCTGCTGATATAAACGTTGCATCGTGGAATGGTTTGTTACCAGCAACTTTACTTACCGGTGGCGATGATGGAACGTTACGGATTTGGGATTTGCGTCAAGTTTACAATTGTTATAGTAATAACAATAAGAATGAGTCATCTATTCCAGTTTATACGCATTTATTTAATGTGAGTTTACTGAATTTCTAAGTTTAAGTAATATTTAGTTTAAAGCATTGGGTGCCCTTTATAAATCCAAACAAAAATAATAGAAGACGTAAACTGAGATGAAATTATTTCGTATATTCTCATTAGTCACAAACATAAGGCATCAGTATCTATATACATAAAAATATGTGATGTAATTAACTTAACAATAATAACTACACAGATGTACACATACGCAACATACCTTTGCTAAGTCCAATTTACATTTAATGAAGTTATGAATTGTTTTGTGCACACAAAATGGGTTTTAATGTATGAATGTAAACAGATTCAAGTGTTTTTAACATATTAGCAGCTTGAGCAGTTATCAACACTTTAAAACAATCATTAGAGTTAACCCGGTGTTTTGTTTGAACCAAATGATGTAATATTGACAAAATGCACAAAAGCTCATTTGAGTTGAACTCTTTATAGATCCAATGAGGAATGTGTTCTTTGGTCCGTTCAGCTAAGTGACGAGTTGTCCGATCAATGTATTTGTCACTGAAACTACAAGTGAACTGGTAGATACAATGGGAGGTGGAGAACATTGCTTTAGTTGTTTTAACGTTGGGCAAAGGCAGACCTGTTGTGGTACATAACATTCTCAATTGGGTCAACGTGTATATCCTTTTGCTCGCATGATTAAATAATATTTTAACCAACCGATTCAACAAAAACATGCACTGGTTAAAACATTATTTAACCGCATACAAAGAATATGTTCAAGTGACACTATTGATAACGAATTAGAAACCAAGACAAACTAATTAATAATAGGTATTCTGAAGAATTTATCAATTTCTATTCAAAGTCACTTAGAACTAAAGAAAAAATTGTTAACGACAACAAACTGGTATTAATAAAACTGCCTTTTAAAGGAGATGAATTCATGAACATCCTAAAATAAGGCTTAAAAGTGCGATCAAAAGGATATACTCACTAATTCAATTGTGAATGTTGTGTACCACAAGAACCTTGTGTTAGGCTGTTTTAAATATGTGAATTCATTTCGATTGTTGACTGCGTTACCTATTCATATATATATATATATATATATATATATATATATATATATATATATGATTTGATGCAACTTGGTACCTTTAATATAATTATCTTAGTGATTCCCAAATGTTACAATAATTATCCCTTCTTTTTAAAAGCTTATTTAATAATTTTTGCATTGATTTTAAATCACCAGTACCATACCAAACCAATTACTTCTGTGGAATGGCATCCATCAGACACGGGTGTGTTTGTGGCTACAAGCGAAGATGACCAGGTTACATTTTGGGACATCAATTTGGAACAAGCCGATCACGACGATGCAGATGAATCATCAGTCAACCGGAGCAAGAATGGTAATCCAGATGATCTTCCAGTTCAATTGCTGTTTGTTCATAGTGGACAAATCGAAATAAAAGAGGCACATTGGCATCCACAAGTTCCCGGCCTAACGATAACGACAGCACTGAACGGATTCAATGTATTTCGGACTTGTAACATTTAAATGTCATTTTTGATTTTGTTGATATATTTTGTAATTATTCATTTAAATTGCTCTTTTTTGTTCCATTAAAATTAGTGACATGATTTGTGAAGATGCTTGTTTTATTATAATCAACAACTGGAAAAGACATTTCCTACCGACTAGTTATCGGAAGTCTGTAAACCATTAACTTTTAAAGTGTACAATTAGATAATTTTCTAGACATATCCCGAAATAAACAGAAGTTTGGGTTTACTAGCGTAATTAAATATAAGTTTTTAATTGGCTACACTAAATGTCCACTTTACCAGAAGAAGGTTCCTCATTAGCATGGATATTAGTAGATAATTAAGTTTGAAAAATACCTGGTTATTATAATTATAAACCATCCGTAGGTTAGTGGGTAAGGCTATGGCCTGAAGAGGTGTGAGGTAGAGCTCACGTGAGACTTGAAGAGTAGTTGAGAATGATATTGATAATAATAGAATGGCTGTAGAGTGCTCCTTGTTGGTTCAAACCAAGTATATTTACTATTCGGTGAATCGGATAATTCTAGTTTGTCACAAAAATATTCTCAAGCCATAATAAACTGTTTTCAGTGTCACCAGACGCGTATCTAGCACAAACTGCACAGAACAGAATTTAAATTTGGTTAATACACAAAAATTGCTTTTGTATGGGTTCAAGTTTTGAGCTAGCTAACTTCAGTAAAAATGACATTTCTTTTGGCTGAACGGAGTTTTTTTAAATAAAATTTGGCTTGTGAGCTTCATTTTCATTATGCAAGGTGTTTGATAGGAATAATGCTCGTTTTGGAATAACGAATGAACAAAACTAATCCGTTTTGACCTCTGGAGAATATTACTTGCCTAAACTTGAAATTTTTTTTATCAACAAACATTGTAATAGTTATGTTATGGGTAGTTGAATACGACCAAATGTATTTCTATTTAAGCTTCTAGTCATTAAAAGTTAAAATCACCTACATATGTTCCGAACCAATATTTATCGATGGAAAAATAAACACTTGTTTTTAAAAATTTTAAATACCTAAAAATTAGCGGTCGCTAACACCGTCACATGCTATCACTGTACGTTGACATTTTTTAAACATTTATATAAAAAAAGAAACCAAAGCATAAAAAATGTACAATATATGCAAAATAAAATTCAAATACGAAAATAAAGCTCACAAAACGTATCACAACAAAAAGTTTAAAAAAAAATCAAGTAACAAAAAGAATTCGATCATCAAAAAGTCGCGCGTGTCGTTGTATGTGTTTGGGAGGACGATAACGAGGATTCACGATGACGTTGAAGTGGTGACATCGCATCGGAGTAGATCAATTTTTATATCGTCCATATTTGGCATCACGACGAGATGCTGGTTGATGAAACCAAAAGTATAATTTTTATTTTATTGGTTGGTGACGCATAATAACCTCTCCAATTATATCACAACCTTTGTATAACATATCAAAAAATTGATTCGAATGGTTTCGTGAGAGTAAAAAACGCAAAAGAATAAAGATGTTTCTTGGCTCACTACTGTTCGTAAAGATTGACAAGGCAATCTGAAATTTAATGATGGTTATCTCTCTTAACCCAACGGCTATATATAGTACACGTATAACTAAAGGTATTTTTAAACTTTCTTCGGTATATACATGGACCACCAAAACGGAAGCCTAGTTATACTACTGTGCACTCAATCCCTGCTGTGTTAGTCGAGGTGAATAGGTGCACCACGTAGAGGTGACAGTTAGAATTATCAGCATCAATTGAATTTTTTAACTTTTGATTGTTTTCGGTGACACTAACAGTCTATCATCATCATCATCATCGGGGATAAATATCCCCCACCGGTAAAAAAAACCCAAAACGTCTGCAAAAACGTCAACTTTTGTAGTGTGTACTTAAAGAATGACACTTGAGGTGTGCTGACATCAAATGTTAAATACATCCCGAGTTAAACCCCTCCAATGATCTCTGTTGGCTGCATAGGGTAAACAAACGGACGCCCATTTAAATAATTCATTTGGACGAGGGGGCTTAGCATAAATAAAAGAACTGAGTTCGCATGCTACAATGTCCGTCCAAATTTTCCGTTGGCCGCCTCGTCTTCTTTTCCATCCGGGTAATGGATGGGCTTCCATAGCTATTCTAGCTGGATGAGTGGGCGATCTACGTAAAACATGGCCAATCCATTTTAACCGTCATTCTTTAACTGTGCTATAGATACATGGCCAATAAATGTTAAGAGACTTACAAATATCTGGAAATGGTTGAAATATTTTACTAGTTATTAAATGAGTGCGTTCAATAGAGGACAACGAGCGAAACCATATAGATCTTAAACAACTTTTCTCAAAATGAACAAGCTTTTGTGTATCCACTTGGGTGAGAGTCCACGTTTCGCATGCGTAAACAAGAATGGAACGCACTAAACTCTTATATATTCTAATCTTGGTTTTAATAAAAATGTTACTTTTGTTCCATAAAGGTTTACTTAAACGCCCAAAGTTTATCATACTAATGAAGCCACTGTTTACAAAAAGTGACAAGGCTACTTTTCTACAATCATCTACCGAAGCTGACATATACTGCTCCACTCAAGTTTTGATAAACAATACACCACTATCATCGCTAAAAATTATCAAAACATTATTTGTACCTGAAACTCAAGCATCAAACGCCGTTCAATCCACTCAATGATTCGCGACATTGTTACAACCTTTTCGCCCACGCGCGGCAAAGTTTTGAGGCGCAATGTCGGAGTCGGACGAAATCCATACCACAGCCGATCACTTGGCGGCGGAGGAATGTTGAGCAGCAAATTGCCCACAAGTGATTGGACCTGAACACAATACACAAAACAAATATAACATTCATTCATTTTAGTTAGTAACGTGATTACCTCTTCATCATTTCTATATTTGTATAACATAGTAAATGAACAATTTCGATGGCTTGTTAAGTGTAACAAGCGTAAAAGAATAACGAAGTTTCTTAGCTAGTAGACAACACCTTTGTGACGGTGCCACTGTTCGCAAAAATTGACGAGACCGCATTATTTTTTGTCGGGGTTATCGCCCTTAGCCGAACGGTTACATATGCTATACGTATACTGTTAGGACGACACCGAACTACGATCGATAAGTGACTCCTCGGACCAATCATATGAAGTCCGAGTGTGGGACAGACAGCTAGTGGAGTGGGTAGCAAGCCCACTCCTATATATATGTCATGTGTAATTAGTAATATTGGATTCTGGTCTAAACGTGTTTTGACTTCTTGTTTCAACCCCGGGACTAGTGGGTTAGCAAGTCAAAGTATTCAGACAATAAGTAGCTCAGTTGATCACTAATCTGCCCAACACCCAGGCATAACATATACCTTAAGATACCCTGGGTGTATGCTTGCACCAACTCGCCAAACCAGAAGCCTAGCTATACCGCTGTGCTCTCGGTCCCTACTGTGTTCGTCTAGATGCATGTGGGCACCTAGTCCAGGATACATCACGTGGCGAAAAAAATGTCAACAATATCATCATCATTGGAAATCAAGACTTCATAAGCATTACTCATATCCTCAGGATCATTAGAATCCTACTACAATGAATGTATCCTAGTAAATCGAATGTTTGTTTCAATCATTAGAAACAATTGCATTGCTTAACCATATTCATTCTCCAAATGCTCATATTAATATTTCAATTTTTTATGCCATTAGCGCCCCTTGTTGTTATTGTCAATGTTCGACTAAACTCTCGGAAAACAAAAACGATCGACAAACCCAACTAATTCAAAAACTAACTTCAACTTGAAGAATAATGGGCGTATTGCACAATCGCTCAACACCGCGCTGTATAAATCTGGAATCGACGGCTTTTTGAAAATAGGGCGATTTGGTAATACGATCTACAATACGAATAAAGCGCCGTCGCGAAGGTATTGTGGAACTGTAAATTAAAACAACAAGAACAACATTATTATTACAGTCGGGCTAAAATGCTTTCAGTAGAAGTACGTTCAACATCAGCGATACAGCACTCAACTCGACCGTGGATGAACACGAGTTTGATATCCACTACCAGCACGAAATGCGACGTTGTTACAACGTTCATTTGCTGTTAAGCATGCTTACCGTAAAATATTCAAGGTGGTAATAATGAAAATGTTTTTGATTATGTGGATTGAAAATTGTAGTCTACGAAACCTAATTTTAGTGTAATAGATATAACGTTAGTTATTGTAGAAATTTTCCAAAGGGATTACCATCTTGTTGACTATTTGAAGGTTTGTGCAAAAGTCATGTTGACCGAAGCTTATTGCCTCTGTGGAATTAGGAAATAAAAATAGCACAGATGGATGAGCAACCGTCCAGATGGGTAAAGCATTTAAAAGAAATACTTAATCAGCCTATGCCAAATTCTCTTGCCTACAAGACGACAGTATAAATAGGGTGACAACAGTAGAATGACAGTTAATGACATTCTTGTAAAGAAAGTGATCCATGCTAGTTAAACGTTGGCATACAAAAATATGGAGGCAACGTAATAACACGCGAGTCAGCTCAGTCATTTTAATATTATATGGCATAATGAACAAGTTCCAAATAATGGAAAGCAAACAAGTGTTACTCAACTTGTTTAAGCGATTAAAATAATTTGGGCAGAATAACTCTATTGTCTGTTTCTGGTAAATTGTTCTGTAAAATTATTTTTAAACTGTTTAAGTAATGCGGTAGAAAAACATATTTAATTTTTATTTTATTCATTTTTACTACTTTGAATGTTTTATGGAAAACAATTTTTAGGAGTGAATATTTTATCAAAACCGAACGTGGGCCCGCATTTAGTGTCGGTATTGGGATTCGAACCCATGCCCACATAGGTCCAAGTCGAGTACTGAATTCTTAGACCACATCGGGAAACAAGCAAGTTTTCAAATAAGGAAAAAGTTGCATTAAACAAATACTCACTTTGCGTAACAACATTGAACCAAGTCAAAAAATTTTAAAATATCTTAGAATCAATTTTATTGATTTCACGAAAACATTTGATACCGTTTATCGACAATCCTTGTAGACAATTGTTAGGCTTTATAGAATACAGTTGTGTTCAAACAAAAAAGTTTAATACGATGATGTCACTGGGGTGTGACAAGGATGCAATTTTCAGTTTATGAATAATTCGGCATATGGCAACAAGTGGAGTTTGCACATCATAACAACACGTTCCCGTGACATACGTTTTCAAACTGTTAAAAAGTAAAAGTGTTGCGCACAAAACCAAGTGCTTTTATGCCTATTGATATCAGCGGATAAGATATTGAATTTGTCAAACCCTTTGTGTATATGAAGATGGTAAACAAAGAAACATACGTATGTTACAGCTTTGTAAAATCACTCATAACTGGCATTTGCAACTGATAATCAAATGACTAATCTGGAAATTAACACCGGCCTTACTGTAGTATCATACAGTTTATCCTTAAAATAAAATAAAAACGTCTTTTATTCCGCCTAGAGAGGATCAGAAATAAACCAATCTAGCCAGTCCCAATCCCGAATAAAGGGAGAAGGTTTGCAACAAGAATGGCATCCAACAGTAAATAGCCTACGCCCAAACTATTTAATCGTTATAATGCTTCAAATTTGTTCGATACAGAACCAAATAGAGAAAACTGACCAGAAACAGTGACCCTTCATAAAAGAGAAATGCTGGAGTAAAAGTAGATTAAGTCGACATAATATGGGCTTCTCTGATGTAATAAGATAAAAGCAAACAAGTGTAAAACGACTGATTCAATAATTTAAGAAATACACAACCAATCGTTAGGATAAGTATAACAAGTTTCATAAAAATTCAGACTGCCGCGTTAATCTTTGCGATCAATGGCACAGTCACAAAGATCCTCAAAAAGGTCATTACTTTTCTACGTCTGTTAAATTGGCATATAAAGCAACAAAAAACAATCGTTTGAAATGCTCTACAAATACAAATCACATGACCCCACCGATAATCAAAAACGAACCTATCATTGTTAGGAGTTTCGGGATTTTTCGAATTTATTGTATTCGAATTGTACGTCTTCGGGTTGCAAACATCGCTGTCTTCCAACTCAGAATCCGTACTTGAATCTGCACTATCCTCTTCATCTGACACAAAAGCGGCCGATTTTGTACTTGTACGCGCACTGAGATTTGGATTCGAATCAGTCGTGCTGTTAGTTATCTGTTCTTCTAAAATATATAAATAAAAAAGTGTATTACTGAAAAGCTCATATGAGTAGTACAATAGTAGTTTTAAAATAATTATAAATGGGAAAATTTAGAACCATTGCAATAGTTTAACCGAGACAATTTTGCTCTTTGTCGTCATATCTACTGCATTACAAACCAAAATTTACTTGTTTTAATATACAACTCATAATTGTATACACTAAAATGTATGAATTAATGAGAAATTTAGTTAGCAATTGATTATTTTCAAATTTGTAAAATATCTTCGATTTATATAGAGATTATTGTATAAATAACACACGTATGCAAATATTAAAGTTCTTTAACTAATAAATGATACCACTATCATAGTACCTGTATTTACAATGCCCCTCAATAATCTGTCTGTTAACTAATTGCCTACATTAGCACCTCTAAAAACGATTAAAGTACATTGAGTGCAAGTATGTATCCATTCACCGCATTGGAAGAACAGGTTCTCAGATTGACTATGTAAAAGTATGCAATTAGTGGGATATTACTGTCATCACAATTAGAAAAAGGGTGAAGATATAGGTATTATTCAAGCAATATCAGGTTTTCATCATGATTGCCTCGCTTGTGTTAAGAAAAGAAAATAGCAAAAATATAGATTCTAAAAAAAACAGAAAAACAATTTGCAAACATGTATTTATACATTAAACAACCAACAAAGTTTAATTTTTGTAATAAAAAACTACTGTTTGATTTATTAGTTTATGATGTATGTAAAAGTATTTTTTTTCAAACAATGAGATTATGAGAAGACCTGACTCTCGTTCATTACATGGCATCATTACAATTAAACGAAGAAAATTACTTGGTTTAATTCTACGTTTACCGTTCAAAAGACCAGATAGAACAGTTTGGGAATGAACAATTGAAAATGGTAAAATAAAAATTGATAGACCACAGAAAACTTGCCTAAAAACCATTGGGAAAGACCTAATTAAAATGAATGTTTCATGGGATCAAACAAAGCGTTTAGTAAAATGTTTGAATACATGGAAAAATTTTGTTGTCTCATGTTCGTTTTGAATCATGGGATATTGTTATTTGTTTTGCTGCAGCTGTTATCTTGCTGCCTCATGCTTATTTTTAAAGCAAAATGTTTTGTAATATAATAATAATAATAATAGTGTATATAAAGTAGCACTTGTTTTAAAATTTGTACTATACTTTAAAAATGCGTACATAGTCCACGTGCTTATTTAAATTATGTATAAAAGTTTTTAAATATTCAAAAAGTCCTTTATATATTGGATTATTTTTAGTTAATTAGCTAAAAATATATTCAAAATGTGCTAAACATCAAGGTTGATAAAGTGTGATAGATCAATAAAACACACTGCTGATTTTAAAGTAAAAACTTGTTTAATTTTTACACAATAAATTATTTTAAATGTTATTTTTAAACTTTTTAAATCATTAATTTATTAATTATAAGTTAAATCTAATTTGGCACACGTGTTTGTTTCTGGAAACGCTCAAATTAACATTTTTAGACATGTTAAAAATTATACCAGCGTAATCATTTTGCTTAGTTTATTCAATTCTTATGTAAATTTTAGTTATAACTTTAAAGCTTTGAATTCTCGTTATAATTCCAAATAAAAATATTGGAAGACGTAAACTGTGAGATGAATTCATTTCGTATATTCTTATCAGTCACAAGCAGAAAGTTTTAGTATATATATATATGAAAATGTTCACAGTTGAGATTTAAGTTTAAGTTAGTACAACTGATCAACAAGTAACTAACATACACAAACAAACATTGGGTTATAACCTAATCCAATTTAATGACCACATGCTTTATACATACAACTGTCAACTTTGTATGTTTGTAATTAGTAAGAATATACAAAATGTATTTATCGCTCAATTTGCGTCTTCAAATAGTTTTATTCAATTATAAACACATAATCAATTGAAAATTATTTTTCTTCTAAAAAATCAATAAATTTATGAGCTGTGATTAATAAATGTTTGTATGTTATAGTACAATATTTACTTTGTCAATATACTCCAGTTAACTTAAAATAAAAATGATAAAGTTTAGGTCGATTATATTGTAAGACTCAATTAATGTAAAAATTTAGAGGTTTAGTCATAATAACAAAAAACGGAGTATGTATTTTGTATTGTATTTGTATTTTTACTACTTTAAATGTTTTAAGTAAAACCTCTTTGAGCAATGGACATTTTAGCGAATCCTAACGTTGGCTTACATTTGGTGCCGGGAGTGGAGATCAAACCTATGGCCATCCAGGGACTGAAGCTGTTTAGAATAACACCCAAAAATCATCTGTAGCCCAATGGTTAAGGCACTGGGCTGAGACCAGATAGGGAGTGTGTTCAAGTTTTTGTTTGAAACTTGCTAAAGATTCCAAATAAGGATGAAGTAGCTTCACAATACTCCTGGTTAATTGAAACCAAGTAGATTTATTATTTAAATAAACCTGAACTGTTAACGATCCTGATGATCTGAGTAATGTTCATAAAGTCTAAAATTCCAATAATTGTGATATTCCTGACTGTTAGTCCTCCACGTGGTGCATCCTGGACTAGGTGTTCGTAGATATATAGACTAATAACAGGGACCGAGTGCACAGCGTTAAACTGGGCTTCTGCTACGACGGACAGGCGCAAGCATACACTCAGGGTACTTGAAAGATATCTTAAGATATACCATATGTAGCCCCTAGTCTAAGAAAAATAACTTTGACAAAAAATAAGGAGGCCTCTTTAATTTTTGTGAACAGTGGCGCAGTCACAAAAATGCCGTCTACTAGCCAAGAAACTTCGTTATTTTTTGACGCTTGTTACATTTAACAAACCATCAAAATTGATCGTTTTAATATACTGTACACATATAGAAATAATAATAAATATTGGTAACTATATCACCAATCATTGGTAAAGACGGAGAAATGGAAATTGATGTTAAAGTCGGACTTGTAAAGACAATGCCAGTCTTTCATAGACTGAAATCAATACGATCATGTTCTTTAATCCATCTGAAGAAAAAATTTCGTTTGCACGTATCAATAATCATTCCTACGGCAATATATGGGAGTGAAACGTGGAAACGAACAGATAAGATTGATAACGTGGTAGTTGTTTTTCATTGCCGGTGTCTTAGAAGTATTTTAAAGATTGTCTAGCGCAAATAAATAATGAGATTATGAGAAGAACTGACTCTCGTTCACTACATGACACCATAACAAATTAGTTGGTTAAATTCTACATTTACCGCGCCCGAAAGACCAACAAGAGCGGTTTTGGAATGAAGAATGAAAATGGTAAAAAAAGGTTGGTAAACCACAGAAAACACGTATAAGAACTATTCGGGAAGATCTAATTGAAATTAATGTATCATGGGATCAAACAAAACGTTTGGTAAACTGTTCAAATACATGGAAACATTTTGTTGTCCGATGTTCTTTTTGAATTATGGGATTTTGTTATTGTTTTTTGCTAAAATTGTTATCTTACTGTCCCATGCTTATTTTTTAAAGCAAAAAGGTTTTGCAATAAAATAATACCACCCAACCATACAGCTCACAAACGAAAGTTCTTCATTCACTCAATGTGTACTTCCGTTCACTTGCTAAAAATGTTTCGTGTGTGCAAAACGTGCAAGTAGTAACCTCCAACTAAAATCGTGTCGTGTTTTACAACTAGATAAGTGGCAATAGAAAGAGAAAAAAAGTTCGACATTCCTCATCAACTATCTCAAACCATATTTTCCTTCACCTCTCATAACTTTGTTTCAACAAACGCAGCAATTCTCCGCTAATAGACAGAAAAAGTTTGTAAGAAACAAAGGTAAAACGATTTCATCAGTGGTAACAATAATCGATAAAAGTAGTTTATGTATACTTTGTACGTACCATTTAAAAATCCCAAATAATCGCGGTTTTTCTGATTCCAACGCATAAAATCCACCTAAAATATAATGTGAACATGAAAAGCAACAACAGATATTTACAAATAATTAAAAAAGATGAATGAGATGCTAATAATCCTAAGGATTTAAATAATACTTACGAAGTTTCAATTTGTAATGATTGTAATATTCCTAACTGTTGCTTCTGCGTAGAGCATCTTGAATAAAGTGAACCTAAGCGTCCAGACTAACACAATAGGGACCGAGTGCACAGCGCTATAACTAGGCTTCTGTTTTGAAGGATAGGTTCAAGGATACACTCAGCAAACTTGAAAGGTTTCTTAAGGTAGCTATTGGGCTAAGGGAAATAAGTCTGATAAAAAATCAGATGACCTCGTCAATCTTTACTAACAATGACACCGCCACAACTTCTCTATTTTTCTACGCTTGCTACGCTTATCAACCCATATAAATCGATTGTTATATTATACCGTACAATTATAGAAATAATGAAAAGATGACTATGTCATCAACCACAATGAATGAATGAAATATATACTTAGATAACTTAAAGGTATCAGTTTTGAAATTGTACATGTTCAGTTGGTTCCACACAATTCGATTTACTAGCCGACGTACCCCAATTAAGGGATGTTTTGATACTTAATAAGCACCAGTAATTCAATGTTTTAAAAATATCTTTGCAAATTTGTAATTAATGAAGACATGACTATGTCATCAATTTACACCAAACAAAAGTAGCCTCGAGAAAAATGTAGATAAATCAATTGTATACCTTTGTTTCGAGGGCGAGTAAAAATCCTCCCGCATAGGCTAGTTCAACTTCAATCCACAATCCGTGAGCGTCGAGATGTGGAGATTCGACTTTCCGAATGACAGGGATTTCCGAACCCAATTCAATATCAACCACGGTCAGTTCACTTATAAAGTTGGGAAGCTGTTGAGCACATTAATCAAAATAAAGATATGTATACTACCATTCTTGAAGAAATAACATAATTAACTATGTTACTATAAAAAAGTAAATAAAATCACGTGGTATATTATATATATTATAGGTATAAACTTTAATATCTTAATAATAACATAATTAATGATGCTTTCAACTACAAACTTAATAAGATAAGAGTATACAATTAAAACAATTAAGGAATTTAGTTATGGGACAATATTAACCAGTCATCGTATAAAATATAACTATTAAAAAACTAATTGAGAAATACTTGATTTAAAATAGAATAATAAAGTAATTATATATTTGAGGAAACATCGAAATAAACGTAAGTATAAAGTACAATTTGCGTTGATTAATATCTCAAATTTACATTGAATAAAGACAGCATGAACGTTATAACAACCTCATAATATTAATGAGAACTGAAATGTGACTAATTCATATATATATATATATATATATATATATATATATATATATATATATATATATATATTGATAATAGCATATAAAATAAATCGACGTAGAGGAATAACAAGCTAAGGAGGGAGACTGACCCCTACTTAGCGCGTCCATGGGTGGCGGATAGTGGAATGACCTTTAGCAATAAAGGTTAGCTGTGAATAAGACTGTGCCAAATAAACAGTCGTGGACCAAACGGATACTCAAGCGTTAAGGTCGTTAACGCGTTGACAAGAAGGCGACAACGGTTGTCGGTGTCACCCTGAGTATTATCACCAAGCAGCCCTATTTAGGGACAGCAGTGCTTGCTCCACTCGGAGAGGGGCCTAGAAAATGTGGTTTAAAAATTGCTCGTCTTCTCACCAGGATGACTGGCCGCGAATAACTGGTCTATATCCTCGCTGTCGAAACTCTTACAAAAATCAATTAAATACCGTGGTCAACAGGGCAGATACTGATGACCAAATTCAGAAAACACCATTCTCAAAGCTCAAACAAGACAGGATGTGATTCGCGACGTTACTACCTGCTCTGTGAATATTACTCGCGATAATGCACCGGAGAAGAATAACGAAGCATCTTGGCTGGTAAACAGCTCCACAGTTCGTAAAAATTGACGGAGCCGCTTAATTTTCATCAGGGTTAACTCCCTTAGCCTAACGGCTACACATGTTATACATATACTTTAAGATACCTATTAAGTACTCTGGATGTATGCTTACACCCATCCGCAAAAGGGGAATCCCAGCTATACCATTGTGTACTCGGTCACTGCTGTTATTAGTCTTGATGCCCATTAGCATATAGTCCAGGATGCACCATGTAGACGATGAACAGTCAGGAATATCACCATCATTAATGATTGAGAATTATAAAGAAAATTCATTGTTTTAAAGCATAATAGTTGAAAAAAATCGAATGTAGTCTAAGCACACACACTCACACAAGACAAGTGTTCTATTGATCATTTATGTGTATTCTATCAATACAATGAATATCACATAGTGTAAACACAATTAGATGAACACGAAACCACATGAACTTTGGAAAGCACAAATTAATAATTTTTCATTATAATGTAACAATTAGCATTGAAAGAGATAATCTGTTGTGTCAAAACATATGTTTGAATAGAATAAAAATGTCATTCTCTTATCGCAATGGGTACACACTAACGCCGCAAGTAATATGTTGCATAATTATATATTACAATACTTTTTAAGGAGTTTAAAATACACTCGGTCTTAGTTGTCTCTGTGTTACATGTCAATAATGGAAGATTTAAGCAATAATTATAAAGGCTCAATTTCGTATCATAATGAACTCTGTTTCCATAACTCCATTGTGAAATCAAAGACCGAGTGCACAGTGGTATGAATGGACTTCCGTTTTGACGAATAAGTGCAAGTATACACTCAGAATATTAAAAAAGTATCACAAGGTATATGGTATAGAAGAATGTATGTGTGTGTATGTACCTAATAATGTCGAATATATTGACATCAAAGAATTAGATGGTGTTGAGTCATTTGGTTGTTAAATGTAAAATGTTTGGGTGCAAGTAGTTAAAAAGTTTCTTAAGGTATGCAGCCGTTGGGTTAAAGAAGATAACCGTGAAAAAATCAGATGGCTTTATCAAAGTTTGTAAACAGTGGCGACATCACAAGAATGCTTTCGTGAAACCAAGAAACTTCGTTATTCCACTATGTTTAATACGCCGTACTACAAATAGAGAAATAATAAAGAGGTAAGTGCGATCTATCGTCTAAAACTTCACTAAATGTCAATTTGTCGAAAAACATGTGTTTCCCCGTAAACCAAATAAAGAAACATTCATTGTAGTTGATGACATAATCACGCCATCTATATTTGTGGGGCATATTAAAGGATCAATTTTGATAACTTGATAAGCGTACCAAACAGAAGAATAAGAAGGTTTCTTGGCTGTTAAATGGCGCTACATTTCGAAAAAATTGACGGGCCGTTTGATTTTCATCAGGGTTATCTCCCTTAGCCTAACGGCTACATATGGTATACATATACTTTAAGATACGTATTAAGTACTCTGGATGTATGCTTACACCCATCCGCAGAAGCGGAATCCCAGCTATACCATTGTGCACTCGGTCACTGCTGTTATCAGTCTATATGCCTATAGGCACTTAGTGCAGGATACACATTATGGAGGATGAAAGGTCAGGGGTAATCTAGCGGTACAGCGCTCAACTTGGACCTAGTGGACATGGGTTCGAATTCCACCTCCGGTACTAGATGTGGGATCACGTTCGGTTCCGCTAAACTGTCCACTGCTGAAAGATGCGTTTCCCGTAAAACATTGAAAGTAGTAAAAATAAATAAATGAATATCACCATTATTGAAAAATGATACTTTACAAGCATTTTTCAAATAGACAAATGATAATAATAATCATAACCTACATGAATCTTTTTCAATTTAGCTTGTATCCTATTACGAATACGTTCGAGCCAGTAGGGCTCCCGAAGTACGTCCCATAAGACCCGTCCCACCAACGAATTGATCCACATCAAATTTGGTTCGCACTCGATATAGTTGACGTTCAACTTGAGCGCATTGGCACTTCGAGCAAGCCATTGAGCGGGCATAAATTTGGCCATGTATCGCATGTACGTCACGTAAACAGGTTCGCGTGATTTTGGAATAACGACACACGTGTTGAGAAATGCAGAATCGGTCGAAGTGTCGACTGATTCTTCGTCGGTTGCAGCTGTCTGTTCGATAGCCGATGGAGTGGAATCGGATGACAGCAAATATTTTTGCAAAGCCTGAGTGAAGAAAAATAAGCAATATTCATTTGGTTGGTGACATAGTCCCTCTTCATAATTTCTGTATTTGTACGGCATATTAAACCATCGATTTCAATGGATTGGTAAGAATAACACAGTTCCTTGGCTAGTAAACGGTATAATTGTAACGGCGCTACTACTCGCAAAGATTGATAAAACGGCCTGATATTTTGTCACGGTTATCCTCCTTAGCTCAAAGGCTATATATGGTATACATATACTTTAAGACAACTTTTAAGTACCTTGGGTGTATGCTTGCACTCCCCCACTGTAGTGGAAGCCTAGTTGTACACTAACACGGACCGCTCTGCTGTTATTCGTCTAGATATATGTAGGCATGTAATCCACGATGAACCACGTGGAGAAGAGATAGTCAAGAATATCACCATCATTGGAAATTGAGACTTTATAAGCATTACTTAAATCCTCAGAATGATTAGCATTCCAAAGAATCACGCATTAGAAACGAAACAATGACTTGTGCCACTTGTAGCCACATCTATCAATAGTGACATTGAAATCATATCCCACTTAACTACTATACCAACAACAACAATGAGCGAAACAAATCACAAATCTTACCAATTGCGGTGTCCAACTAAACGGAACACCCAAAGAAGCAGCGTGCAATCGTCGATACCAAGTTTCTTTTTCGCGCGACGTTCTGCCAAACAAAAATAACACTTTTGATTCATTCGTCGACCGATTTGAAACGTTGGAAGGCCCAACAGCGTTCGATTCCGAACTTGGTAGATTGGTGCCGAGCAAACTGTCGTGAATAGTGTCAAACGACTTTGACATTGGAATATTGGACGTGACGGTTGGTAGTGAATGTTCCACAGAGTCAATCTAAAAATTAACGTTGACGGTTAATTATAATTCAAATTGGTATGAATAAGTATATATATATATATATATATATCAGGGTGGTCTAGCGGTACAGTGCTCGACATGAACCTCAGTGGGTATAGGTTCAATTCCCACCACCGACACCATATGTAAGCCCACGTTCGGCTTTTCTAAAATGTCCACTCCTGAAAAATGTTCCCCGTAAAACATTTAAAGTATATATATATATATATATATATATATATATATATATATATATACTTGACTCAAACTCGGATAAGCATGGGTTTAATTGCTACCACCGGCACCAAATGCGAGCCCAAGTTTGGTCTCGCTAAACTGTCCACTGTAGTAAGATGCGTTTCTCGTAAAACATTGAAAGTAGCAAAAATAAAATAAAATAAACCATTATAATTGGTCACTTGCCTTAATCACAGCTTGAGCACGAATAACAATGCAAATGGGATATTTTCGACTCCACAGCCGTTTACCAACAAGACCAGCAGGAACGAGTGTAACACGCGCATGTACCAAATCGAAGATGCGTTGACCTTTGAAGCGCATCGTTCCAACCGAAGGAATTGTGTCGTTCCACAACGAACGCCGAGTTATGTTGCGTTCGGGACGTTGCATCCGCAGTTGAGTGCCGTCTAGCGTAATAAAGATTGACGATGTTTTGCCAATGTGATGCGTTTCGGGGTCGTACGAATTTATCTGCACCAAAGGGAAACGATTGAAAGAAAGATTATTGGCCAATTTTTCCAATGTTTATGAAAACAGGAGAGAGAGAGAGTTGTTGGTTTTATATACTTCAATATTTTAAAACCCTCTTGCAAAATAGTTTCACATTTTGGCTTTAAAGATTTTGCATATCAAAAATCGAAATTGTATTCGGATTTTACCAACCCCCGTCATTGGAATTAAGTTTTTACTTTTTTGCCGTAGTTTAATAAAAAGGTGTTCTTCTGTTATTTCTTTATTAATATTTTTTACAGAGGATAGGTTGCTAATCTTAGGAATGCTAATAATCCTAAGGATTTGAATAAAACTTATAAAATCTCAATTTCCATTAATGGTGATATTCCTGACTGTTCGTCCTCCATGTGGTGTATCCCTGGCTTAGGTGCCCATATGCATCTGGGCTAATAACAGCAAGGACCGAGGGCACAGCGGTATAACTAATCTTGCGCTAAAACCTTCATACTTTCCCAACCGGATATGGGACCGGTTATATATATATATATATATATATATATATAGGATTAGAATTAGATTGAATAAGTATAAACCCCAAAATAATGTTGAAAAGAATCAAAATCAGATACTATGGCTCTTATCACAAAGATATTAAATAAATTTGGAAATCTTAACAACAATAAAATAAAGCCATTTTATATTACTTCCCTTGGAACGATTTTCTATCGCTACGGCTTCGAATAATTTTTAGAAAACATGTTTTAGCAAATGAACATTTGAGCTAAGCCGAACAGGAGCCAGCATCTAGTGCCATAGTAAGGATCGAATCCATGCCCACTCAGGTTTGAGTCGAGTGCTGTACCTCCTACTGAAATTGGAAGAAATATGAAAGATGTAAGTTGTGAAATAATTAATGTTGTTAACATCTATAGAAAGGAATGCAACACTTTACTAGCTGCATCTTATCACATACATTGCTGACTTTGCTAATTGTCCACTGCTAAAAAATGTTTCTCGTAAAACATTCAAAGTAGCAAACATAAAATAAATAAATAAAGACTTGTAACTGATGCACTACACATGAACAATAAATGTCATTCGTCTACTACTATTTCTATAGAGTTTAATCCATAATATTGCCTTAATATATTGATATGGATTGGCCGACAACAGTACAAAAATCAATGAATAGTGTATTTGCAATTCCATCCTGACATTTACGCAAGCAATAAGCAAAAATACACAAAAAAAACAATGTACAACACACGACCAAATATTCAATCCTAGTGCACAATTGCACAGTTCTTGCACTCCAGACAAACCAACACCAGTGCATGAAAAGAAAAAAACAAATAAATCAATAATAATCGAACAAAAATGTAAACATCACTTCATTTACATTACATCACTCAACGTATCCATCAAAATACAACGAAATTGGCAAAAACAATTAGGAATGCAACATATGTGCGCGCATTTCTAGAACAAACAATGGCAAAGACGAATTTTTCGTAAAACAAAATATAGGATAACCCACAATGATTATTATACCTGCTTAAAACATCGAACAGTATTAGTACAGTTCAAATTCCAATAATAACGATATTCTTGACTGTTCTTCCTCCACGTGGTGCATCCTGGACTACACGCCCACATATACATAGACTAATAACAGTGAGGACCGAGTGCACAGTAGTATAATTAAGCATTTACTGGACTCCTACTCAGTGAATCAGTGCTAACATATACCCAAGATATTTAAAAGGATATCTTAAAGT
Source organism: Cardicola forsteri (assembly GCA_025895645.1). Classification (NCBI taxonomy): domain Eukaryota; kingdom Metazoa; phylum Platyhelminthes; class Trematoda; order Strigeidida; family Aporocotylidae; genus Cardicola; species Cardicola forsteri. The sequence continues at coordinate 1,535,313 of JAKXYG010000912.1, read as the reverse complement.
ATCCATTTTCCATATGTAGCCGGTTAGGCTTGTGAATTTGTCAATAAACATCAACCCCCAATTCCCCCGAACTAGCGTCGTCGCAAGGAAGCGGTCTTCTAGCCAAGAAACTTCATTTATCCCCCCCCCCCCCAAGTTCAATTAGCATCTGACAACCTCTTCGTATAGGAATTGCAAACTTGGAACTAATGAAGAGGTGTCTCTGCCATCAGCTGTTGTTGTTGCACAACTTGAAAATGTAGTCATTTAATTTTGACCAATAAAAATAACATATAAAATTCAACTGAAACAACATACTTCATTCATCCAACCTTTGTACAAGGGCCGACCATTCTTATCCAACTTGAATGCCAAATTTAGACCAAGCGGGCTGGTCAAAACCGACTTGTTCGCATCTTCGTGCAGTATATGGGGCACAACCAGCTGAGGCAAGTTCCTGAATTGTCTCAAACCGCGCGTGTGATACAAGGACGGTATGACTGGTCCATATATAGGCCACCAATCAGACCGATACGACGCTGAATGAATGGAGCAGCAGAAATCGTCCAAAGGCAAACCCGACAGGGGACACACACAGTCTGATTTTGTTGGATGGTATAGAAAGTGGTACAAAAAACGAACCAATAACGTACCACCGATGCCAATCAACAGACCCCAAATGAACGCACTGATGAACCAAAACGAGGCAAGCAATAGAACTAACACAGCGCACACGAAGTAGAAGCGATGACAATCAAATCTATGTATGTGTGTAAATTTAAAAATGAACAACATGGAAATTCATTCATTCGTTGTAATTGATAACCTAGTCACCTTTTCATTATCTCTATATTTGTACAACATAGCAAACGATCGAATCCAATGGCCTGATAAATGTAACAAACATGGAATAATAATGACGTTTCTTGGCTAATAGACGGCATTCCAATAACGACGCCAAAGTTAGCAAAGATTGATGAGGCCATCTGATTTTTCACCAAGATTATATCCCTTAGCACAATGGCTGCATATAATATCCGTATACCTTAAAAACCCTTTTAAGTAACCTGAGTGTATACTTGCGTCTGTCCGCTGTAGTAGAAGCCCAGTTATGCCGCTGAAACATTTAAAGACAGTGCACAACTCCTTGCAATGGGGTGTAAACAGATTAAGTAAGCTTCGAAAAAATTAAATAAAACCACTAAATACAATTGGAACTTTTTATGCTTTTGCTGAAATTATCAAACAAAATAACTTGTAAAATGGTTTTATTTGTTGTTGCTATGTATCAACTGCATGCAAGTGACTAGACGGCTAAGGTGCTGAATAGGCACAAATTTAAATCCCACCGTTCAATTACTGGAGGCGAGTAGTCGTCTAGAACGTTATTGAATGCCCATTTGGTGTAAAAGTAATGTCTTGCAATATATTGAAGCAATAAAATCAAAATAATAATAAAAGAAATTATTATTTTTATTAAAAATTTTTCTCGTTGTTTTTTAATGGATTAAGTATCATTATAAAACTACTTCATAAATAAGTAACGAAAGTAACTATTGATTTTGATGTTTTTTATTTGATTACTACCTACACTATTATCACTATTACGAAAAATTTTTGCTTTGACAAAATGTAGAGCAACGAGATTGTTTCTTAAATTGGCACTGAACCATGTCATTAAAATCATGCTGCTTTCACTTCTTTGCCGTGATTCGCTAAAATGGCGTACTCGTGTTGTTTCTTCAGCTCTCTCTCTCTCTCTCTCTCTCTCTCTCTATATATATATATATATATATATATATATACATATATTTCAGAGGCCAAGCTGCTAATCTTACATTCTTTCTCAACTTCACTTTGAACTGATTGCAATGGATTCCGTTTAAGCTAATAATGTCAAATAAACGTGCATTCGATAGTGTAGATCATACATCTATTGATGTATCTAGGCTAGCAATAGTAACAGCCCTAGTTTCCGAACTGAAAGATTTGAGCTCGACTCCCACTGAGCATGACTTTCTAATCAAGCTAGGGCACCTTAGCAATATTTCAGTCCTAAAATGATACAGAAAACCCCAACTAATGGCGCAATTAATTCTACGAACTATAATGTTCGTTTAAAACGTTCTGTTAAAAAATCATCATTTCGGCTGATGCATTTAATCAAAAAACATCTACAATTATTTGCTAGAGCTACAGTCACTAGAGAGACCCAATTCTCTCTCTCTCTCTCTCTCTTGAAATGCTAATGATTCTAAGAATTTGAGTATCAATTTCCACTAATGGTGATATTCTTAACTGATTCATCCTGGACTGTGTGCCAACAAGCATCTTAATTAATAACAGCAAAGACCGAGTGCACAACGATATAACTAGGCTTTCACAGGATTTACACTCAATGAATGAGTGCTAGCACACACCCAAGATGCTTAAAAGGTATCTCATGGTATCAATTACCATATGTGGCTGGTCAGGCTTGGTGATGCATCAACCGGCGTCAAACCCCAACTCCCTCAAAGAAGATCGCCTCGTCAATTCCTGTGAACACTGGCATCGTTACAAAGAAGCGGTCTTCTGGTCGATAAACTTCATTTATCCAATCCCCCAAATTAAATTCCCATCCGACAACCTCTTCGTATAGGAATTCGGGATGCTATTCGAACTTGGAACTAATGAAGAGGTGTCTCTGCTACCAACGTTTGTTGTTCTTATTCTCTCTCTCTCTCTCGATTATATATATATATATATATATATTCATTACAGTAACCAAAGCTAAATATTATAATGAATGATTACTAGAGTTGACATTAAAATACTGTCGAACACCAGAGCAATAAGAGCACCAACTACCACTCAGCCACCATCATCACCATGCATTACAAAAATCAACATCAAAGAAATAATTCCTACTTTCGAATGCGGTTTTTTGTTTTTGATTTAATTTGTACTGAACTTGGCTGGTCGAAATCATTAGCAGCATCAGTAACAGTAGTAGTTGTAGTAGTAGTAGTATTAGTAGTAGTACTAGTAGTCAGTGTTCCATCAGCAAACAAAGATAATCGACATTCCTTGTTCACATCGTCTACCTCCGGTTGCAATTGAAACGTGTCTTTGTCTTTTGTTTGCAGTGGCGAGCTGATATCACCCAATTGAACATCGGACTGTGCGTATTCAATCTAAAAGAAATAGCAGAATGTGACAATCTATTTATTAGTCACTTGATGAAAAATGGTGCTAAGAGTTGATTTTGAATATGATAAAATACTACCAATTACATGATTTAAATTCAATAATAACAATAACTTTAAATATATAGTTAGTGATATGGTCAGTTCTTCAGTATTTCCATATTCGTGAAGCAACCAGAATAGTTTCCTGCCATGGTTTCTTATACAAAAGGAAATATTGTTTGCACAGTAAATGCATAAACGTAACGAACATTTTTCAATAATAGCTGATATCTTTCTGACGGCTCTATTGTTCACAAAAATTAACATAACGGTTGTATTACACATATACATATACCTTAAGATACTTTAGAACATTTTCAGTGTACGTATGATCTCATCCATCAAAAAAGAAGTCAAGTTATTCCACTGTATACTCAATCCCTAATCTGTGTTATTTTGAATCGAAAATACATCAAACCGAGGTGTACGGAATTAGGAATATAACAAGCATTGAAAAACGGGACTTCAAAAACAATCGTCAGAATCTGTAATATTCCAAATAATTATTATTTAGTTTATCAACTGTTTTTCCTTATGCTTGCCAATTTTATTTGGTTGATTTTGAATAGACTAATCACATTTGCTCGGGTGGTCTAGCGGTACAGTACTCGACTCGAACCTGGATGGGGGGTATGGATTCGATTTCCACGACCAACACCAAATGCGGGCCCACGGTCTACTTCACTAAAATATCCACTGCTGAAAGATGTTTCCCATAATGCATGTAAAATAGTAGTAGCTATAATAATAATAATAAAATTGACCATATTTCGCTTTTAGAACCATGACTCAAACATTTCAGTTTCAAGTTTCAACACTACACTCTCTACGTTACATTTAATCAACCTTGACTGTAAATTAAATCAATACGTCGCACAAATGTTTACATCCTTCACATTAATAGTAATTAGATTAACAACACAGCGTCTAGAGCTATGTTACTAACACTCTTGTAATTTTTAATGCCTTGCTTAAAATGTCTCAATTTCCCCATAATTAAGATATTCCCAATTCTACGTACCTCCACGTCATGCAACTTGATCTTAGACTAACATGAATCAATAACTAGGTGTGTAAAGAAGCTTCACTCTTGGGACAAATGAGTTAATTATTTTGTTATCTCCAATTCCTTTTTTGGTAAAAATAAATATTAAGAATTTAAAATAATGTAAAATATTTAATAGGTGCTATATATTTACTTAGAAATATTTATTTTACAATGTTTCTGAGTTGGTCAAAATAGCATATTTTAAAAACAACGCTCATATAAACGTGGATAATAAGTTGAATGTACATAATTTTTTATAATAATTGATCTATTATTAACTTGTGTGCTTAATTTCATTGAAAATAAACAACGTTTAATAGTTAAAATTTATATATTCAATAATGCTAATTAAAATTAAAATTTAATTACTTAAAAATATATTTAAAAAAGTATTTACTGTTTTTTAAATAATTCTTTTTGGTAATCTAATTTTTTTTTTAATTTTTAATAAAAATTGACCTTGAAAAGCCGATTAATTAATTCCCTTATCTGTTTTCGTACTGTATCATGAATACCAACGATAGAAAAAATTACCATCTTAATGACAATGAACACCATGTTATAAAAAAGCTAAAAAACTATGGATTTTCGCCTTAACAACTAGCGGAATTGTATAGAGTAAGTGCTACAACGATTAATCGTGTTTTGAATGGACAAAAACCAAGAAACTATAATAATGTTGGAAGAAAAAGAAAAAGAAGTAAGAACGATGATCGAAAAATGTTAATGGAGTTTAAAAAAGTTACAAGCCTATTTCGAATATTGTAAAAGATAATTTACAAGAATTTAATTATTCGATAGTGAGAAGCTGTGCAAAAGAATTTGGTTTAACACGTGAATAACCAGTAGTTAAACCATTCATTAGTAAAAAAAGAATGTAGGTTTATGTTTTGTAACAAGTGGACTGAACAAAGATTGTCTTATTGGCGCTCTGTATAGTTTGCTAATGAAATAATGATTCGGATGAACCATTTGAGTACAAAAATAAAGTACTATGCGGGCCTAATTTTCAAAAACATTTACTTCCGGTAGTTAGAAAAAAAGCCCACTCTCAACAAATGATGTGTTGGTTTGATATTAAGTATAATGAACCTATCAAATGGAAAATTATATCCGGTACCTCAGATAGTGAGAATTTTGTTTCATTAAGGAAGTTTTTCATAATAAAATGCAACAGTCACACCGGGCTTACTATTGTTTTTCAGGACAATGCTCTATATCATACGTCCAAAAAGGTAATGTCATATTTATCTAGGTTTACATTATTTGTTTTATATGTACATTTAGACATTATAAAGGCTAAAATAGAAAAAAATTTGTTTTATTCAATTACCACCTAACAGTCCGAACATAAGTGTTATTGAAAATGTTCTCAGTATGCTAAAGCGCAACATTAATAAGCATACTGAAATTGAGGATTTATGTAATCGTATTCAGTTTGTTGTTCAATATGAGATGAAACAAGAATATATCAACAATCTCATCGACAACATTCCAAACCGCCTTGATCAAGTGGTTAAAAAGAAAGGTGATAACATTAATTATTAAACATTTTGTTCTTTATTATTCAATCATTTGGTAACTAAAAATATTCCATCTGTTCTGTTTTTTTCATATTTGACGTTTTATTTTATTATAATAACTTTACCCGATTTGTAATTTCAAACAAGTTCAACTTTTATACATTTTTTTATATTGACAGTAGATATTAATAAAATTGTAATTGTATTTAATTTATTATATAATATTGTATATATAATTATTAAAATGAGTTCGTTTTTTGAGTTATGTGATTGCTACAGATGTTTTAGTTTAATAACTAAGCTTTCAACACTAATTAGTTTAGGAGTTAAATATATATATACATATATAATTTTTACTTATTTATTTTTACTACTTTAAATGTTTTACGGAGAACATCTTTCATCAGTGAACAATGTATCAAAGCCGAACGTGAGCCCGTATTTAGTGCTGACGGTGGAAATATATATATATATATATATATATTATGTATACAATTATTACAACTCCACCATATCCGGTCCTAAATCCGATTAGGTTAGAAGGAGGGCTAATAGTAAAGTTGTCAAACTCGCCTTTTGAAAAAATTAATCTTTTAGTTTTATATTCAAATAATCTATATTGGTTGATTTCTGGTCCAATCCTATTGAAGGTTATCAGCTGTTAATCCATAAAAATATCCACCAATCAAATTGACCTATCGATAATATTCACTCACTTGATCCAATTGCAAATGCACAGATTCGTCCTTCTTGAGTGTTGATTCGTCACTCTTAGGTATTAATTCGTCAGTCTTAGGCATTGATTCGTCAGTTTTGGGTATTGATTCGTCAACTACATTGGGAACCAACTGATTCAAATCTAATGGTAATTTAGAGAGATGGGGAGATGGAAATGAATCGAGCAAAGCGTGAATATCAGCAGCATCGATATTGAGCGGTGGAATAGATTTGACTATGTTGGATGAAGTCGTGTCTGGCAGTGACGATGAAATGGATGAATAGTTGAAGTTGAAGTAGTCGGCATCTCTACGTATTGGTAAATAAAGAATTATATATATATATATATTTAAAGCATTGGGTTCCCTTTATAATTCCAAACAAAAATAACAAAAGACGTAACTGTGAGATGAATTCATTTCGTATATTCTCTTCAGTCACAAACATATAAAGAATCAGTATATATATATATATAAAATTATATGATGTAATTAACTTAACATTTATAACTATACATACATACACATATGCAACATGCATATGTTAAATTTAATGAAGTTACAAATTGTTTTTGTGCACACAAGATAGGTTTTAGTGTGCGGATGTACACAGATTCAAGTGTTTTTAACATATTAACAGTTTGAGTAGTTATCAACACTTTAAAGCAATCATTAAAGTTCACTCGATGTTTTGTTTGAACCAAGTGACGTAATATTGACGAAGTGCACCAACGTTCATTTGAGTCCAATTCAAATGAATTCATCTCACAGTTTACGTCTTTTGTTATTTTATATATATATATATATATATATATATATATATATATATATATATATATATATTTATCTTCTCCACCTACAGAAAATCAGAAATAATTCAATCTAGCCAGTCCCAAGCCTGGATAAAGAAAAAGGGTTTAAGAATAAAGTTAGCAACATGGCCTATGTAAAAATTCTTGATTATTGCAGAAACCATTTGCCATTCTGGCAAACAGCAGCAAATATTTGAGAAAGCAATATCAATCTTTAGCGCTGTACCGCCGTTAGACCACCCACTCCTAGCCTAACGACTACAGGTACTTTTAACTGTCCTAAATGTATGCCTGAACACAAAAGTTAAAATGAAAGCCTAATTTTTTCTACCGCTGTACACTCAACCATTCCCATTCAGGTTTTATGTCCACTTGACGAATTATCTTTCTTATGACAACTAAAGAAAAATAACTGATAATAAATACGCAAAACTTCCAGAATCTATTCACGTTCATAACCATCGTCTTCATGCTGCATGTAGACTTAATACTGTTAGGCAAACTGACTCTGAGCAACGATTAGGCCCATCAACCAAAGGTTTTGACACAATGGTACTACTTTTTACCCTTCAACGTATCTGCAAAACAATTGACGGATTCTGCCAAAAAAACTAAACTCCGACCAGCATAATCGTCTCAGGATCAGCATTTATAAGATCATAGTCTAATTAATATACATTACCAACTGTGGGATGCTAATGATCTTGAGAATTCGAGTAATGCTTATTAAGTTTCAATTTCTAAAAACGATGATATTCATGACTGTTTCCTCGTCCATGTCGTGCATCCTTTACATAGGTATCTAAACTAATAACAGCTCCGGCGGATGAGTGCAAGCATACGCCGTGGGTAATTAAAAAGAATATCAAGGTTTACGTATACCTTATGTAACCCTTGTGCTAAGGGAGACAACCAAAAGATATATACAAAAAATAACCCAAAAACAGAACAAAAAATCACATGGCATCGTAAATTTTTGCAAACAGTGGTGCTGTCACAAAGATAACTTCTACCAGCCAGGAAACTTCGTTATTCTTCTACGTTTGTTACTCTTACCAAGCCATTGAAATCGATCGTTTGCTATGTTGTATAGATATAGAAATAATGAAGTGATGACTCTATATTACCAACTACAATGAATGAACTGCACTTACTTAAAATTATCATGTGAATCGGGCAAACCAATAAATTCTAAATCGTCATTTGCTCCACTCATCAAGTCAACTTTAGTTGTTTGTTGTCTAAAATCGTTGAAATCACCAAATAGTTCTTCGTGATCACCGCCGCCACCGCTACCAACTACGAAGTCGGCGTTGGTCGCTTCCACAGCTATTTCAAGGTCGGCATTCGTATAATCGGGACAATCGGGCGACGTCAACGAAGATGAATCGAAATCATTTTGCAATGGTGCATTTTCGTCAAGAGACAAGGAACCGATTGTTGACTAAAACAAGAATAAAAAACAAATTTGAATAATATATAATAATGAATCTTACAATTCCAATATAATTATACAATAATAATAATAATAATTGATGACGTAATCACCTCTTTATTATTTCTACGTTTGTATAGTATATCAAACAATCGGCTCCAATGGTTTTATAAATATAACAAACGTGGAAAAATAATACCGTTTCTTAGATGACAAACAGCATTCTTATGAGAGAGTCACTATTAACAAAAATAAAGCCGTACTATTTTTTGTCAAGGTTATCTCCCTGAGTCCAGTAGACACAGATGATATACATATACCTTAGAATACCCTGGGTTTAATGCTTACACTCATCTAAGGCTAAAACCCAGTCATACCGCTGTGCACTTGATCCTTACTGTGTTAGTCTAGATGTTCAGATGTTCATAGTTCACAATGCCTCACGTGTAGTTAACAGTCAGGAATATCAAGATGAAAGGAATTAAAATTTTGTAAGCATGACTCAAATTCTCAGGATCATTGACAGTTAGTACAATAACAAATTGTGAAACAAAGTGAAACTTTGAAGTTTTGAATCATTTAGAACCGACTTCTGTCTATACCTTGATAACTTGAAATTGTTGCAGTCTTGTACATAAAAAAATCCCAATTAAAATGGTACAATTATTTCCATAAAACTTTAACCTAGTTAAGATATCCGATTGAAAAGTCCTTGTTAGTAAATTATTAATTAAATGTAGTCATTTAATTTTTTAAATGTTCTTCACGTAAACCTTGTAAAATAATCAATATCAACACAAAAAAAAAATAACTAGAACATGTTTTATACATAAAGTAGTTTAAAACATTATACTATCAAACTGCATTAAAATAAAGCTACAAAATCGTCACTTATTAAAATATAATATTTTACAATTCCAAATTCAAAAAGTTAACATTTCTATGTAAACTAGTTGGCTATTTTAGAAACTACTTAAATATCTTTTTAATAAGTCAAATGTCTAAATTTAAAAAAAATAAACAATTTAATTTAATTAATTTGTTAAATCATCTATACCCACATACACTCAGGGTACTTAAGATATATATACAATAAGTAAACCTTGAGCTAACAGAGATAACTGACAAAAAATCAGGCAGTCTCGTCAATCTTTGTGAACAGTAGCGCAGCCACAGGAATGCCGTCTACCAGCCAAGAAATTTCGTTATTTATTTATTATGCTTATCAAACCACCGATATCGATCATTTAGTACGGCGTATAAATATAGAAAAAATGAATAGGTGACTAGATCATGTTTGTATATTTGTATGAAAAACAATTATTTACCTTTCTCCAAATGTCCCAACCATCCTATGTTATTTTAAACTAAAATGTTCCTAATTTACCTCATGTACATAAGTTAGTACATCTTCATTACTGATATGTGCTACATTATAATTTGACTACTAACATGAGATTTAAGTAAACGAAAAACTTATACACCCTTTATACCAGTGGTATCAATAGCCAATAACGTTTGTAGTTTGTAATACTGACCATACCGTAGTATTTTATAACTCCTTTTAAAGTAAATGTTAAGTCCTATCTGTTCCAATTGTGATACAAAGTACCGTAAACTGCTTATACCTAACATATTCTATTACTCACTTCTACTTAGTTGTTGTATGCACCTATACAAATTCCTAAATTGTCAAATTTGTCATCTGTGTTTATATGTGTATTATTTAAGTGAATTTCAAAAACGAGTTGAGTGCAATCTTGTAACCTCATTTTGTATTATAAGAAAATTAAATTAATTGAGTACTAGTTGTGTTGGTTTTGCAATTTAAGAAAACCGAGTATAATCAGCGTATTTCAAATCCAGAATTGTTTCTAAAGTCTAAGTCAATATTAAATTGGAAAATTCAATAAAAAACGACTTGTAATGTCGTCCATAACTAAATTACACAGAAATGTAAATATTCAATATACTTGTGTAACTATGCTTTCAGTTAGAAATAACCTAGATTTGTTTCTGTAAACATGTGCATGTTTCTTTGTCTTTATGTGAATATTTCAAATATCCAATCGCCAAAAATTGTTTTTGCAATAAAACATTGAATCAACAAAAACCAAACATACAAATAAATAGAATAAACTTATACACATTTATAGTGATTATTTTTTGACTATTTAGGTATAACAATCATAATTTAAAAAAATTAGACTAAATACCATAAGTTCTATTGTAAATATACAAATATAAATAATTTTCAAATTAGAAATTCAAAATATAAAAAAATAATATATTATGTCAATAATAATGTTTAAAATAAGCACAAATTGTTCAGTAAAACTAACAATATTACGTTAATAAAGAAAAATAGAAAATGTTTACAAACTAAGAAACTTTAACTCACAGAATCCGAATCTTTATTAACTGTTCCAATGTTTTGCATAGCTTCATCTAAACCGCAAATATTTCCATCCTTATTGGTATAAAACTGAATAGATCCAATAGAGCTTCCGCTGTTTCTTTGTTGACTTTTCCGAGAAATTATTTTGGGTAATTTAAATGACCGTTGGCTCCTAAGACAAGTATAATATTCAAATTTATGCACTTTTGAAAAAATACATAAATATTCTTAAAAAATTAAATTAACAGAATTAACTTTTTAAAAAATACGAAAATTGTATATTTAAACGTTTTTAAATGCGGATTGATTACTTTAACTTGTAGAAAGTTTGATTTATAAAAATCTGAACTATCCAGTTATCATTATTTTTCATTTATAACAATTCAATTAAGCGTTATTTATAATTATATTTATCAATGTTTCGTGTACTCGTTAAAAACCAACTGTCAAAATATAATATACCTCCAGCAATAAAAATGGAATAAACCAGAATATAAGTAAAATAAGAACATATTTAGTACTATACACGTTTGCTACAAAATTGTATTTGTCTAAAAGTACCCAATAAAATATTGGTACAAAATAAAAATTAGTTGCTCATTTTAATTTTTAAAAATCACTTGAACACCAGTTGTTATTATAAAAAAATTAACTGAAAATAAAATACTGCAACATAAATAAACCATTAAAATATTTAAAAAATAATAATTAAAGTATTACATTGCATTTTGAAATATATATCAAGTAAATCAACTGATAAAAAAGTAACGTTCATTAAAAATTATTTGTATTATGGTGACAAACTTTTAATGCTTAAAAGAAATTCAAAACAATTTTTCTATAAACAATATTTTAAAATATTTGTTAATTAATAGTTAATATATTTAATGTTTTTAAATAAACATTAAATATATTAATGCATTTTTGTTGAAATTACACATTCTTAATTTAGTTTAAAATTGTAATTACAAATTTTATAATTTATTTTTAAAATACTATATATATATATATATATATATATATATATATATATATATATATATGTACGTACGTATAAACATTTAATTTTCAACAGTTTTAACGGATGCTTTTTAATTTCTTTTAGTTTGTGTTAAAATTAAAAAATATTTAAATTTAAATTAAAAAAAACTTTGTTATATTAACATAAAATGTTATCGTTATTTTAATAAATTTAGGTAAGATTCAAGTTAAAATTATAATATACATAGTGCAAACAAACAAATTAAGTATTAAAATTCTTGTTTTTTATTTATTTTCATTTTAGCGCATTTGTTAAAACTACAAAACTTGCATATTATTTAATGTAATTTAACCGGACGCCGTTTTTTCTTAAAATTATAAAACAACAATACTATCATATATAAATACGATAGTATTTTTGTCTGTCATTAATCAGTCCTACATAATATTTATGTTAGCTACATTTAATTCAAATATTTTTTAATTAAATAAATTAAAATTTACCAATATGTTTTAGTTCAATTGCATTGATAACATGCGGTATATAAAAATGACTTTCTCCTGTAATCATATTGATGAAATGCAATTTCACCAGGTACATTTGTAAATGTTCCTGTTACGCTAGTGACATGCAACCAGCACTAATTTATAATTACAGTATGTTTGCTTTTATATTTTATTTTTTATGTAAAAACAGAAATAATAACTGAGACCTACAAAATTATATTTTTAAGCTTATAGAAAAATAACTGATATTGGTTTCAGTTTATAAAAGACTGTCATTACGTTTTCTAATTTAGATTTACTGTATTTGTTTTAGAATTTTATTGATAAAGTTTTTTTAATGTGCAAAAAAATTTTTTGGACGTTTACTACCTCGTTTCTCCACAGTTGTAATTACAACGTTTCCATGTTATAAAATATCAACAGAATAATAGCAGTACTATTCATAATTTTTATGTTAATATTATTTACACTATTTATAATAGTACTATCAATAATAATAATAATAATAATAATAATAATAATAATGTTAATAATGTTTATATTTATGTTCCTAGTAACAGTAAATGCACTGATAGCAGTAAGTATAATAATAAGAACAATAATAATACGAATAATTATTAACAATTTTATTATTTATAGTAGTAATAACAATAGTATTGATAAAATAATAATAATAATAATAATAATAATAATAGGACAGGTTTTTCCAGTCATGCGTCTAAAGTAAATAATCTCAACTTTATTTAAAGCTGACTTTTTTATAGTTCATATAAATAATATTAAGATAGAAGAAAATTTCTAATATTATTTCTATTGGTTATAATAAGGTCGGTTTTGAACAATGTTGAAATTATTTATTTTAGGTACACAACGGTACACAAGAACCTGTCAAGTAATAGTAGTAGCAGTAATAGTAATAAGAATCGTTAGGAAAGCAGAAAAGTAATTTATATTCGAACCGTTATAAAGATAATAATTATTTTATACACAAAATTGCAATTTGTTATGTTTACATTTTAAAAAAAATAAATACTGTATCACTTTAATTAACTACTTATTGCAGTGTTTTTGCATTGAAATACGTAACTTGTTTTATTATTATTTTTGTATATTTCTAATTTTTGTTCGTTTTTTATAATTGTTAAATTCCATTATTTACCTTAATTTTGTCTTAATTTTAAATACTTTTTTCTGTGATTAATCCCCCTTTACCTCACCACCCATTTCATATTTTCCTCTGAATCTTACTGATATCATCGATAAATAGAACCGAGGATCAAAAAGAGTTTTATTCCTATTCAACTCGTGTATTAACCTGTAACCTGCAACCTGTACTTAAATATCTTTAATTATAAATTTTCTACCCAGCATTTCTATTAGTCAAAATAACGGTTGCAGATTACAGGTTGATACACGAGTTGAGTAGGAGTAAAACTCTTTTTGATTCTCGGTTCTATTTATTGATAATATTAGTAAAATTTGGGAAAAAATATAAAATAAATAGTGTAGTAAAAGGAGATTAGTCACAGAAAAAATATTTGGAATTAAGACAAAATCAAGGTGGAAATTAACAATTATAGAAAACGAGTAAAAATTAGAAATTTACTAAAGTAGTAATAAAACAAGTTACGTATTACAATCCAAAAACACTGCTATAATCTTTAAAAAAGAAGGAAGAAGAAAATGATTAATAACGCTCTAATGGACGTGTAGCGTGACGCGCACCTCACCTTGTGAGTGTCCAAATTTTTCAACAACATACATAACAATAATTGTAACAACAACTGTTTTAATTGTATTTTAATTTGATATATAATATTTTTAATTATATTTATTTTTAAATATTAATTTTACTATTAATTATATGTGCATGTATACAAAAATGTAAATTTAAAATTTTGGTACGATTAAAAAATTAATTATTTATTTAATTGTTTTTAAAAATTAATTAATTACTTTTTATTTACAAAATTAATTGGCTTTATTTTTTTAGCATTGTTGGTTTTATTGATAATTTTAAGCCGGTGATTAAATGGTATATCGATCACTCAACTCGTCTACCAACCTGCCGTCTGCGATTTGAGGTAAGGCGGGATACGCGTTGTGCGATAAATGTTTTCATAAATATTCGTTTTTTTTTATGTTATAATTATTATTACAGTGCTTTTTCATTCGTAACTATTAATTTAATCCTATTGCAGTATACTTTTCCGTTTCTGTATCGTGATAACTTGCAGTTGATCCTAGTACGATTATTTCAGTAACATTTTTACAATATTTTGTTATTTCTAAATTTTGTACGCAGATTAATGCCTTATAATTTAATTTAATTTAGAATATTATACAGAATGGATAAGTTACAGTTTAGTTCACGTGAAATTGAATTTTATTTTGAATGTTTTGATCAATGTGATGAGGAAAAATGTGGGAAAATATTACTACCTACTGCAAAAGCATTTTTATTAAAATCTAAACTTGATTCAAATGTTATTGATGAAGTAATTTTTATGATAGTAATAATTTTAGATTTTATGCAATTCTAGGGATGCGGATTGTAGTTATCTTACGAGAAATAATTTTTTTCTTTGTCTTAAACTTGTTAGTTTGGCGCAAAATAATTTGGGAATATCAGTATCCAATTTAGATTCTTGTGGTTTGTTTTGATTTTCGTTTTTATTTTAAAGAAAAATCGCTTCCATTACCAAATTTCAGTTTTGATGTGGGTTTTTCAAGTAAAGTACAGAAGTGGGTTTGTTTAATTTATATGTAATTATTTTTAGTAACTTTCAAAAGGATTCATTTAATAATGTAAATATATATTTGTATTAAGATAACAATTTAGTTGGATTATGATTCTCAAGCGTTACTGAAAACAGAAAAAAATATTGAAGATGAAGAGCTTAGTAAGTAATTTTCTGATTATTATGTTGTAATTACTTTCTGTAATTTACTTTTTATACAATAAAAGTGTATATTATGCTAAATGAGGTTTTGCCACCAACTTTTGTTGTCTAAATGTTGTTTTATGCTAAGCCCTCTCGTCCAAATAAATTATTTAAATTGGCGTCCGTTTGTTTACTCTATGCAGCCAATAGATATAATTGGAGGGGTTTAACTAGGGATGTAATTAGCATTTAATATCAGTATACCTCAAGTGTCGTTCATTAAGTCTACATTGCAAAAGTTGATGTTTATGCAGACGTTTTGGTATTTGGACTACCCTAGGTGATAACCGGTGGGGGGTGTTTATCCCCGATGATGATGATTAGAATATTTAAGAGTTTAGTGCGTTTTATTCTATCTTATGCCTACGAAATGGGTATACAAATTTTTGTTCAATTTGAGCAAAGCTGTTTAAGATTCATATGGTTTTACCTTCTATCTAATGTCGAACCCAACCGTTTAATAACTAATCAAAAATTTAAACCATTTTTAAATAATTGTAGCACACTTAACATTAATTGGTCGTTTTTACAAAAATTGCTTACTTATCCGACCAGAATAGCTACAGAAAACCAACCATTATCCGAATGGAAAAGAAAATTATCCGTTGATCAGCATTATAGCGCACGAACTCAGTTGTTCTATTTATGCTAAGCCCCTTCGTCAAAATTAATTACTTAATTGGGCGTTCGATTGCTTACCCCCTTGCAGTCAATAGAGATTATTGGGGGGAGGGCTTAATTTGGGATGTGATTAACATTTAAGGTCAGCATATTTCAAATGTGGCTATAGTAATTTGTTTTATTTTGAGCGGTAATAATCGGTGGGGGTTGTTTATCCCCAATGATGATCTATGAATATTTTGAAACAAATTGTAAGAATAGGAGAATTTTTGACAGTTAGTGTTGTGGTTGCTTCTTTATTCTATATACATTTATACAACATCACATGATTAACTATAATGCTTTTATAAGTATAACAAACGTATGAGAATAGCAAGGTTTTTTGGTTGATAGCATTCTTGTGATGACAATACTGTTTCCAAAAATTGACTAGGTTACTTGATTTTTTATCAGGATTAGCTCCTTTATCTCAACGGCTACATTTGGTATACATATATCATTAAATAACTTTTAAATTTCCTGGGTAAATACTTGCGTCTATTCCTTAAGGCAGTAACCGAGTTATACTACTGTGCACTCGATCTCTGATTTATGTTAATCTGAGTTCAAGATGTACTACATGGAAGTACGAAAACAGGATGATCGTTTTTTGGAAATTAAGACTATGAGTATTACTCAGATCCTCAGGATTATTAGCTTTCAAATAGAATGACAGTCAGTACTATACTTATATTACCGAGGATAGTGTTAGAACAATGTTTGTGGTTGTTAGATTATTCTATAAGGCGGCGCTTGAAAGACGGTTGTTATTTTAATAACCAGGATATCTACAATTATTATTAGAAACTCATAATTACTTTATTAAACTTATTACGTTGTACTATCGTGTGTTTATTAATTTACTTTAATCAAGGACCACTGACAAGCAGTAATCTCAATTCTGTTGGTGACGTGAGATATGATGAAGGTTCTCGTCAAATGTGTGAAGAAATGGAAACATTAAATAGATCGAATCCCAATTATAAAGCTTCAAAAAATATATGCCAAAATGTAAATAATTCAAGTGATAACGAAATTGATAAAAAATTGGATTCAGTAAACAATTTAAAATTTGAAAATTCTTTTAATGGAAAAGGTGAGTTTATATTTTTGTTTCGTCACAAGTGTTATTTTAAATTCTTTTTGGAAAATGGATGTTTATTTTACGAACTAGGATGCTAAATGATCCTGAGGATTTGAGTAATGCTTATAAAGTCTCAAACTCCAATGATGGGGATACTCCTGACTGTTATTCCTCCACGTGGTGCATCCTGGACTAGGTGCTTATAGGCCTGTAGGCATTCTAGACCAATAACAGCAGGGACCGAGTTCACAGCGGTATATCTGTTCTCACTGGACTCCTGCTCAGTGAAGGAGTGTTAGCATACACCCTAGATGCAAAAAAAAGTATCTTAAGGTATTCGTTTACCATATGTAGCCGGCTAGACTAAGGGAGTTCACCCTGACAGAAAATCAGGCCTCAGGTCCTTATCCTGTGCAATCCAATATGAAACTTCGATCAAAAAGAAAATATGTGATGGAATCAGCAGCCGAGACCCCCAGGGCATCTGATCTTCTAAACGCGTCTGGGGAAGGACCGAAGTTGATAGGTTTGTATGGGAGAGTTAACAAAATTTCACCCTTGTTAACTAATAATGACGAGCCTGACTTAAAGTCACCAAGGTGTGAACGGTCAGCCTCTGATGACTCCCATGGATATGTCAACCGGCGTCATCCCTCCCGTCTCCCGAAGAAGATTGCCTTGTCAATTCCTGTGAACACTGGCGCCGTCGCAAGGAAGCAATCTTCTAGTTAAGAAACTTTATTCCCCCCCCAAGTTCAATTAGCATCCGAAATACACTCCGCATAGGAACATGGAACGTACGATCATTGTCATCTGTCTTGACTCAAGCATTTACTGCCGCAGAGCTAAGTCGTTACAAGATTGACTTTGCTTGTCTTCAGGAAACAAGACTGAATTGTTCGGATCCGTTTCGTCTTCCTACAGCTTCCCAGTCTGTTGCATTATTTCTCCCATCACGGGGTTGCATTTTGTCTATCCCCAACAGTTTCCGGTGCGTTAATTGACTGGAAGGGCATATCTACACGATTAGCGTTTGCGCGCTTTAAGGTATCCAATTACTCAATGACCGCCATCAATGCTTATGCTGAAAGAAATAGATGCGTTTTACGAGCAACTAGAAGATTTATACTTTCTGGCTCAAAATCTCATCCCAAATTATCGTTATTGGAGGAGATTTTAATGGCAGAGTTTGCAGGGACGATGTCAACCGTCCCTGGATTGGCCCTTGGACAAAATCGCGCGATCAATGCGAGAACGGAAGAAGATTAAGTGAATTCGCTGCTAGGTGCAATATGGTTCTCACGAACACATTTTTCCAACACCCCGCGAAACATTTGACAACATTTCGTTCAAGCTGTGGTAGATACTCTTCCCAAATTGATTACGTTCTGGTTAACAAACGCTGGTTCAGTGCAATAAAGAATTCCCGCGCATACAGAGGTTGCCGAACAGGAAGCGAGAATGACACCGATCATTCGCTTGTTTCATGTTCACTTCGTCTACGTCTCAGAGTGACAAAGGCTAGCCCTGAAATTCATGCTCCGGATTATTCTCTACTAACACACAGTGACTATGCTGACAAGTTTTCCAAAGCCTACTTATTAGCTCCAGCTGTTCCAAGTTGCAGTATGGGAATAAATCGACCATGGAACATTTTGAAACGAAAGATCGACTTAGCTAGTTTGGTGCTCCCCCGTTTAACCAACTTAAAAGGACCAAACTGGTTGTCCGCCAATTCTCGATATCTTTATTCACAAGCAAAGATATCTACGAGAAAAAGCGAAGCAAGATTATTACGTGCGGGATTTCGAAAAAGTTATGAGGATGAACAAAGACACTGGAATTCTGTAGCAGATGAGCTAGAAGTTTCTGCTCGCCATAATGACAGCGGGAAATATACAAGAAATTGGAACAACTCTGCCTTGGTAACAAAGTTAAAGTTGGATTATCTGGCATTTCAAACGAAGACTGGTTACTTCTTTTTAACCAGATTTTAAACCATCCTGAAATCACAACAGGCTGGTTACAAGATGAATCCAATCTTGACACAGTTTCTCCGGCAATTTATCCAATCTCCGTAGAACCTTCAACTGTCGATAGTATGCACATATGCAATAAACTCAAAGGTAGGAAAGCCGCCGGATTCGAAGGAATTCCTCCATATGTCTTCAAATACAGCCCCTCGCGGCTCACTGAAGATCTCTATGGCATCATAACGGATTTTTGGACAACTGAGCAGTACCCTGAAGACTGGCATCGTGGTTTTATTGTTCTTGTTCACAAGAAGGGAGATCGGCAATTACCTGCTAACTACAGGGGCATCAGTTTACTTTGTATGGCTGCAAAATTTGCCACATCAGCGATAGTTAATAGGATTCGCTCGGAGAGGGAGAAGACTACACGTCCCAATCAAACTGGTTTTCGTCCTGGTTTGGGATGCGTTGATCAGATTCACACTCTCCGGCGCATCCTGGAATTTCGGACAAAGTTTTACGTATCTGGGCTATTCGATTACTTCTGACGAAAGTTCATTTAACGAATTAAATCGTCCAATTTGTTTGGCTGCTGCTGCGTTTGGAAAACTTGCTAATCCAATATGGGGACGAAAAAACATCAATCCAAAGAAAAAGATGAACATTTTCTCTTCATTGGTTCGCACAGTACTTCTGTACGCATCTGAAACCTGGACTCTTACAGGGTTAGAGTTCATGAAGCTTAACAAATTTGAGGCAAGATGTCTCAGATATATTTGGCACAACACTTGTTTTGCATCATCTGTATCAAGGGACTGGACGAAAAAGATCAGCAACCGCCAAATTCGAGATGACCTCCAATTTCATGAACTGTCCCCTTTTGATATCGCGACAATGTAGATTACGCTGGTTTAGACACGTTCTTCGTAAAAATCCTGATGCAATCTCATGTTCCGTAACTTTGGCTTGTCCACATGCCGATTGGAAGAAAAGGAAAGGTGGTCAGAAACGTACTTGGATGGACGCTGTTCGGGACGATCTTCACCCTATTTTGACCGGGACTTTATCTTGGAAACAATGGCAAAGTCGTTGGATTGACATATTGGTGTACGCCTCCAAAAATCGTGAACAATGGAGGGAATAATTTGAGATGTTTTGAGAACCTGGAACTAATAAAGAGGTGGCTTTGCCACCAACTTTTGTTGTTGTTGAACTAGTACATTTTATGATGTTATATAGGGTATCACGATCTTATTTGCATTTTTTGTTGCTGAATAATTGATAATTGAATACTATTGTAACGAGCTGTAATTGATTAATCCCAATTTGCGCAAAACTATCTGTATCGAATATCGTAAATTTATTTACCAATTCATTATTTCTATATTTACACGGCATTTAGTCTAGGATGCGCTACGTAGTCAGGAATATCATCGTCATTCGAAATTGAGTCTTTATAATCATTACTCATCAAATCCTCAGGATTATTTGCATTCCGTAAATAAAATTGCATCAGGAATAAACAACGAGCAAACAGATTACAATGAAAATCATTTTTTAATAAGAAATCGATGTTTCTTACAAAAGGAACAAAAGCTTGAACTATTACAAGAAATAAAGTACAATATTTATAATGGTAAAGAGTTACAGTAGACAAAATTACTGGCGAACTAGTAAACGTTTTACATTATATCTATTTTTCTGGGTGTTTTGCAAGTAATTGAAAAAATTTGTCCATTGAAACAACATGCATGTGAACGTATGTGAAGGTATCTATTTACCATATGTAGTTGGTTAGGCTTGTGGATTTGTCAACTGGCGTCAACCCCGAAGAAGATCACCTCGTTAATTCTTGTGAACCCTGGCGTTGTCATTTCACATCCGACAACCTTTTGTATAGGAATTTGAGTTGCTATACGAATTTAAAATTAAAGGAGAGGTGACTCTGTGACCAACTTATGTTGTGTTACGAGCAAGTATCGAGGCATTAGTGTACTTTTTGTTGCCTCGGTAGTGATAATGTATATGATTATTAAGCAGAGTTGGGGTGGCGTTTTAGTAGAGGGCTCTCATTTGGCTTCGCTAAATGTCCATACAACAGAGACAGCGGTATAACTTTATTATGGATGCTACATACGGGTAAGTCACAAAAGGAGTTGAAGCAGATAGTGGAACTGAAATCGTAGATTAGAAATATGCTGGTGACGCAATAATTTTTGGAGTGGTATAATTACAATTTTCAATCGAATGGATGAAGTACATTTTATAGGTCATTCATAGTCCTGTTAAATCCATTAAATCAAATTGTACCATTTTTTTCAAACGAAACATCTCAATTGAGTATTTCTCTTTTTAGCTGGAACTGCATAAAACCAGTTGGGCCAATAGTTTATTCTGCATAATTGTGTGTAATGTTTTAAGACTAATACTATTAGTTTGTCTTTGAACTCAGAGAAGAGGTTGAATGAAGTTTCTTGGCTAGAGGATCGCTTTTTTGCGACGACGCCAGTGTTTCCAGGAATTGACGAAGCGATTTTCCTTGGGAGAATTGCTGGTTGACAACGGTTGACCAATCTATAAGCCTTATCGGCTACATACAGTAAATGCATACCATGAGATATCCTTTAAGCATCTTGGATGTATACCAGCACCTATTCACTAAGCGGGAGTTCAGTAAATGCCCAGTTATACAGCTATGAACTCGGTCTATGCTGTTACTAATCTAAATGCATGTGGTCTCTTAATCTAGGGTGTACCACGTGGAGGAGGAACAGTCAGGAATATCACCATCATTGGAAATTGAGACTTTATAAGCATTAATTAAATCTCCACGCTCATTAACATCCCAGAAACCTCAAACATACAAAAAGTAAAACCATAGAGTTAACCTATTCCCTTTGTATTTTTAACTTACATTTTCTTCTTCATTCAAACAGTTTGTCAAAGTAAACAATTGAAAACACATAATTTTTTGTCAAGGAAGTCGTTGATCGAGGATAATTGTAAAAAGAAAAAGTACAGCACAGGCTTGACCTTAAATCGCAAAAGACAAACGGTGTATTTTGCACAATTTAACAATTTAATTGGATCGGACAGCGAAAATTCCAAAATGATTTCGTTGTCCGAAGCAATACAATTTTTTACGGCTCAATACTCTATTTCAACTAGCTTGTTTAATGAAATTTGGTGAGTATTTGTTTAAATATTCCTACTACAGACACTTTTCACTAAGTAGAAATTCAGGATATTAAAAGGTTATTTAATTTTAACTCTTATCCAGTGAAATAACCAAGACCCCCTAGTGGATACATTCAAATTTATGGTTGACCAAATAAGACAAGTAGGTATGGTACCTTGGTGACGTTCATTTATTTTCATTTTGGTTGGTGACGTGGTCACCTCTTTATTATTTTCCATATTTATACGGCATATTAAACGATTGAATTTGATAGCTTGATAAGCGTGACAAATATAGGACCATAACAAAGTTTTTTTTGGCTTAAAGACGGTGTCTTTATGACGGCGCCACTGTTGGCAAGGATTGACAAGACCGGTTGATGTTTTGTCAGCCTAACGGCTACATATACGTATACCTTACACATGATACACATATACCTTGAGATACCTTTTAAGTACTTTAGGTATATGCTTGCATTCATCCACTTATTAAAGCAAAAGCCCAGTTATACTGCTGTGTTAGTCTAGGTGCTTAGGAGCATCTAGTTCACGATGCATCACGAGGAGGTAACTGTCAGGGATATCACCATCATTAGAAATTGAAACTTTATAAGCATTACTCAAATCCTCAGAATTATTAGTATCCCATGATTTAATGTTTTATCATTTGAATCTGCAAAGTGGATAGAAATGTTGTGCATTGTAAACATGCAATAAACGAATTTATAAATTATCGAGGTTATTTGGGAGTTTAGCATCAGCGATATTGCGTTTGATTCAAACCTGGGTGGGTATGGGTTCGATTTTCACCACCAGTACTAAATGCGGGCCTACGTTCGGCTTCGTCATAATGTTCACTTGTCGAAAGTTGTTTTTCGATAAATATTTAAAGTAGTTCACATGTTTACATATTGACGATTTGTAATTTTGTGCACTGCAGTCAGCTGTTTCAGTTTGGACCCGGTAACAACTTGAATCGAACAACTTTTTGTTTGGTTTCCCATTTGGCATATTTGTGTTATCAGCGAGAATTGTCCATTGTACAAGCTTTAAGAGCATCGAAATCCTTTATTTCCAAGCACCATTTGAACTTTTCCAATACTGGTTTACAAAGTATGTCAATGTGTCTGTATATGTGTGTGTGTGTGTTCAAGTTCAATTCATAATATTGTCTTGTAGTAAAATAAAGATGCGTTTGGATTTCACTTTAATATTAACATTCTTAAGCTGTACTCATCTATGTATGCCATTTAGCGGATATATTTAAACGTTTAAATCGATAACACTACTCTAGGTAGCAATTACTATCAAAATGTACAACTTACTACTGTTTTGTTTTAAGCACGATCATTCATTTTTCATTTTAGACAATAAAGTATTTTAAATTTTTATATACAACTTATAAAAAAATAATCTATAATTTTAATCTGTGGGATACAGGTGTGTTTATTTATGCAACCATTTGCAATGAAACAACCGAACAATTATTATCTTTCAAATAATTATTACGTAACTATTTTACATAATCTATTAAATACATTGTACTGAATTTGAGGTATTATCCTTACATAAGACCAACTTCAATATTGTTTATTTAAAAACTCAAAAACTTGGATATTGCATAGAAGAAACATGTTAAATTATCATACTAACTGAAGGTTCACATTATCTTGGAATATTTACTTTTTTGAAAAGCAAATATTCAATAGTTTCCATTTAAGTCACTTCGTTTCGCTTTATATATATATATATATATATATATATATATATATATATATATATAGAAATTATAACAATTGCTGCAAAAATTTATAAGAGTATCAAATCTAAATTAATTTGTTATATTCAATAGTTTTTTCATAAAAATAAATATTAAGAATCAAAAATAATATCAAGTACTTAATGTTGCTTTACATCTACCTAGAAATATTTATTTTAAAATGTTGAATCGGTAAAAGTAGCATGTTTTGAAAGCTACTTCTACATAAACGTGGGTAATTAGTTGAAGTTACATAAGTTTTGTAATAATTGGTCTATTAATTTGTGTGCTTAATTCCATTAAAAAAGAACAATTATTAATTGTTAATATTTATATTAAATGCACATTCAACTGTGACGTCATAATACTTATCAAAACAAGCATGGATCAATCCATTCCATGTTAATGAAAATAACATAAAAGTTTTTAATTATTTTTTTAAAAAGTATTCATATTTAATGAAATTAAAAATTATTTCCGCTCACTTTGCTTTCTGTTTGTGTAGAAGTAGCTTTCAAAATATGCTATTTTTGCCGATTCAACATTTTAAAATAAATATTTCTAGGTAAATGTAAAGCAACCATTAAGTACTTTATATTATTTTTGATTCTTAATATTCATTTTTACGAAAAAACTATTGGATATAACAAATTAATTTAGATTTGATACTCTTATAAATCTTTGCGCAATTGTTATAATTTATATATATATATATATATATATATATATATATATATATATATATATATATATATATTGTAGCAAATGAGCTTGCTCATTTATTTAATGTTATATGGCATAATGAACAAGTTCCAAATGATTGGCGACAAGGATTAATTGTTACCCTTCCCAAAAAGGAAGTCTGAATGATTGCAATAATTGGCGCGGAATAACCTTATTGTCTGTTCCTGGTAAGGTGTTTTGTAAAGTAATTTTAAATCGTTTAAGTAATGCGGTAGATAAACACCTTCGAGAACAACAAGCAGGTTTTCGGAAAGGAAGAAGCTGTATTGAACAAATACTCACTCTTCGTAACATTATTGAGCAAAGTCAAGAATTTCAGCAATCACTAACAATCAATTTTATTGATTTTATGAAAGCTTTTGACAGTGTTCATCGAGAATCTTTGTGGAAAATCGTTAAGTTTTACGGAATACCGTTAAAATATGTGAATATTATGCGTTCGCTATACCAAAATTCAAGTTGCTGTGTTCGAACAAAAAATGGTCATACTGCTATGTTCGAAATTGTCACGGGAGTACGTCAAGGATGTATTTTGTTACCGTTTTTGTTTCTTCTGGTAATTGATTTTATTATGACTCAATCCATGAATAATTTGTCTTATGGTATCAAATGGAACCAAGGCAGATTAACGGATTTGGATTTTGCAGATGATATTGGTCTACTCAGTGAAACCCCAGAAATGATGCAAAATATGACAACACGACTCAGTGATATCAGTTCTCGTATTGGCTTACGGATTAATTGTTTAAAGACAAAAGTGTTGTGCATAAAGTCAAACAATGATTTGCCCATCAAAATTAGTGGACAAAATATTGATACTGTTGATTCCTTTACATATCTGGGAAGCATCATTGGTAAAGACGGACAAACCGAAATTGATGTTAAAGCCAGACTTGGTAAGGCAATATCAGTCTTCAATAGACTCAGATCAATATGGTCATGTTCTTCCATTCGCCTAAAGGCAAAACTTTGTTTGTACGCATCAATAATCATTCCTACGGCAATATATGGGAGTGAAACGTGGAAACGTACGGACAAGATTGATAAGATGGTGGATGTTTTTCATCGCCGGTGTCTTAGAAGTATTTTAAAGATTACCTGGCGCGATCACATTTCAAATGATGAGATCATGAAAAGAACTGACTCTCGTTCACTCCATGACATCATTACAATTAGACGAAGAAAATTACTTGGTCAAATTCTACGTTTACCGCCCGAAAGACCAGCAAGAACGGTTTTGGAATGGACAATTGTAAATGGTAAAAGAAAGGTTGGCAGACCAAAGAAAACTTGGCTAAGAACTATTCGGGAAGATCTAATTGAAATGAATGTTTCATGGGCACAAGCAAAACGTTTGGCAGAATGTTCAAATACATGGAAACATTTTGTTGTCTCATGTTCTCTTTGAATTACGAGACTTTGATGTTAATTTTTTGCTGTAATTGTAATCTTATTGCCCCATGCTTATTTTTTTAAAGCAAAAGGGTTTTGTAATAATAATAATAATAATAATGTATATATATATATATATATATATATACATCAATTTGTGTTGAAAGTGCAAATAGCCAAGTTGGATGGTATTGAATTTGATGATGAAATTAGCGATACTGAAGGCTTAATCAATCCACCTGTTCATTGCAAATGGACTCCAATCAATGTTCATTACATGCCGCCAAATGAATCTATCGATCCACAGTATCACAATTTGGATTTACCCCCTGATGGTTCAAATTTATTGAGTCAAAGGAGTTCGTCACGTGACTACTCACCGTCATCATCGGCTGCATCCTTTTCTTCTGTCTCTTCATCATCAACATCGTCAGATTACTTGAGCGATGAGGACAATGCAAGTGTAACTAATCAGTTACCTAAAGGTGGTCATTATCAGCCTAACCGGTATGCGATATTTATTTTATTTGTTTAAAATTGTGTTTTTTTACATCGGGGGGATATTTAAAAAAAAGTTAATTAAACACTTGCATGCAAAACATTTTTGAATCAGTGAATGTTTAGTGCAGCCCTCTAGATGGTGATGATGATTATGATTATGTGAGGGCGCCTATTTCATAGTGTGTTCAACTTTAAGCTATTAATGTTGAATTCGTAATGCGTAAAATGATACTTAATGCGATAATAAATCTAAGTAACAGTATGGATGTTAATGATTACGTAGATTAAAGTGGTATTTGTGTGAAATTTCAATTTCGGATCAAGGTGATATCCTTATTTTCGTATATTTCCTTCTGACGCATCATGAAAATGAATTTATGACCGAATACATAGAGGTGAACAGTAGTTTGGTAAGCCGAAGGTAAACAAAACTATTTATTTGAACTTTTTTAATATTTTAATACAGAGCAAATATTTTGACGCATTATCGTAATTTATTATTTGCACATACCTAAAACTACAACTGTCACAACAATTACCACAAAAAAGTTATTATTTAACTAAAATATATCTTGCAACTACTTAGCGTACAAGAGAAATGTTACTTCGATTATAAAATATGCAGTACTATATAATTGTAATTATATATACATATATATTGTAATAAAAAATTGTATAAAATATCAGCTGGTGTAACATCGAAAATGGAGTAAAATGAATAACATAATTTATAACATCAACTATTAAAGAACAACAGATTACATGCAATTTTTCAGTTACCAAATAAAAAATAGGTTTATTACATATATATATATATATATATATATATAATTCTATGACAATTTTTTGATCATTCGTGGAAATTGTAACACGTTTTATTCGAAGTTTTTGTCCATTAATAATTCGATGAATTGTTGAAAGATTAACTTTATAGAATTTCGCCAATTTTTGGGTGAAAATCCTCCATTTTTTAATTCTTTAATGACACGATATTCATTGTGAGATGAAAACATTTTTATCACTATTGTTTATTTCACTAACAGAAAGCAAAATGAGCGGATGAGCGGAATCTCAAGGTTAAACGTAAATAATAAATTATTCAATTTGTCTTATAATTTTTATTTTTAAAATTTTTTAAAAGTTATTTTTATTCATATAGATTGCAATAGTTAAATGTTAATTTTGATAATTATTGTGACATCACAATTAGGTTAGAGTTGAATATATATTTAACATTAAATTAACGATTACTCATTGTTTATTTTTAATAAAATTAAGCACACAAACTAGTAGTAATAGGCTAATTACTATAAAAATTATGTAACTTCAATTTATTATTCACGTTTTTATTGAAGTAGCTTTTAAAATATGCTATTTTTGCCGACTCAGCCTTTTTAAATAAATATTTTTAAATATATATAAAGGAACTATTAAGTACTTGACACTATTTTTAATTCTCTATATTTATTTTTACGAAAAAACAGTCGGGTATAACAAATTAATTTAGATTTAATATTCTTATAAATTTTTGCCAACTAAAAATAGTGTCTTTGTCAGATGATGAAATTTTAAACTGCTTATAATGGGATCTTTTATTAATTGTTTTTAATATATTTATAAATTAAAATAATTAAAAAATAAATATTTTTTCAATAAATTTAAACAAAATTGTTGTATTTTTTTTATCTCAAGAGGTATTCACGTAAAGATAGATAAAATAATAATAATAATAATAATAATAATAAAAATAAAAGTTGGTGGCAAAGCCACCTTTTTATTAGTTCCAAGTTCTCAAAACATCTCGAATTATTCCTCTCCACTGTTTACGATTTTCGGAGGCGTGCACTGATATGTCAATCCAACGACTTTGCCATTGTTTCCAAGATAAATTCCCGGCCAAAATGTGGTGAAGATTGTCCCGAACAGCGTCCATCCAAGTACGTTTCTGACCACCTTTCCTTTTCTTCCAATCGGCATGTGGACAAGCCAAAGTTACGGAACATGAGATTGCATCAGGATTTTTACGAAGAACGTGTCTAAACCAGCGTAATCTACATTGTCGCGATATCAAAGGGGACAGTTCATGAAATTGGAGGTCATCTTGAATTTGGCGATTGCTGATCTTTTTCGTCCAGTTTCTTGATACAGATGATGCAAAACGAGTGTTGTGCCAAATATATCTAAGACATATTGTATCAAATTTGTTGAGCTTCATGAACTCTAACCCTGTAAGAGTCCAGGTTTCAGATGCGTACAGAAGTACTGTGCGAACCAATGAAAAGAGAATGTTCATCTTTGTCTTTGGATTGATGTTTTTTCGTCTCCATAATGGATAGCAAGTTTTTCAAACGCATTAACAGCCAAACAAATTGGACAATTTACTTCATTAGATGAACTTCCGTCAGAAGTAATCGAATAGCCCAGATACGTAAATTGCTTTACATTGAGAAGCACAACATCATTTAATACAATCCTCGCATCAGGAGCCTCTGACGTCATGATGACTGATTTTTGGGATTGAACTTTAGGCCAAATTCACTAGAAACTTTCACAAGAAAATCTAGTGTTCTCTGCAGTTGATCTTTATTTTCAGCTAGCAGAACAGTATCGTCAGCGTATTATAAGTCGGTGATGGGCTTTGTACCAACATACACGCCTTCCATTTGTCCAGAAACCTTGGCAAATATAGCATCGATTGCATAGTTGAATAAAAGTGGAGCAGCCACACAACCTTGACGGACACCGCTACGTATTTCGAACGGCTTTGTAGTAGGTCTGTTGCAAATGCGGATTACAGCACTTGAGTTCTTGTACAGAGCACGTAGGAGATTTACAAGTTTCATCGGAGTTCCATCACGTAACATAGCTATCTAGAGTTGTTTTCTGTTCAGCGAATCGAAGGCTGAAGAATGGTCTATGAATGCTACATACGTAGGGCGCTGAAACTTTGTCCAAAATTCCAGGATGCGCCTGAGCGTGTGAATCTGATCAACGCAGTCCAAACCAGAACGAAAACCAGTTTGGTTGGGACGTGTGGTCTTCTCTCTCCGGGTGAATTTTATTAGCTATCGCTGGTGTGGTAACTGGTTCCCCTGTAATTAGCAGGTATTTTCCGATCTCCCTTCTTGTGAATAGGAACAACAGTAGCACGGTGCCAGTCTTCAGGGCATTGCTTAGTTGTCCAGAAATCCGTTTTAATGCCATAAACGTTTTCAGTAAGCTTCGACGGACCGTATTTGAAGATATGTAGGAACTGTATTAAGATTGAATTGACCTTGCAACCAGCCTGTTGTGAGTTCAGGATGGTTTAAAGTTTGGTTAAAGTGAGGTAACCAGTCTTCGTTTGAAATGCCAGATGATCCAACTTTAACTTTGTTACCAAGGTAGAGTTGTTACAATTTCTTGTATACTTTTTCACTACCATTATGGCGAGCAGAAACCTTTAGCTCATCTGCTACAGATTCCCAGACTAGACTAACACAGTACTAACCGAGTGCATCATAGTATAAGTGGGCTTCTAATTTGACGGATGGATGTGAGAATACATCCAGGGTACTTAAAAGGTATCTTAAGTTATACATATAATATGGTTGATTGATTAAAAAAAGTTTTGAGAATTTTTACAAAAAGATGCGCTATTACACGGATTTCGTTTAGTGACCAAGTGACTTTGTTATCCTACGTCTTTTATTTTTCCAAAGTCATCATAGCAGTATTAGAGAATGATTTCTGCTATTATTTTATCGATGATATTTTAAATTGGCTTTACACCAAATTACCTAACAATGGTGTTTTAGTGGTGGGATTTGGATTATATTGATGATATTGTGCTGTTTTCGAATTGCAACCCCAGACAATTAATAATAGTCAACGTAATGAGTCTAAATTGGAATTGACTCGGCATACATGCTGCACTATTACAACTCCTAAACCAATTACTAATAAAAGCGCAGTTATTAAACTAAAGCATCTTTAGCACCACAGGTTGAAGAGATAACAGTTTAATTATATTATATACAATCCTATATAGTAAGTAACATGAAATCATAATTTTATCAATATATGTTGTTAATAATAAAAAATGGATAAAAATAGAACTTGTTTATAATGAAAGGTTGGGTAAAATCGTCAACATGGAATATAACATTAACTATTACATAAAATACGAAGCATATTTAATGGTTTTGAAGCATATTTTTTTTAAGTAACAAATAATTGCTAAAAGTATTTTTAGTTTTCTTACTGTTCAAATTGTTGTTACAGATTGATTTTTCTAACATCGATTACTTTTTATCATTTTTTTTACTTTGACAAGACATGTAAGGAATTTGTTTTACAAAATAATTGCTACCTCTAGCTAAATTCGGACTACACATAAGCCTGAAATGTAGAGTACCAAATTTGCAAACAACAACATTGATATTCTCCGTTATTTTATAACTTTTTCCAGCTGACCTGAATATACGTCTATCAAAGTACCAATATATTCATTCGAAATGCAATCTTTTCTATAATGTAAATAATGTTCTCCATAAGTAATACGTCATTTTACAAGGTGTTGACCTACCGTTTAAAAATTAATAAGATTAGAAGCTGGGCTGTAGGGCATCAAATGTACAAATATTCATTTTTCTTTTACTTATTAAGGTTTTTTTTCCAATTTAAATAGATGAAACAAAGAATTGTAAATTATACACATTACCATTTCTAGAGGGCATTTTGGAATATTATTCTGAACATTTTTTCAATGTTTTGAAACAGATATCTTATGAATTATTTTTTTTAATTATTGAGGATAACTATTGCATTTCGGTGGTGGGATTCAAATCCATGCTAACTCAGATATAAGTCTGTAACGCTAGACCACCCTGGCATTATATATATATATATATATGTTTTTTCAAATGAGTTGTTCAGTTAGTTTTAGTTGTTTGCATAGTTGATACTCGTTAATTTTAGTTTATATTTAAGTTTGCGATAAATGCCACTTTATTAAAATGCTTACGTAAAGAGAAAAGCACTTGTTTTTGTCAAGGTTTTTGTTGATATTAAAGTATGCAGGTTAAAAATATAAAATAATGTTTGTATTCCAGCACTATTGACCCCGTTCGGCTCTTATCCATTATTACCGGTGGTCGCCGTTTAACATCCGTTCATCAGCGACGACGTCTATTGTGTGCTCTGGTTCGTGAAGCCAAATCAGTCAATCATTCTCTACTTCGTCTGAACAACGAACTCCAATGTGAGTTGGCCGAGCTTAATGACCAGCGCGTCAATTTGAGCGCCCAGCTGCGACATTTAGGGTTGAACACATACCGCGTTTCTGAAATTGATCACCAACGTTTATTTTAATTTAGATCGTTTTTGCTTTTTTGTGATTTAAAGGTTTTTTGTTTTGCATTTATTTTAATTTTTAATAAAATAGTGTGCCTATTAGTACTTTTTCTAGTATTATGTGTTTATTTTTTCTATTATATTGTGTTTAACTGTATTTGTTCTTAATATGGATAGGATAGATTTAGGGATGCGCTAACAACAAAAGTTGGTGACAGAGCCACCTATTCATTAGTTCGAAGTTTGCATAGCATCCTGAATTCATATGAGAAGAGGTTGTCGGAAACGATTTAAACTTAAGGTTGGGAGTTAATGAAGACCGCCGACGCCGGTGCTCACTGGAATATAGGGGGGAATTGACGGTTAACACCGGATGACCCCATTTACGGAGTACACAGTAAATGAATATATCGAAATAACTTTTAGGCATTTTGGGTGTATACTAGCATCCATTAACTCAGGACGAGTTCAGTTACAGCTCAATAACGTTAGCATGGTGGTTAAATATTATACTCATTTGAAATCTTACAGTTGTAGTGTGTTGATTTAAAGGACTTGTTTAGTGTTGAAAATGGTTATTAAACAAATTAGATGTTTTATAAGAATCAGTTCGGTTTTTTGATACACTGTCTCCTCATTTAGACCGGAATTTAAACATTGCACAAGATTTTAATAATATGTATATTGATTATGCAAATTTTAGCTTTATACACGAGTTAAATAGGAAGAAAACTCCTTTCAATACTCTGTTCAGGGTATCAGGTATCATATGAAAATAATAAGTAGTTGACAAAGGAAAGGGAAAAAATAAAGTATTAGGTAAAATTGAGATAATATTTATACGCAGATTTGAACGCATGGGGAGATGGGGCTAGTACAACATGTGGGGGTAGACTGTTCCATGCGGTGATAACCCTATAGGACATAATCGGGAATGAACTCGGGGCTTGTATAATTTGAGTGAGCGTCCTCGACGGGAATCGTGGGAGAAAGCGAATAAATGCTTAAACTGGGTAGAATTGATGAGTTTGAAAACTAAAATTAGGTTGCCCCGGAGTTTCCTATTTTTCAATGGGAAGAGACGAAGAGCTTCTAGACGCTTAGAGTAAGCAAGGCTCTTGAGGTTGCGCCGCAGTCTAGTAAAGCTCTTTTTAAACCTTATCAAGTTTAACTACGTCAGCCCTTAGGATAGGCGACGTTACTTGAATATAATATTCAAGGTGCGGTCTAATGTAGAGTTGGTATAGGAGTCGGGTGCAGCTGGCTGGGATATTTCCTAAGTTACGCCTGAAAAATTTTATTAGACGATAACAGGTTAAGGATGCTCTATTATGATGTGACGAGAAGTTAAAGGAGGGGTTGAAAATCACACCAAGATTTTTAACCGTGTCAATCTTGGTGATAATCTGAGTACTAGGGAAAATGTATCGGTTACCTGAAGGTTTCCCAAATTAAAAGTGATTACATTTAGAAATATTTAGGGGGAGTGCATTGTCCATGAACCACTGGTAAATGTTATTGACATCCTGTTGCAGTTATTCGGGGTTAGAGCCCAAATTTTGACATCATCCGCATAAAGCAGGATGTCAGATTAAACAACTGTAGGCAAGTCATTAATATAGATAATAAAAAGGAGAGGGCTTAAAACTGATCCCTAAAGGACCCCTGAGCTGATCAGAGAGGGAGAGGAGGTTGCGCTACCTAATTTAACACAGAACTGACGATTAGTGAGAAAGTCACGTATCCATTCTAGGAGTGGAGGACTTATCCCAAAAGCTTTCAGTTTACTTAGCAATGCTGAATACGGAACTTTATCAAAAGCTTTGCAAAAGTCGAAGTAGATTACATTGACTAATGGTAACGATCCAGTATGCAAGTAATGCTCTTAGTAAACGTCAGTAGATTGAAAAAACAGGATTTCCCGGATATGAACTTGTGTTGAGCAGGATTTATAAGGTTTTTCATAGTGGTAAAAGCAACCAAATGGGATTTAATAATTTTCTCTAGGATTTTGTTGAAACCGGATAAAATACTAATCGGCCTGAAACTATCCGGCTTAAACTTGGATCCGATCTTATAAATGGGCCGAATAAAGGCGAGTTTCCAGATGGCGGGTTAGTTACCGGACTGAATGGAGCGATTAAAAATAAGAGTGAGGGGAGGAGCTAATTCAGAGGCACATTCTTTGAGAACTCTCGGGTAGAGTTCATCTGCACTTCGGGATGTTGGTTTGAGCTGGGATAGATATTTAAAAAATAGAGAGGACGTAATATTGGGACAACCTGAGTCTAGAGAGGGCTCAGGAAGGGGACTAATTGAAAAATCGGGATTAAAAACGGACTTAAAATAATTACTAAAGGAATTGCACATATTAGGTAACGATGAAAAGGAACCAGAATCACTTTTAAGCTTAGGGAGGGGAGATTATAACCTCGCTTATTCTTGATGAATTTGAAAAGAAGACTATTATTGGATCTAGTGTTGCTCAGGAATGAGTGGAGTCTTAGGCTTTTGAGCCGTCTGAGACAAGCTACAGATTTGCTATAAAGATCTAGATAACGGTAGAGGAAAGTGGAAGACCTGTCGATTTCCACTTATTAAAAACAGTATTGCGCGACTTAATGGTACGAATAATGTGACGAGGAATTTTGGGTTTAGAAAGGATTGGGGTATGAAAGGGAATAAAACGCTCTATACCTATTCGAATGGAATAAGAGAAGTGGTCATATGGACTATCTATGTCATTAATGGAGAAGTCCCAGTTAACATCCCTCAGGCAGTTCCTGAGACCTGCAAAATCGGCACAACGGAAATTAGGAGTAGACAAAGACCGATGCTTGAGGTCTACTGCAGGTGAGGAGAAGTAAGCTGTGAATGTAAGTAGAGCGTGATGCACTCTCCCCTAAGGAAAGAGTGATAGCGACAGAAATAAGGTCATACCCTTGATCATAAAATTCTGAAAAAGGCTGAGGAAAGAAACTGATATCCTCCTTGATGTAAAAGAGACACCCCCATCTATAGAGCCCCTGGAGTCTAGCCGGATAATATTATAGCCATAGATTAGCAATTTGTAATCATGTATATCACCTGAAAGCCAAGTTTTAGTAATCTCAATAATATGAGGCCTAGAGACCTCGACTAGACTGGCTAACTCAAATAGCTTAGTTGAAAGGCTAAACCCATTAGTATAAAAAATACTTAATGAGACAGGGATGGTGAGGGGAGTAACGCTCCTAATTCTTTTAGGCGATAGTGGAAAGGGACGCGACTCCGGGGCAGAGAGGGAAAATCTTGTATGTTTGAGATAAGAGTAGAGGTGTCCTTGAGCTTGAAAGGGATAAGTTTAACTACTGGGATGGCCGAAGGCTTAGGGCAGATATCATAGGATAATGCACAAGACTTACCTATTTTATCAGACGTAGGATGGTCCTTATGTAAAAGGATCCAGGGAAAGTTTTTACGAATGGTGGGCCAGATACTTAAGATATCAGTTACAACACTGGAGGCACTACTAACAATGATTGGGGGAAGGCATGAGGACGCTAGCACGTCATATGGGAAATCTTAACATCAGGGGTCGGTGAGAGACAAGATTTAACAATCTTTGAGACAATATTTTTGTAATTAGTCGCCGTTTCAGGAATCCGTCTGATTATTAAGTTATAATCTCTACGCCTGTCAACAGCAAATTGTTTAGCAGCAGAAAGAATTTCGTCCTGCAAGAGCCAAAGAACGGCTTTAGTTGTCAAAGGTGGGGAATCCTTGACCAACAAAGAAAGACTCGCTACAGAGTCTTTGAGCAAACTGACTTTTTCCGCTTGTTTTGTAATGGAAGTTGTGTAAGATTCATAAAAAGTCGCGAGCGATTTTTTTAGGTCTAAATTGCTGGTCTTGATTTTGTTAACTAGCTTAATAAGTTCGGATGAGGAATCCTTCCTGCGACTAGCATACGTGTGATCCTTAGACCAGAGACAGTTTATACAATAGAAGTCGACATTGCTATTAGTTAACTCTAAATAAAGGGATTCTGAAAAACCTGTACAATTTTTGTGAAACCAGGTATTACACCCACAGCAAAACATACCGGTCTTTACAGACTTACTATATCCACGTCTTCCACAGATGGCAGGTTGAAAAAATTTTATTGTGGCGAAAGGTGACTGAAATATTAATAAAATAAAAACAAATATTACAATGCAAAGGCAAAGTGATAATCAGTTAAAGATAACGATAAAAAAATTTTCAAGTACGACTCATGCAGGTTGTACACGATGAAGCAATTGTACAACACAAGTTGCACAAATGACATAAAGCACACTAAAAATACCAAAAAAAAAAGATTCAGACACGATTCATGCAAATCAAACTGATTCAAACAATTGAGCAAAAGCAGATTGCACAATTGACACAAAAACAAAAAGACAGTAAAAACAAAGAAATCAAAAACAAATGACACGTATAACAACGAGCAAGCGCAAAACAACAAGCTACTTTTGATATACAAATTTTAAATTCTATTACGAGATTCAAAACGGACAAGCTGGATTAGAACAAATAAATTTAAAATAAATAAAATTTTTTAAGTAACTCACAAATTTCATTTATATACAATTAGACATCGGTTGATTGTATACCTATCGTATTCAAAAACAGCTATTTAGAAGTTAAAGAGTAAAAAAATAATTATGCACAATAATTTGTTAAGTTTTTAAATTAATATTAAATAAATATTTGATCTAGGTATATAAAATAATTTTTAATGTTTTTTTCTACAGAAACATCTACCAAGATAGGCTACACACTCTCAAACTGTCCCTTATGCAATAGAAGGCTCCGGGATAATCTTATTCTGGTGCATCAAGTTTCATTATGCGGCGCTTTCTGTTCTTTTTTAAGTTAGCCAAAAATTATTTTAGAGGCTATAATCACATATAAAATAAATCCAGAGTATATTCCAAATTAAAACTCAATTATTTCTTTCAGAGATTTATTAATACCTAGAACAGTTTACCCTTAAATGTGATCAACGCTCAATCTGTTATGTCAGTTAAGACTTGTGATCTCTATGTCCTCTCTAATTTCACATAATTTTGGTCGATAAAATCTCTAGCATATTAATGTTTTATTTATTTTATATCTTTATTTAATTTTTGTTTCTTTTTACTCGATAATGTTAATACATTTGAACCGAGGATCAAAAAAAGATTGTCCCACACTCAACTCGTGAACAAACCTGTAACTTGAAACAACTTAGAATTAATATACGTATAAAACAACATGGACTGTATTCAGACAACTAGCAAAACGGTATATTACTAGATTTATTAATATTTTTGGTACAATAATATTTTGGATTAGTTTTATTCTAAAATAATAATACTTTTTAACAAAAATGCAAATTATTGTATACACTAAAATATTAATGTGAATGCTACCATATTTACATACTTAAATATGTTTTAAGGCAGATTTTTGACAAGCAGACATTTGGTAGTGCATAATGAGAGTGTTTATTAGTTAAAACCAAATAAACCGTTTGATGCAATTAATTTATCCTTTTTAAAATAAAATTATTTTTTATACACTTGTATGTAAGAATTATTAAATTAAAGCAAAATATTTTAATAAACTAAAGTTTGCCAATATTTTCTTTCATGTATAGTTTTAATTAAAAAAATTAATATAATTCTTGGCTTTTATTACATAAAAATAATACGCACAAATTAGTAAAAACGTTTTCTGTTACATGTAAAAATATTATTAGAAAATAGTTAATAAATGTGTAAATATAATTAAATTTATTTAAAACTAATTTAAAATAAAAAAATTAAATATTTATTTTACAAATATAATTTTATAAACGTTTTTATATATAATTAAATAAAAATTTAATGAAAAAAGGGTTTAGTTTAAAATCATCAAAATTAATCATTTTTACACAAACTTATGGTTCCGCCTGTTTTGTATACAAACTTGCTTTTACTGCGCTTTATTGAATTCAGTGTTTCATTTGGTTAGTTTATTATTATTGTAATATATATAAATGGATTGTTGAATATATTTTTGTCTATAGAGTAAATAAATAAAAGATGTGTGCTTGTTACTGTAAAGATTTATTTAAAAAAACCCGTATGCTATAAAATTAATAAATGGTTAGTTTTTTAATATTTTTGCAAGCTATATACATTAAATTTTTATAATTAATTTGGTTTTTTCGTAAAAAATAAGTATTTTTTGTACAGATGTTTTGTGTTAATAATATTTTTAAACCTTATTATTTTTATAAAATATTTAGTTATAATTTATATTTAATTTGGTGTAAAAATGCACTGTTGATAGTAAGTAAAATATATTATTGTTAACTTAAGTTGTTTTGTATGTTTATGGAAAATAGTTACAATGTGTTTTAGTATATTAATATGTTTGAAATATTTTTAAATGGAAAATGAATAGGATTGCTATTTATAAAGAACGTTTAACCTAATTTTTTATTTTGTACGATTACATATAAACTATTATTAGTTTTATGACAATTTAAAAATTTTGGTATTTTAAGATTTAGGAAAAATAGTAGTGCATTTTTTTATTGTATTCACTTTCTATTTTATAATTAAAATTTATATATACCTTATTTCGCTTTTTTAACTATCTTTTAAATAATTTAATATTAAAAAAGTAAAGTATTTTGTTTTTAATAAATAAAAAGTTTGTAAAATGTCCTAAATATGATTTTTAAGGTTAATTTGATTAGCTAATTTATTTAACGAGGACTCATACATTGTATGATGGTTGAATCCAATACCTGTTAATTGGAAATATTTAGTCATTAGGTGTTTGTCTGTGTAGATTATAATAACAAAAAGCACACAAAGACCAGTGTTTATTCAGTCACATTAAACTATCATCAGTTGAATTATTCAAAATAAAGTATTTAAATGAACAACTGAATACAACACTCGAATTACAAAAATGCGATGTTTTTATTTGAATGAAAAATTGATAATTATAATAATGAGATATGTTTAGTTAATTGGTTATAACTGGAAGATTTTACTAGTTGGATTTTTGTTTGTAGTTAGTTTTCATTAATCAAACTTGCTACATTTATATTATTTTCTGATC
This sequence comes from Cardicola forsteri, assembly GCA_025895645.1. NCBI lineage: Eukaryota > Metazoa > Platyhelminthes > Trematoda > Strigeidida > Aporocotylidae > Cardicola > Cardicola forsteri. The sequence continues at coordinate 1,495,993 of JAKXYG010000912.1, read as the reverse complement.
ATGGTGACTTGGTAAATCAATATGTATATATATATATATATATATATATATATATATATATATATATATATATAATTTTAAACTGTGGTAGACTAGATTGACTGTTTAAGATTTGTATGGTTTCGCTCTTTGTCCTCTATTGAATACAACAGTTTAATAACTAATAAAGTATTTAAACTATTTCCAGATATTTGTAAGATATTTAACATTTATTGACTATGTATGTCTAACACAATAAAAGATAGACAATTAAAATGGATTGACCATATTTACGTAGATCGCCTACTTATCCAGTTAAAGTAGTTATGGAAGCCAATCCATTACCCGGCTGGGAAATAGACCAGGTGGCCAGCGGAAAATGTAGACGCACATTGTAGCAAGTGAACCTAGTCTTTTTATTTATGCTATGCCTTATTCAAATGAATTATTTAATTGGTCGTCCGTTTGCTTACTGTTTGCAGCTTTTATATATATATATATATATATATATATATATATATATATATTTAAAGTGGGAAACGCTGTACTTTATTTAGATGAGAGCACGCACAGTCATTCTCAGCTTAAGGCACAAAAATATATAATAAAAAATTGCGAAACAAGGTTACTGATGGCAATAGAATAAACACTTTAATTTTGTATTGTAAACATGAAAAATGTATAGTAAAAGTTAATGAATAGCTTTATTTTTGAGAAATAGTTGAAAATGCATACACATTATATACATTACATTTTTGATTAAATGTTAATCTAAATGTATATGCAGATGTTTGGAGATTAAAACTCAAATTAAATTGACTATAACATGTAAATAGTGCTTTTATGGGAAAATTTTATTATTAAGGATAATGTAATAGTTATCTCGATCGGCCGGTGTTAAGAAAGCAATGCATTTAAACATTACATTAAAAACTTTGTTATAATTTAACATCAGGAATAATACATTTAAGATGTTTTTATGAAGATGAATGTCTTATCAGTGTTTAAAAGGAATTCAGCTGAGTGAGCAATTTATTATTTTGATAGTTTAGACACTTATTTGTAGTTTTTGGTTTGTTTCATTTACAGTATTATATAATGTTACTATTTCAGATGTTACAAAAACCAGTTCTATATATTTTAAACATAATTACATTGTGTTGATGTATCATACAAACAAAAAGTTAAAAAATATTTGGATGACTAGAAATACTTAATACAGGTTTGGATACTGACCCTTGTTTACATTGAAAATAATCAGTAGATATTGAGATGGAAATCGTAATTTTATGTGTTTATAAATTTTATGTGTTTAAAAATTAATTATTAAATAAAGATAGTTTATTATTATGATTATTATTATTCTAGTTGTTTGTTATATACTGGAATGCATTTTTGTAAATTGTTTTTTCTATCAATTTAAAAAAAATGTTCCTTTTACAAACGTAAAAGTTCTGATCCTATTTCTTAGCCTTCGGTTCAAACAAATTTATACCACTACTGATACTACTTATATTATAAAACTGTACAAAGATTACACAATCAGCATGTACTGCACTTTACAAAAAATAGATTCTTATTTTATAACAATATAAGTAATTAAATAAAGATGATTTATAATTATTAATATTGTTTTGCTATTATTATTATTATTATTATTATTATTATTATTATTATTATTATTATTATTATTATTATTATTATTATTATTATTATTATTATTATTATTAACCTAAATATGATATTGAAAGTCGTAAAAGTGATTAATTCGCTGAAATCATAAACAAACATAGTTTTTTAAATCTATTCATTTTTTCTCTATAATGTTTTAAAGCGAGTTTTGTCAACGTCTCTCTTCATTTAGAGCTGTCCGAATATGTTCGTTTTCCATTTGTGCAACAATTATAGTTTTCAATATGATTTTTATCTTGTTTTTTACATTACTTTATTTGATTTGATTATTGAATCTTTAAACGTTTTGCAGGAAACATCTTATGGCAGTGGACATTTTGGCGAAGCCCAACATGCGCCCGCATTTAGTTTCGGTAGTGAGGATCGAACTCATGCTTACCCAGGTTCGAGTCGAGCGCTGTACCACTAGACCATCCTGGTTACGTTCTAAGATTTATAAATAAAAAAGTAATATTTTATCTGCTAGTTTGTAGTGTACGTCAAGTAGCATCTGTTTTGGACATATATATTTGTTAAAAAATGTGGACATAACTTGAATGCTACTCTTAAACACATCCAATTATTTTAATATTGATTTTAAATTTATACTTATTTTTATTTATTTATTATTTGTATCATTTAAAAACTATGATTGATATTTTTGTACAAATAACACAGCACATTATTAAAATATGTCTAATGTTAATGTATTAAGGAAATATGATTGATTAACAGAACTACCTTTTGTGTTCAAAGTATCTAACCTTTTTGTTTATTTTTGAAATATTAATTATTTCAGCTTTCATACATATTAATAAATTAATTTGTTGTAAATTAATAAATGAGGTCACATTTGTTTGTTTGTATAAACAACGATTTAAGATATATATATATATATATATATATATATATATATAAAATAAACCCATGCACATCCACCTACGTGTCTAGGGTCTTAATTACCTCTACCACTCCGATACAAATAATGTATTCTAATATGAAAAATTAAATTGAATATGTTTTTTCCTCCAGTTTTTTTTCACTATTGTAAATAATCAATGAAAAGAAAATACACAAGTGAATTTTATAATACTGTTTAATGTCTGGGCTGTATGTGTTAAAGGTTGAACCATGATTTAAGGGATAATTGACAATTATTCCACTTTTTAAAAGGAAAATAACTGGTTACATAGATTACATACAAGAGTATTATCGACTCTAGTAATTTTTAAAATCTGTTTTTATTATTTTGAATTGGTTTGCACTAGAGCATAAAGAACAGGCCAAATTTTATCCAAGTTGGTTTTATACAGATCATTACATTATCACGTAGACTCAAATATGGTCGATAAACATTCTTTTTCTTCTTGTTATTATTATCACTGTGAATGTTTTACGGAAAACATCTTTCTCAAGTGGACATTTTAACATTTTAACTCAAAGTGGCACTAGATGGATGATATTTTAAATTGGCTTTACACCAAATTACCTACAATGGTGTTTTGGTGGTGGTGGTGGTAATTGGTGGGATTTGGATTATATTGATGATCTTGTGCTGTTTTCGAATTGCAACCCCAGACAATTAATAATAGTCAACGTAATGAGTCTAAATTGGAATTGACTCGGCATACATGCTGCACTATTACAACTCCTAAACCAATTACTAATAAAAGCGCAGTTATTAAACTAAAGCATCTTTAGCACCACAGGTTGAAGAGATAACAGTTTAATTATATTATATACAATCCTATATAGTAAGTAACATGAAATCATAATTTTATCAATATATGTTGTTAATAATAAAAAAATGGATAAAAATAGAACTTGTTTATAATGAAAGGTTGGGTAAAATCGTCAACATGGAATATAACATTAACTATTACATGAAATACGAAGCATATTTAATGGTTTGAAGCATATTTTTTAAGTAACAAATAATTTGCTAAAAGTATTTTTTAGTTTTCTTACTGTTCAAATTGTTGTTACAGATTGATTTTTCTAACATCGATTACTTTTTATCATTTTTTTTACTTTGACAAGACATGTAAGGAATTTGTTTTACAAAATAATTGCTACCTCTAGCTAAATTCGGACTACACATAAGCCTGAAATGTAGAGTACCAAATTTGCAAACAACAACATTGATATTCTCCGTTATTTTATAACTTTTTCCAGCTGACCTGAATATACGTCTATCAAAGTACCAATATATTCATTCGAAATGCAATCTTTTCTATAATGTAAATAATGTTCTCCATAAGTAATACGTCATTTTACAAGGTGTTGACCTACCGTTTAAAAATTAATAAGATTAGAAGCTGGGCTGTAGGGCATCAAATGTACAAATATTCATTTTTCTTTTACTTATTAAGGTTTTTTTCCAATTTAAATAGATGAAACAAAGAATTGTAAATTATACACATTACCATTTCTAGAGGGCATTTTGGAATATTATTCTGAACATTTTTTCAATGTTTTGAAACAGATATCTTATAAATTTATTTTTTAAATTATCGAGGATAACTATTCATTTTGGTTGGTGACGTGGTCATCTCTTCATTATTTCCCATATTTATGCGACATGTAGAACGATCGATTTCGATGGCTTGACAAGCGTAGACAAACGTGGAAGAATAACAAAGTTTCTTGGCTGGTAGACGGCATCCTTGTGACGTCGCCACTGTTCGCAAAGATTGACGAGGCCGCCTGATTTTTTGTCAGGGTTATCTCCTTTAGCCCAAGGGCTACATATGGTATACATATACCTTTAGATACCTTTTAAGTATCCTGGGTGTATGTTCGCACCCACCCGCCTTAGCGGAAGCCCAGTTATACCGCTGTGCACTCGGACCCTGTTGTTATTAGTCTAGATGCCTAGGGGCACCTAGTCCAGGATGCACCACGTGGAGGACTAACAGTCAGGAATATCACCATCATTGGAAATTGAGACTATTATACTAACTATTATACTTCTTAAAAACCCCACTAGTCTCAATCTTTGTCTACAGCTAAATGGAATATATATATATATATATATATATATATATATATATATATATATATATATATATATATATTACAGTAAACTTTACAACCAAATTTAATAATTTTGTGAATTTTTTTAAAATCCAATATTAAGAGTTTTCAAAAAAATTTTTTTTACTTTTTTTGAATTTATTATTTAAATCTCTTCTTATTTTGTAAAGACAGAATAATTATACTTTTTGTAAATCCATGTAGTCCATATTTAGGTGATTTCGGAGATGCTTTATTCACGAAACGTTTCTGCGTATTGGACATGTTTATTTTATGGTTTTGCAATTCTAAATAGCTTTACACCATTTTTATAGGAATTTTTGAACTTATTTGGATTAGATAAATGTGAAATAAAAATGGACTTTTTTGTACATTTATATAGACTACCGAAAATTAGGTGGAGTTAATTAAAATTGAAAATTGTTTTCGCGAGATGTGAAAACTGATTTTGATGGTTGATTGAAACCAAGTGGATTTATTATTCAAGTGAATCTGACAATTCTAATATTTCACTCTTGATAGCTCATTAATAAATTAATTTTGTTTATCAATGAGTTTTTAAGGGATTATTTGTTCGTAGAATTGTCAGATTTACTTGAGTAATAAATTCACTAAGTCTTTAAGTCAACCAGGAGCACTGTACAGCTGTTTCATCCTTATTTGAAATCAACTGCAGTGCATACCTTTTAAGTTTTACACACACACACACATGAACTTGAACGCACGCCCTATCTGGTGTCAGGTCAGCGCCTTTAACCACGGAGCTACGGCGGATGACCTTGGACCAATAATTTTATTATTTATAGTGAATCTGATCAATTCTAATTGTCCGGTGTCCTCCAATGCTGCCACGTTACTACTGGTTTATCAAATGAGAGAACCCTTTCACTAGGACTTTGCCATATAGGTCCTTGCATACTGCCAGGTTTAATAGCCTATATGGTGCGGTTCTTTTTTTATTATCAATGGGTTTTTAAGGGATTATTTGTTTTTAGAATTGTTATATTAGAATTTGGTGTTTGAATTACGAAACATTTTCATCTTTTTTTTAGACAAAGGTTTATCTAGAAATACTCTATAATGAATTATTAACTAATTAAATATACGAAGTAAAATTGCGTTTATGTAAGCACTTGTGATTTTTAATTTTTTTAATATTTAAATTGTATAAAAATAATAAAAATTTTAGTTATTTAATTAATCTTTTTTAATAATTTTATAAATAAATTAAATATTAAAGAAAATGAAAATGCTTGGACTATAAATAATTAAATTTGCGATAACGTATCAAGTGCAACTAGTAAACGTCATGTAAATAAAAATGTTTTTTGTAAAGGATGAATTTTTTTAATGTGCGAAACGTTTTTTGTTATTTTAAGAATGCAAAATAACGTATTTTATAAATAAAAATAATTTTTAAACATTCGGTTGATTTGAATTCATCGTAGCTGTTGTGTTATTTTTTATTTTACCAGGAACACTAAAAAAATTCCTCACTGTTAAATTATTGACATGGTTACGAGAAACAAGGAACGTTTGTAGAGTTTCAGTGGAAGTAGGTAATTGTTAACTTAGCGAGTATGGATCGAAGAATGTTTTGCCCTTGATTTGGTGGCAGCAGCAAATGATATTGTACAAAAATTGTGACTGATGTGCTAATTCATTTTTTGCTACTAATTAAAATTTTATTACAGTTTTTACATTTTTGTTACTGTGAATGTATCAAATTCACTAATACACAATGATAATATATTATGAGCAGTTAAATAGCATGTTTCTGTTACGTTTTTCTTCAGTAGTTTTTTACCGATAATGATGATGATATTGATAATAAAGATAGTCTTTTTAAAGGATCACAAATTGTAGTATACCGTTTAAATTTTTATTAACACTTTAATTAACAATGAGATTTAGATTTATGATTACAGCCTTCTTGCGGTTTGGGGAACGTTTTGCATTGTTGGTTGTAAGGGTTATGTTGGTTAAAATTTATTCTCTTGAAATGACTATTCTATGTTATTCCGTTGTTTCGCAGACCGTATTTTCAGTAAAATCATTTGAATGGGAGTTCTTATTGTTTTTTTGTCACAAGTTCAGCAGCATGGTAGTATTATGCTCACAAAATATGCTGTTTTGTCATCTTCAATGGCATTTACCTCTGAAGATGAACAAATGGTGATTTTTAAGTTTTAAACAAACAGGTCACTTTGACATGTATTCAAAACCTTTTTATTTTTAATTTATTGAACTATTATTATTGTGAATTTGTTTTTAATTTTTAAAGATTTTCAATTTATTTTAATTATTTACTTTAAAATTAAAACAACTTAAGCATCTATTATTTAGAACGTTTATTAATTTTATTCTTTTTGTTTCTTAAAAAATAAATATTTAGTTTTTGCAGACAATTTTATTGTGCAAATTTTTAATAAACGTTTACTTGTTCAGGCACGACTTACTTATTAAATTATTGGAAATATAAAAAATATTAGAAATAATATATTTATATATATATACTGCAAAATTTTGTTTGTGACTGACAATGGATACAAAAGAAGTTTATTTTTTAGATCATATTTTCCAATATTTTCTGTACAATTACCATTAATGTTTTTAGATGTTAATTTTCTATGTAAAAATGCGTACATAAGAGCTATCTATTATTAATTACCTCGGCCAATATTTTCCCTGTTATTCACGCTATCTTGTAAAACCAAAAAGTTATTATTCAACTAGGCTTAAAAATATTTCATTTAAAACTACTAAAAATTATAATTATTTGAGTTTGGTCATGTGTTTACTTCTCAATAAGTAGTTAATTATGACAGCTTAGAATGGGATGAAAAGCAATGTATATCTATGTGGTTTCGAGGTTTAAAAATTGAGTGCCTAGAAAGTGAACTTGAATAGTAATTTTGTTTTTTATCTATATGCCTTGAATGTTTTCATTAGTAAATATTAATTATAGTTTGTTACATTAAAACAAATGGGGGTATAGTTATAATTAGTGTTAGTAAAACGCTATGTATTTGTATAAAATGTTAAAAATTCATTCATTGAATTATTTAAGTTAATTATAAATAACTATAATTATAAATGACGGAGTGGTCTAGCGTTATAGCACTTGATTTGGATCTGGATGGATATTAGGGTTTGAATCCCACTACTGACCGGTTTACGTTCGGTTTCGCTAAAATATCCATCGCTGAAAGATGTTTTCCGTAAAACATTTAAAATATTAAAAAATAAAATAGGTAATAAACTAGCAAGTGAAGTAAATAGTATATTTTATGTATTGTCATATAATTGTTGTATATTCTATAGTAGGAATTGGCAATATTAACGAGTAGGCATTTTGGGTAGTAGATGAAGGCCTACATTTAGTGCTACTGATGGGATTTAAACCCAGTTGCCATTATTATCACATTATTAATTTCATGTTTGTCAATCATATTTGTCTTTTTTTCATGGATTTTTATTAGAAGCGAATTTCATATATGCAACAAAAGTAAGGAAGTAATGAAAATATTTAGTTATTAGATGGCATTCTTATGACCATACAATTGTTTACAAATATTGACATAATTGTTTGATTTTTGCTCATGGCTATTGCACCTACTTTAAATACCCTGGGTGTATGCCTACATTTATCTACTAAAGCTGAAGATCATCTTTACCCCTGTGCACTTGATTTCTGATCTGTGCTAATTTGAGTTTAAAATGCACCACATTGACGTGTAAGAATCGAAAGAATATCGTCATTGTTGGAAATTGCGATTTCATAATTATTGGTCAAGTTTTCAAGGTTATTAGAATAAAATGAAAAATATGTAGAAAAAATTCACATTTGTTTGTTTTTAAAACGTCTATAATAAGCATTTTCCCTCTTTTATCTATTCACTATTTTGACCATTTATTTAGCGATGTAAATTTGCCCTTATTTTCAGTACCGTTTTCTAAACACGTTTTTCGTACATTATGTATGTATCTGGAACTGGAATCAAAATAGATCAACTTATTTTGGTTTATTTGCTGTTATGTGTTTCCGGATTAGGCAAGTTTTTAAATATTATATATATATATATATATATATATATATATATATACATATATATATATATATATATATATATACATTATTGTGGAGCAAATAGGTTTTAACAAGAAAATTGAAGTGTTATATGTAAACAAGATACATCTTAAATGCTACTTTGGTATTAATAAATTTGACGTTTATACAAACATGTATGAGGAGATAAAATTGAGAATAATATATGGGTTGGATAACGAAATGCATAATTCTACCTTAACCGGTCCCATATCTGTTTGACTCAGTAGGAGGTTTAGAGAGAAAGATTAACATTTGGATCTCTTAGCCAAAACTATTGCTAGAGAAATGACAAGAAGATACCATTGTATAAAACTATGGCAATAAGTGAAAACAGCATTATTTTTAATGCGCGCCTTTAATTTTTTACAAGTCATTGATAAGCGATGGATTTTAGTTTTTACAATAGTGAGTATAATGGAAACATAATGTTTTAGTTTTGCAAACAAAATTGATTCACTATTATTATTATCATTATTACTATTATGATTATCAAGTTGTCTGAAATTTTGACTGCACTTGGTCGGTTACTTTACACATTGTATTACGTCGAATTACAGATGGAAGAGTTTGTGTTACACAATGCAAGTGCATATATATTGAATACCTATTTGAAACCCAATAATACTTTATTTACTTCAAATTCAAATCTAGTGTTGTGGATTCTAATATTTTCTAAAATTATGACAAAAACTTATTGTACAAGTATCAACAGTCAGTAGACTGAAAATAATGCTCGAATTGCAGTAGTTTGAGGGGAATATTGTATAAGAATTTAATTGTTTCTAAGACCTGATAATAAATTATGTTGTAACCAGTTACATAATAATTAAAAAATCCGATTTATTATTGGCATTGTAGTGTAAGTAATTTAGTTGAAGAAATGTTTATTTCACTGTATATTATGTTTTAATTCATCATTGTCATAATGAGAAGCACAATATTGCCATTACACTTTATTTGCAAAGACAGATTGTTGATTACTATTATTTTGTTGCTATATAACCAGTCAAATAGTAATTAAACAAATTCGATCTATTATTGGCATTATAGTGTAAATAATTTAGTTGAAGAAGTGTTTATTTCAGTGTATGGTATTGTGACAATGGCTAAGTTATTAAACCACTTTTTAGAGAATGGACAAGAGATTAAATACAACTACTAATTATTCCGACAATTTGACTAGTGCTCATCAAGTTTCAGTTGCGGATGATGGTGATATTCTTAATTTCGCTTGCTTTAATGTGGTGCATTCAAAACATATATTATCATATTACAAACCCCTTTTACTTTAAAAATAAGCATGAGGCAACAAAATTATTCCATGTATTTGAACATTTTGCCAAACGTTTTATTTGATCCCATGAAACTTTCAATTCAATGAGATCTTCCCGAATGATTTTTGGCCAATTTTTCTATGATCTACTAACCTTTCTTTTACCATCTTTAATTGTTTAGTCCAAAACCGTTCTTACCGGTCTTTTGGGCGATAAATGTAGAATTTGACCAAGTAGTATTTTTTGTTGAATTGTAATGATATCATATATAGCGAACGACAGTCAATTGTTCTCATGATCTCATTGTTTGAAATGTGATCGCGCCATATAATTTTTAAAATACCTCTAAGACACCGGCAATGAAAAACATCAACCATCTTATTAAACTCGTTTATTCGTTTCTATGTTTCATTTCCATATATTGCCGTATAAATGATTGTTGTTGTTGCATACAAACGAAGTTTTGTTTTCAAAACATACATTAATACGAATTAGTGACCGAGTGTATTGCAGTATCAATGCACCTCTACTTTGGTAGTTCAATGGTAGTAGTTGTTGTTGTTGAGCTAAGGGGGTGCTAGAATTTTCTAGCGATACAATGCTTGACTCGAACCTGGATGAATATGGGTTTGATTCCTAACACCGGCATTAAATTCGGGCTTACGTTAGGCTTGTGTTGTGTCCCGTTGTCACATTCAAAACATTCAATTTTTAAATTTTTACATAAACATTGCTAAAATTTATTGTGTTAGAATGTGTTAACGTCAATGTCATGCACTTGGCAAATTGTAACTGTTTTGTTTTGATCATTTCCAGGAATCCAATTGAATATCAACGTTCCAAATGTACGTATTTTATTTTGAAATGGATTTTTGGAATAAATTTTAAAGTTAAATAGTCAATTTGAAACTTTGTTTTCAATAATTTATTGTAATTTTGATTTTTTGGCATTTTATAGCCATTTTTAGCAATTTCTTTCTTTTCACTCTCTCTCTCTCTCCCTCTCTCTCTCTCTCTCTATATATATATATATATATATGTATATATAACATAGAAGTATAACAAAGTTTCATGGTTGGCAGAAGGTATTCCTGTGGTGGCATCAATGTTAGCAAAGTTTAATGAAGTCGCCTGAACTTATGTTACCGTTATTTCTTTTTACCCAACGGTTACACATGGTTTACATATGCATTAAGATCCCTTTTAAGTACCCTGGCTGTATATTTGCACCTATCCTCCAAAGCGAGAGCCCAGTTGAACTGCTATTTACTCGGTCCCTCCTGTGCTAGCGTAGATACTTGGGTTTATGTATTCAAGGATGCACCACGCGAAGGTGACAGGCAAGAATATCGCTATTACTGAAAATTGAGACTATATGCAATACTCAAATCCTCAGGATTATTAGCGCCAAACTTAAAATCATTCGCTTTGACTGATAAGATTTTCTTATATTTTTGTAACCTGTTGCCATATATATATATATATATATAGTTTTTTCCTTGAAAACTTTTAATCACAGGCTTACATAATGGTAATCAGTTTAAGGACTCATTTAACATTAATTACATTCGTGGAATAAAGTTTCTTTTTTAAATGATCAGTTATCCAATGCTTGAAAAGTTTTAATTATTCGTTTTCTATGTTAATAGTAGACATTTATGGATAAACCAAAACAATTTGTTATATAATATAATGCTTTTTATGCTTAGAAAACACTTCTCAAACAGGACGAAATTGTGTATAACGAACGATGGGAATTTAGTCAACTACCCGAAACCAATTTGAAAGTTCAAATACGACCTCATCCGACCTTTGGTATTCCTTGGCCTATGCCACAATTGTGGTCAGCTAGTCAGTGTTTTTTTCGTGTCGATACATCCTCATTTTTTATCGATTCCGGGATGGTCGATAATGACATTTTGTTGGTAAATTTTATTAAATTGTTTCTCATTTTTTCCATGTTAAATGATTATTGGTTGCAAAGACAATACTCTAGTCTATATTAGAAAAACGTAGCATAAATGTTTATTATACTTTTGAAATTAATGTAATTTTAGTCACAAAACCCTTGACTAAAATAAACGTTTCATTTTATACAATTGCTTCCATATAACTCAATTTTTGATATAATTGTAATTTTTAAAAATCATTTTAAAATATAATGTAAATGGTTTGAGAAATAAACATGTTTAATTAAGAAAATTAATTATGTAATGTAGAATCAAATTCCACATTAAACGTTTTCAGAAATTTCTAGAATTTAGTGAACATTATCTAAACTATTAAAAATGTGTAGATGTTATTATCTATTTTTATATATGTATACATATTTTATAGTATAAATTATTTTTAAGCAACTAATTTGCTTATTTTTTATTTTTTTTAGAAATGTTAATATTCTTGTTAGAATTTTATAATGATATTGGCATATAATATTAGTTTCTATTAAATATTTAACTTATAATGCCAAGATAATGTTTAACAAATGTTTTAGTAGCATTTAGATTTGTTCCATATAAAGTTTCGCAAAAGCCAATGAATTCATTTCATTTTGGTTGGTGACGTAATCATCTCTTTATTATTTTCCATATTTATAACAATCGACATCGACGGCTTGATAAGCTTAACAAACGTAAAAGAATGACGAAGTTTTTTGGCTGGTAGATGGCATTCTCGTGATCTCGTCACTTCGTAAACATTGACGAGGTTGCCTGATTTTTTGTCAGGATTATCTCCCTTAGCCCAAAGGCCACACATATTGTATACGTATAGCTTCAGATACCTTTTAAGTACCTTGGATGTATACTTGCACCCACTCGTCAAAGCGGAAGTTCAGTTATACACTATACACTCGGTCCCTACTGTTATTAGTTTAGATGCTTATGGGCACCTAGTCCAGGATGCACCAATCAGAAGTGAATTATACTGTATTGATATTGACAGCAACTTGTTTATTTTGTAAAGTTTTCAATTTTATATTTAATGCTGAACCTCAACGTGATACTGTAGAGAAATAAAGAATTAGCATAAACAATGTTCTAGTCTATATTAAAAAAAGATGAGATAAATGTTATACTTTTCAAATTAATGTATTATTAGTTATATAAAGGACTAAATCCTTGATCAAAATAAACGTTACATTTATACTTTGCTTTCAGAAATCACAAACCTTAATATAATTGTAATTTTTTTAAATCATTTTAAAATATAATGGAATTAGTTTGAGAAATAGAAATGTTCAATTAAGAAAATTAATTATGTAATGCATAATTAAAGTCCACAACATTAGGTTAATAAACGTGGGAACCACTGAGAAATTTTTGAAAAGGAATAAATATTATCTAAAATATTTAAAAAGTCTAGCTTTTATTATCTATTTTTATATATGTATAGCTATTTTATAATATAAATTATTTTTAAGCAACCAATTTGCATATTTTCCATTTTTAAAAATGTCAGTATTCTTGTTAAAATCCTATAATGATGTTGGTATAAGATATTCGTTTTTATTAAATATTTTACTTTTACTGTCAAGATAATGTCTAAGGAATAATATATTTTAACTTAGATGTGCTTCATCTAATTAAATAATGTCACAAAAGCAAATTATTTATACTGTATTGATATTGACAGCAGCTTGTTTATTTACTATATATATATATATATATATATATATATATATATATATATATAGTACTACATTTTGGCTGGCTGTTAAACAATAGCTGGATATTATCCGTCATACAAAATTTATATTGGTCAGCGTTAATAATTGGAAGGTTGATCCATTAATTCAATGGGTCAATAGGCATGTTGAGTGTGAGTGATGGTGATATTCCTGTCACCTTCGCGTGCCGCATCTTGTACTACATACACAGCAGAGCTAGAGTGAGAATACAGTGTATAACCAGGTATCCGTTTTTGCAGATGGGTGCAAGCATGCACCCTGAGTACTTAAAAGGTATCTTAACGTATATGTATACCACACGTTGCTGTTGGGTTATGGGAACTAATGTGACAAAAAATTAGATAACTTTGTCAATTTTTGTTAAAAGTGTCACCCCGTCACAAGGATCCTGTTTACTAGTCAAGGAACTTTGTTATTCTTCTACGTTTGTTTCACTTATGAAGTTATTGCAGTCTACCGTTTAATATGCTATACCAATATAGAAATAATGGAGAAGTCACTACATCCTTAGTCACAATGAATGAATGAATGAATGTCGGATTGATTGAGCCTCTAAGACTGACAGATTATAACTATGATTTAAGTGTGTAAGTTTAAATCCCATTCCTGACGCAATTATTTAGTTTATACATACGTTTATTTCTAGCTATTGATGGTAAATGTTCGAATATTAATCCTCTAATTTGAAAATGAATAAATTCACGCTAATAATAATAATAATTATTGTTACAGAAATGAGAATGCAATAATACATTTTATTATTTGATGAATAAAAATAATGAACTTTTTGTCATTTTTTTGTCCTATTTTGTTTTATTTTAGGAAGGTATACAGCGCTATACGAAACTGATTAAAAATCATCAGGGTTTGTCAATTTATCCCAAACGTTGGAATCATGACGATCCTAATCGGGCCACATTGCAAGGAGTGAGAAATGATTGCCAATTTATGGGCACAGCTGGTTCTGACTACCTGGTAAACAAACATCTGCACTCCAAACTATATTCTGCCAAACTGACAGCTTTGTTTGAAAGGCATTTGCAATTGGAACCAAAATTTACGTTTAATTTTGTCAGGATTTTTGTTTCAGATCTGTCTGGTTTATGGCCTCATTTAAACATGAATGAATCGTGTATGTTTGCGGCTATATATGTATGGCTTGATTTGCACAATATGTTGATTGGCATTTGCTATTTATTTTTGTTTGAATTACTATCTATATAACCCCAACAATAATTCCAACTAGGTTTTCTTTAGTAATTCTTGACCAATCTACTTTTAATTTTCCTTTTACAACAATTCAAAAAATGGATCCATTGTATTTTAGGATATTCAGCACTTGTTAATTATTTTAGACATCTATCTCTTATTAGTAATTATAGTTAGATAATACTGTTTATTCGTTTTTATGTTTCATTCGCTCACATCAACATAAGTAACATTTTGCGTAAATGTAGCATAACCTTTTAAAATTAAACACTCTCTATAACACTGTTTTACTTTTCATGTATGAAGTAGTAGTAGTAGTACTAGTAGTAGTATTGATATTTTTATAATATTAATTATTATTATTGATATTATGCACTTTTGACAGATGTGCTAGGTGTTTCCGAGAATGGCATCATTATTGAAGCCGAAGAAGTGTGGGGTGCTTTGAGAGCTTTGGAATCATTAACCCAGCTCATGTGGACGACTTTGAATGGAGAAAGGGTAACCTTACTTTTTGCTTTGTATATATATATATATATATATATATATTCTGAGTCCAATGTATGAATGTAAACATGTGGTTCAATTAATTAATATTATTTGGTTGTCATTGTTTGGAATGTTGTACCGAGAACAATTGTCAACAAGTGGATATTGAGCGAAGCCAAACGGGGGTCTGCATGTAGTGTTGCGGTGCTGTGGATCGCATTCATCCTCACCCAAATTCGAATTGAGTACTATACCACTAGACTACTCCGGGCAATTAATATCTACGATTTTTTTTGAAAATTACAAAATATTAGTTTACAAAAAACCTGTACAATATTATCGATGGCTTTGTTGTGCTGCGGTCCAGTGCTCGACTCGAGCATGTGTTCGGTTGCCCCAACTGGCACTAAATGCGGGCCCACGTTCGGTTTCGTTTAAATGTCCACTGCTGAAAGATGCCTTTTCCGTAAAACATGCAAAGTAGTAAAAAATTGATTAAGAAAACTATACATGAGAAAAATGCGAAATTTAATTTATTATCAAAAATACACTGAAAAAGTGTTTCATTGTTAAGAAAATTGAAAACAAGCAAGACGACGTAATCTTAATTCGTTATGAAATTTAGCTTACATTTTTCTTAAATTTATTATTTAGATAATCATTTTTTACACTATTGACTATTTTACTTATTATCAGTAGGCATAATTGGAGAAATGTTATTCAAATATTTTTCAATGATTATATTACCATTAAAATTATTTTAAACATTCTTTAAAAGAATATTATAGAAATAAGTATAGAAATTTGTGAAAATAGAGTGAACTAGTAATTAATTATGAGTATTCTAAAATTGTTAAAATCTTTAACGCTGTATTCAATCCTAGATCTTGTGATAGTTAATAAAAACGGAGATACTTATAATTTAAGCTTTTAAATGAAATTATGGAAAGTGGTGAGTATTATCTAAAATATTTTAAATATGTAACTTTTATTGCATGCATACATACTTAATAATGTTATATATTATTTTAATATTTTAATCAAACTATTTGCTCGCTGTTTAATATATTCAAAAATGTCTAAATCATCATTTTACATCTTAATTAGAAATGGTTAAAAGTGCTTGTTTTTATTTAGTTTGTTTATCAATAGTGCTAAAGTAATGTTTGAAGAATATATTGGTAAAACTTGACCGTGTTTAATCAAGTAATGTTACTAAATATAACCAGCTATACTCCATTGATTTTGACACAAATCCGTTTGCCTACTCCTATATATCGTCTGTTGGATGAAAACATCATTCAAAATTGCACGTCGAACTCTACATACATAAATTAGATTACTCAGCCAGCCCATTGTCTGTCTGTCTTCATTCGAGATACACTGTGATTGGTCGACTGGTTTACCTATTGATTGTGGTTCGGTATCGTTCTAACACACAGTGCTTGTTGTAGAGCCTTAGGCGTTGTAGTTGCACAGCTGGTTGTACATAATTACTACTAACTTGATAGTAACATTGTGCTAAAATTTATTTGACTGATTTAGGACTAGTGAGTGTACACGATTGATGACAGCAAACCTTTAATTCACACCCAAGCATTGTTTTTTAATTTTTGTTTGTACATACATTACGTTTGTCAGTAATATTAAGAAGTTGTGTTTAGGTAGGTTTTCATTAAATCAAAAACAGGTTTTTTTGTTCTATTACACAATAAAAGATCGAACAGTTTCATTAATAATATAATTTAAATTTTACAAGGATAACTATGATGCTTTAAAGACACCAGAATTGGGTTTAATCCAAATTGATTTTTGTTCGTTTACTCGTCTGCATGTATTTTTTGGAAAACTTTGAAATGGTGAAGAATAATCTCAATGACAAAATAACTCTTAATAATAATAATTATTATTATTATCATTATTATTGTTATTGTTATTAAACTTTGAAAACTAAATGAACTAATTAAAATGATATTTACATATTTATAATGAATTGATTTTGAAACTCCGCCTAGAGAGGATGAGAAATGAATTGATTTTTCCAGTTTCAAAACCTGGATAAAGGAGGAGGATTTGCGGTAGAAAGGGTTTCCGACAGTAAAATAACCTTTACCTAAACTATTTAATCGTTATAATGCTTCAGCTTGGTTGGATACAGAAACAGTGAATAAGGAAAATGAATGAAAGAATTGATTTTGTATTAAAGTGATTGATTTTTCCAAGCGTAAAATGATTAATGATATTTGGTAATACTGATTAGAAGAAAGAGAGGGCTATTATTATTGAATATTAAATAAAAATGGTTATTAATGTGCGTGAATTACACATGAAGGATGTGCAACTTTTATAGTAGCACAAGTGTGGTTGAGTGTGCAATTTGGACTATAAATAACTTTTGAATGAAGGGTATGGCACACTCATCTGTGAAGTATATTGATCTCCAAAATGACGATGGATAATGTTTGTACTCTTTAGCAAAATTCACTCGTAATCTATGAGCACGACTAAGTGGAGGTGTCTTAACAGCCGTTTTAAGAATGAAGCCTTCAGATTTCATCCTTCTTCTTACAATTGAATAAGAAAAATCTTTTAAGTATTGATTTTTTATTTGTTTTACATTCATTGTTCTGTTTTTTAAGCTGTATACTTATAAACTGATCATCTTGTTTGCTTGTTGAACGTTTTCTACCAACTGTGGGTGATCTGGGGCTTGTTTTATTGTTCAAAATGTTGTACACATCTATTTTTATGCATTCGGCAATTGTTTTAACTTTTATGCCCCTTTTATAAATATTTTTAACTAATTCATAATCATAGGTAGAACAATAACGACGCTGAGGTTTTTTAATCATAAGTGCACGAAAATAAGAAGCCTTTTTATCAAAATTCCAAATTTTGAAACGGGTAATAAAAATCCACCTTGTGCTTAAATTATTAAAAACAATTTGATAATATTTTGGAAAAATATTTGTTTTAAAATTCTTTATATTAAAATACTTTAAAATTCTTTATATTAAAATACTTTAAAATTCTTTATATTAAAATACTTTAAAATTCTTTATATTAAAATACTTTTAAAATAAATTGTTTATTAACTATTTAAAAATACAGTGCAAATTTGTGAATATATATATGAGCAGTGATTTTATTTTCTAAATTATTATTTTTGAAAATAAAAAGAATATAAAATTAAAAAAATATTTTTTAATATTTATTTTTGTAAATAAATTACATATTTTTATATTTAATAAATTTTAACTAGAAAAAGTTAAGTTTAGGCATTGCATTACCAGCGTATGTATCAAGGTTATATATTTATTAGAAAATGTAGCCCATCAATCAAATCTTTATAATGTGTAAAAAATTAGTTATTTTAAAAATATACATTAATTTATTTTACAAATAAAAATATTTTAAAAAAATTAACTGGAATGAAATACGTTGCCTACTGTAGTAGAGTATTATCTAAGGTATATGTTAATAAGTGTTAGATATGTCTTAGATAAAGAACAAGTGGTGAATACCCTAAAATATAATAATCGGTTAAGTTGGGATTCAGTTTCGTATTTGACTATAAAATACGAGCGTGGTAAGAAAGCTAAACGTGTAGCTGGGTGGACATGGTTTCGAGTTTTACCTTTGGCCCCACTAAATGCAGGATTTGCTAAATGTTTATTTACTGAAAAAGTATTTTTTATCAAACAATGAAAACTAAATAAAACAACCCAAAAGGAGTTGTAAAGTAAAAAAAGCATAAGCTGTCATTATATATTTTTTGATGATGAAATTTTATGATTATAAATAGTTCCAGTTTGGGTATAAAATTGTTGAGTAGGGTTGTTGGTAAAATTACAATAGCCAATAAAAAAGATAGTTCTTATTGTCTATTCACGCTAAAAATGCAGTCAGTACATGAAAATGAAATAGCAATAATTATATAAAAAAAGTTTTTATATAGGTAGTTTGAAAATATTATACTTGTACTATCACCAATCAATTCTTGAAATTCCAGATAGATTGTTCAAATTTAGACATTACAGAATACTTTGAGATCTTTTGGTTTTGGAAGTTATTTCCCATCAATAGCACAAAACCGCATACGTGTAATTGGAACAAATATATAATTTTTTTCTGCTTTTTTAGGTTTTTATCAACGAAACCTATATTGAGGATTGGCCTCGTTTCAAACATCGTGGACTAATGCTCGATACGGGCAGACATTTCATCAGTAAAAAGAACATATTACTAAATTTGGTAAGTGTTTATTTGATCAAATTTAGATTATTGTTATCATTACTATATATATATATATATATATATATATATATATATATATATATATATATATGTATGTATGTATTATGTATGTATGTATATATATATATATATATATATATATATATATGTGATAGATATGAAAACATTTGTTAAACATTATCTATATGTATGTATACCATCATCATTATAAAATTCTCATTTACGTCAGAAACAAGAAAGTATACCTTTATAAAAATTAAAAATACAAGCAAATTAGTTTCTTTAAAATAAATGATATTGTGAAATGTGTATACTTATATAACAACAGATAATAAAAGCTATACTTTTTTATTATTTTAAGTATCACATTTAGGTCCAGCATTAAATATAAAATTGAATAATTTACCAATTTTAACGCCAACTTAAACAACTGTTAGTTTGACCCCAATTCACTTTTTTTTCAATTTTTTAAACTTTTGTTATTCTTGTTTTGACCTATATTTTATTTTTATAATGATATTGGTAGAAAATATTAGTTTTTATAAAATATTTAACCAATATTTGTGAGATAATGTTTAAGGAATGTTCAAGTTAGATGTGTTTCATATAATTAAATAGTGTCACAAAAGCTACCGGGGTGGTCTAGCGATAAAGCGCTCGAATTTGGACCTCGGTGGGCATGGGTTCGAATCTCACCACCGGCACTAAAATGCAGGCTTACTTTCGGCTTCGCTAAAATGTCCATTGCTTCTTGTAAAACATCCAAAGTAATAAACATGAAAAAAATTGTACTGCACTGATTTTAACCGCAGCTTGTTTATATATATATATATATGCCGTGGTCATCTAGTAGGAAAACTATGGACGCGAATTTGGATGGACACAGGTTTGAGTGCAAACCATCGGCAATAAATATTGGCCCCCAATTTAGATTAAGTAAAATATCTACTTACTGAATAATGTCTTTCATGGAGAATTCAAGTACTAGTAGGAAGAAGAAAAAACAACAAAACATGTTAGCTACTATTTTAGGTCTAACCTGCTAACTTTGCAATCTAATCCTTCTAATTTTTGAACCAAACTCAGTAGGACAGGCTTTGATACGATTTTGAAACGAATAATTTTATTGGTAGGATTATGATTAAAAACGAATTTGAAATATTTCCCCCATTTTCAAGGAAGCAATGGCTTATAATAAATTGAATGTTTTTCATTGGCATATAATCGATGACCAGTCGTTTCCTTACCAAAGTCAAAAATATCCAAATTTATCACAACAGGTACGTTTGGCATGTTAGTAGATTGAGTTTTATGTGAAATATTATTGTCAAACATATATATATATATATATATATATATATATATATATATATATATATATATATATATATATATATATATATATATATATATATATATATATATATAATTGTAATCTTAATTTTTCTTAATTATTTTAAAATATAATGCAAATGGTTTAAGAAATAGAAATATTCAATTAAGAAAATTAATTATGTAACGCTTTTAAAAAATCATAGAAATCAATGAATATTAAAATTACTATTGAATTTGTGCTATCTTTTATACATATACACTGAAGCATTGTTTTGATTAAATGTTACATACTCGAATGCATTACGTTATAATTTGAGATCAAATAATATATTAAACATTTTGGCAATTTTTGTGTTACCAAAATGATTACTAATTACAGTGTATTTTATGAATTTCTACATTTTATTTTATTTTTAAGAAAAAGTTGATTTAAAATATTTTATTATAAACGCTGGTATAATTATTATTTTAACCACATAAATATTTATATACAAAAAAGATAAAATTTTAAATTTAAGTTCAAGTGAATACAAGAAACAGTGTTTCAATGTATTAATAATAAATTGAAAATTACAATTACAGTCAGCTTAAATACTTTAGTCGAAGTATATTCAACGTCATAGCATACAAAATATGGAATAAAAGAAAAGATAAATAAGAAAGAAAAAGAAATTTTATACAAAATGAATAGTAAAAAGATAAGCAATCTTTGAAGTGAAAACATAAAAACACATTAATTGATATTTGAAAGACACAAGCTTATTTCATTCTTTATGAGTTCAGTGTTGGTTATATATCTTGCCAAGGAATGGACGAATTATTAAAATATATTTTTAAATAATAATTTTAAGCATATAAATTAATAATCAATTCCAATTGCGTTTACTTAGAAACAAAGCAAATTTTAAACGCTTTATTTTATTTATTAATTCCTAATATTTATTTTTACAAAATAAAACAATCGGATATAACTAATTAATTTAGATTAATACCCTTAAAGATTTTTGTAGTATTTGTTGTAATGGATGTATTTTATAAATTTCTATATTTAATTTTCTCATATTTTTTAAAATATTTTTTATTAAAAAATAAATCTTAATAATATTTACATTAAAAATAATCCTAAAATATGCGGCTTAATAATTATAAGCAACGTAACACTTTTATAATAAACTTTATCTTCCATAAGGTGTTGAACAATTTTTATACATGACACAAAATGTTGTATCTTGTTATTTTATGATAACATTTTTGTCAAACTTTAATAAACGCTATCATCAACTTCAAATTAACTGATTTTCTTCTTTTTCAAATGATACGAATTAATTATTTTTAAATGTTTCTTTAAACATTAATATTACATTAAACAATTATTAAAATTTTATTTTTGAAAATACTTTTTTCAAATACTAGTAGATAAGTTTGTACAAAGGTCACTAATGATAACGTTTAAAGTCTTAGCCAAAACTCCATGTAAACTTTAAAAAGGAAATATACTCACACAAATAAAATCAAACGTAGCGCCACAAAAAATTTTAAAAATGTGCATAAAAATCGTAGGTTGTGTGTTTACATAATATGGTAATCTCTTCTTTCGATGTGTAAATAATACTCAATGCATAAATTATTAATGTATGGTACGTATAAAAAATAATTGTAAATAAATGATTTTCGTGTTATATATTTTTATACCTTATGTTGGTGAATATATAACAGGGTGCTTATAGCGAGGATATGGTTTATACTCCATTAGATATACGAGAAATTGTAGGGTTTGCGCGAGTACGTGGCATTCGTGTAATACCAGAATTTGACGTACCGGGTAAGTACCAACATTACAAATAAATTGTATGCACTTTGAAATATGAATGTATAATTTTGTTATGAACATGTACTTGTACCATTTGTATACTTAATAATTTAAATAAATACTTGTGTTTGTCTGTATGCATTTTGTCATTTTTTTTCAATTTTTGTACCGTTATGTTTAATTTTATTTTCAAATTATTTCTTTTTTAAAGTTAATATGGAGTTTGGGTTAAGACTTTAAAAGTCATCATTTTCTACTCATATTTTTTGTTGCAAGTTCGATTTATAAAAATTTATTAGGAATAACTTACTAGTCAGTTTTCAATATTTTTCAGTCATGATTACTTAACTAAACATTATTGATTATTATAACTATCGATTTTTCCTTTGAATAAACAAGGATAACATTTTTGCCATCCGTGAATTCTATTCACTTGTTTGTTTAAATAACATAGTCTGAATAATATATTGAATTGGTGAATAAACACTGAATTTAGTCTTTTTGCTTTCTGTTAATACAATATATGTGAGCCAATAACGAATGATTACAGCCATCACAACAATTATTTGTTTTTATTTATGGTTATTAGCTTAGATATTTCAGTAGAAGTAGCTTTCAGCAAAAAAGTGATTATTTCACTAAAACAACTCTAGCAACTAGATAAAGTACAAGAGATACATTATTTCGATTATAAAATATACAATACTATATAATAATTGCCGGGGTGGTCTAGCGGTACAGCGCTTGAATTCGGACCTCGGTGGATATGAGTTTGAATCCCATCGCCGGCATTAAAAAATGTGAGCCCACGTTTGGCTTCACTAATTGTCCACTGCTGAAAAATGTTTCTCGTAAAACATTTAAAGTAGCAAACATAAGTAAAAATTATATATACATATATGTTGTAATAAAAAATTACATAAAATATCAACTGGTGCAAAATCGAAAATAGAGTAAAATGATTAACATGATTTATAACGTTAAGTATTAATAAAAAACAGATCACATGCAATTCTTCTAGTTACCAAATTATTAAAAATATTACAAAGTTCAAAAATTCAATAGTCTATGTGATCGCCTTTCTTTCGAACAACCTGATTCTGGCGTTTTGGGATACTGTCGACGAGAGTGTTGATATATTCTTATTTCATCTCATATTGAACAACAAACCGAATGCGTTTACATAAATCCTCAATTTCAGTATGCTTATTGATGTTGCGCTTTAGTATACTGAAACAATTTTCAATAACATTAATGTCCGGGCTGTTAGGTGGCAATTGAGTGAAAGATAGCTTTTTGCATTTTAGCCCATCTACTGTTTAAATGTAAATATAAAACAAATAAAGTAAACCTAGATAAATGACGTTACCTTTTTGGACATATAATATGGAGCATTGTCCTGACAAATAGTAGTAACCCCAGTATAACTGTGCTACATTTCATAATGAAAAACATCTTTCATAGCTGAAACAAATTTTTCACTATTTAAGGTATTATATATAATTATTCATTTGGTAGGTTGATTATACTTAATAAGAAACCAACACATAACTTGTCGAGGATTGGTTTTCTTTCTAATAACCGGGATTAAATGTTTTTGAAAACTGGACCCGCACAACACTTTTTTTAAAGCCAAATGGTTCGTCCCGAGTTATTGTTTCATCAGGAAGGTATACGGAACGCCAATAACACAAGTGTCGTTCGCTCTATTGTTTACAAAAGGCTAATCTATCATCCTTGTTTTTTAGTAATAAATGGCTTAGCTTTTGGTGATTGAAGTGTTAAACCAAATTCTGTTGTCCTGTTTTTAATTGTGGAATAAGTAAAATTGTTTAAACTATTTCTTTTAGTTTCTGAAATACGTTTATTATATTTTTTTTAATTCTATAACAATTTTTTGATCATCCGTATTGCTTGTTACACGTTTTCTTCCAACATTATCATAATTTCTCAGTTATTGACCATTAATAATCCGATAAATTGTTGAAAGGTTAACTCTGTATAAATTTGAAAATTCTTTTGGTGGAAAATGCTTTATTTTTTAATTCTTTGATTACACGATATTCATTGTCAGTAAGATAAAAACATTTTTATCACTATTATCCATTTCACAAACAACACAAACAAAAAGCAAAATAAGCGGGCGAGCGAAATCTCAAAGTTAAACGTAAATAATACATTATTCGATTTGTTTTAAAAATTTTATTTAAATTCTTTTGAAAGTTATTTTTATTTATATAGATTGCAATAGTTAAATGTTTATTTTGATAATTATTATGACATTATAATTAGGTCAGAGTTGAATGTATATTTAACATTAATTGTAACGATTACTCATTGTTCATTTTTAATAAAATTAAGCACACAAAATAATAATGATAATAATAATAATAGGCTAATTATTATAAAAAGTATGTAAATTTAACTTATTATCCACGTTTATATAGAAGTAGTTTTTAAAATATGCTATTTTCGTCGACTCAGCTTCTTTAAATAAATATTTCTAAGTATATGTAAAGGAACTATTAAGTACTTGACATTATTTTTAATTCTCAATATTTATTTTTGTGAAAAAACATTCGGACATAGCAAATTAATTTTTGCGTTTATTTTTTTAATGACTGTAAGTATCTCCAATTGGTAAGTATTTGGATTCAATCATCATACAATGTCTGTGTACTTATTAAAGTGGTGGGGACGACCTGACACGATAAATTCGATTATCCGTCTCACAAATTCAATTTATTTAAACGTTTAACACAACTGTTGGAAATTAGTCACACGACAAGAGCATACTATTCCGTCGCAATTAATTTAAGCGAAGTCTTCGTCGACAGTTTAAATTACTACTAAAAGAATAATATTACTCTTTCATAGCTTTAATTAATATTTTTAGTTATTATCAACACTCAAATTTTATTTTGAAGATTGTTTAACAAATTTTCAACACCAATGTTCAATTACAAAACAACTAATTAACGCTGATCCAAAATTTTATCAATTTTTAATTTCATACCTTCTGTTTGTACAAAATTGTATTCTTTGAAACACTAGCAATTTTTAAAACCTTACGTGATTTTTACAAGAGGCCTTAGCCAGTTCCATTTATGAAAATTTATTTAGAACAACTTAACTATCCAGTTTTTAACATGTTCCAGTTATAATAACCAATTGAACTACCTAACGTGATATCCTTTTTTCTTCAAAAGGTCACACATTGAGTATATCCCACTCATATCCTGATATTATGACCAAATGCTATTTCAATTCTAATTGGTACGGAAATTATGGCCCAATCAATCCTAGTTTGAACAGTAGCTACAAATTCATTGAAGATATATTGTCCGAAATGACCTTCCTTTTTAGCGATTCCTATATACACATAGGTGGAGACGAAGTTAATCCTACTTGTTGGTACGTTTTATGCATACACACACACATGAACACATTTGAGTACTTTTTATTTGATTTCTATTACATATTACAAGATCATTTAGATACGCTTAATGGAAATTAAAAGTTTATTTAACGGGTATGTATATTGAGTATGGTAGAATAATGTATATTGAGCAAGTATTGCAGTCGGTAACGAAATTGATATTTAAGAATATTCAGCACTTTTTATTTGTCTTAGGCATATGTACTACTTACTAGTAAATACCTTAGTTAAAACTTTATCCAAAAATACATAAAACATTATTTACAATAAAACACTGTAATTACAATATACAACAACACTCGTTCTACCAGTAAATCATAATACCTCCGTTTATTCAAACTTAAAAACAAACACGTAATTTGTTAAAAAAAAAGGATATTATTGACCAAAATACATTAATATTTAAAGAAAAAGTTATAGACATTTTTATGTCAGCAATTCAAGTAACATTCACTTCTATTTATAACTTCTACCAGCCGTTTTAAATCTGAGACTATCAAGTAATAAAATCTTATTCAAAATTATGCTTCAGGATATACTTTAGAATTGCTAGTGTGTTTTTTGGTATAACTTACCATCTAATACAGGTTTGATTTATTTAAACTGCAAAAATCCGGCCTTTGTACATTTGATTATCTACAACCCGATTAATTTTGTTTTAGGTCTTTCTAAAGGCTAGGTTAACAAGTTCTAAAATAACATATTACTTATAGAGAATATTATTTGTTATACAAAATGCAGTTTTAAAGGATTTTATTGGTACCTTGATAGTCTCAGATTTAAAACGGCTGGCAGAAGTTATAAATAGAAGTGAATGTTACTTGAATTGCTGACATAAAAATGTCTGTAACTTTTTCTTTAAATATTAATGTATTTTGGTCAATAATATCCTTTTTTTAACAAATTACGTGTTTGTTTTTAAGTTTGAATAAACGGAGGTATTATGATTTACTGGTAGAACGAGTGTTGTTGTATATTATAATTACAGTGTTTTATTGTAAATAATATTTTATATATTTTTGGATAAAGTTTTAACTAAGGTATTTACCAGTAAGTAGTACATATGCCTAAGATAAATAAAAAGTGCTGAATATTCTTAAATATTAAAGTAGGTCAATATAGGATTCACTTTCGTTACCGACTGTATAAAAAATGGAAATTTTAAATTATTGATTTACATTCATTGAATGGATAATAGGTGACTAATGATAATAATAATAATATTTATTAATGTGTTTCCAAGGGATTAATTTTATTTTATAATTGATTCCAAATAAGGATGAAACAGCTGTACAGTGCTCCTGGTTGACTTAAAACCAAGTGGATTTATTATTCAAGTGAATCTTACAATTATAAAAGTAATAGTAATAATAATAATAATAATAATAATAATAATAGTGTAAATAGTGTAAATAACAAGAATATTATTAGTGATAAATTTGTAATAATAATCCTGTTATTGTTGATTATTTAATTATCAATTATTAATATTCTAAAAGTATGGTGATTGGTTGAGGACTACGTAGATTTAGAATCCAATAAAATGATGGATCAATGGAAACAAGATTGTTTAAGGAGCATACAGACAGCTGTGGATGATCTTTGTATCGAGTTGGTACAGTAGCTAAATCGCTAGACTAGTATTGTAGTTAGTAAGGACTCGATCTTACCACTGGCATTAGATACATGTTTTCGTTTGAATGATCCCACTATTCCATTGCTGGTAAATATTTCTCGTAATACATTTAAGTAGTAAAGTCAGAAATTGTAATTACCAACAACATTAGCAAACCGTACGTTTATATTTAGTCTTTTGCTGTACGTTATTTTTATTTAACAATTTAGTTTAATTTTTTTTTTATTATTTTTTTAAGGGAGAGTGATGAAAGTCTTAAAAACCTTCCTACCGGTGAGTTGTCTACGATTAAATTGTGGAATAGATACTTTTGGAGACGGTAAGTTCATTGTTTGCTTCATTTTGTGGTTTATCAACACATGCCAAAATTGATTTTTGTCTCTCATTTGTTTGTTTTTTATGCCAACTTTTTGCTTTGAAGCGTTCAAAATGTGGTCAACGAGATGAGCAATCGTCGTAATTTGATTATGTGGCAAGATGTAATAAGCAACAATATTGAGGTAAATATTTATTTATTTTTATTAATGGGTTTTTAAGGGTGAAATCACTTAAATAATAAATCTACTGGGTTTTAGTTAACTAGGAGCACTGCATAGGTGGTTTATCCTTGTTTGGAATCATCACGAACTTAAACTTATGCCCTATCTGGTGTCAGACCAATAGCTTTGATTGTAATTGACCCTGCAAATTATATTATTTATAGTGAATCTGATTAATGCTAATTGTCCAATGTCCGCGAATGGTGTACATTACTTTTACTATATAGATCCTAGCATATTGCATAGGTTTAATAGCTTGTATGACATGGCTTGGTTATGTTTATTAATAAGTTTTTAAAGGTGAAATATGAGAATTGTCAGAATAAATTTATTTATTTAATTACTGCTTGAATGTTTGAACGTAAAACACATTTTTCACTAAGTGGACAAAGACGACATTCTAAACCCAATTTCGCTTAGAGATGATTAGAAATCAACCGATCTAGCCAATTCGAAGCCTGGACAAAGGAGATGTTTTTGTGGTAGAAAGGATATCCGGCAATAAAAAAAACCTACATCAAAACTATTTAATGATTACAATGTTTCAAATTGGTTTGATTCAGAACCAAATGGAAAAAACTGATAAGAAACAGTAACTCTTTATAGAAGAGGGAAAAGCTGTCAAAGAAGAAGATGGAGCTCGAACCTATGTCTACTCAAATTTGAGTCTAGCATCCAACCAGATTGGACATTTTAACTGATTTTGCAAACGAAACCGAAGAGGATGACTTATATGTTGGAAAGGATTGAAAGGTTCTGATTCTTTTTTGATTGCATAGTGTACTTTTTTACCGTATCCGATTCCAAAACAGGGTTGAAGGAAGAGTATGTCTAGAACGTGAGGTTAGCATTCTGACCTGTTTGAAAAGTAGATATTACTATAGGATCAACAAAAGGATGCCATTTTGGTATAATTTAGCAAAAAGACGAAATCATGCTTTTGACGATAGAATTGATGGATATATCGGAATGGAAGATCACTTTTTGCGATGGGCGAATTGGTGATGCCAAGAAAGGAATATGGTGTTAACTATGATTTCGATCAATTACAGTGAAGCCAGAATGAGGACGGACATGTCATATATATATTCTCTATACTTTATTGAATATTGTATGTTGTGTTGTATTCTTATTTTATTTTTGGGACCAGTCGGTAAGCAAGTAGCTCACTGGTAACGTTATTCTACTTAGCACACAATTATAACAAGAACTTTCACTTGTGTTTAACTAAGGTACGTATCAGTTAAGAAATACCTATGGAAACTTATATAACTCATTTTTTAAAGCTACATTTGACCTAATAATATTATATTACTCGCCCGTAATATTACCGGAACTAAAAAGAGGATTTTATGAAGTTAAAAAATGTATTACCATTACCAACCAATTTTCATGCATCTCTTACAATGATAGTCTTAATGAAATAATCCATCGATATTTCAAGGAATGTTTTCAACTTATTAATCGTATCCAACAATACAAAGCATCTATTTTTTTATGATTTTGAGCAAACCAGTTGTATCCACGCCAAGTGCAGAACAAAAGTGTACTTACATTCATATCTGCCGAATTTAGCAAGGTTACTATCTGATCTCAACAAAGTTAAAATTGACGTTTATCTAAACCTATCTAAATCGTGAAAATTTTGTCGATCTAATTACTGTTGTTCGTAATCACCCATTAATATACTATTAACTGTAGTACGTTTCCAAAGTAATATTATAACCTTCATGCATATCATAATGCACATGACTTTTGAATATCCGTTAAATTTTAAGTGCATTAGATAATGTAATTTAATTAATTTTTTTTTGACTGATGTTACATACTGTTACATTGTGTTGTACCTATTTTTGTGTCTTGAAAGCTACCTCTGAAGTATCTAAGCCAATAACCATATTAATAATAATAATAGTAGTAATAATAATAATAATAATAATGATAATGATAATAATAGTAATAATAATCATTAATAATAATAATAATAATAATATTAGGAATAATAATAACAATAATAATTAATGATAATAATAATAATAATAATAATAATGATTATATTAATAATAATAATAACAATAGTAATAATAATAATAATAATAGTAATAATAATAATAGTAATGATTATATTAATAATAATAATAATAAATAAACTCACAATTAGTTAAGACATTTTACAGATATACGATTCAATAACAAGTATAATTTTTTGCATTTATCAGAAATCTTCATTTTGTTAAGAAGACATTTTGTTCAAATTGCAGTGTTTTGTCTACACGTTGTTTTTGAAGAACCAAATGTCTGTGTGTTTTCATCTTACTGTTCTCGCTGTTTTAATTTTCCAATTCAGATTGAAAACTCTACTTTGATTCAAGTGTGGAGTACGAAACCGCATTATTATTTATCAAAAGGTTACAAAATTATATATTCTCACTGTTGGTATTTGGACACATTGCACGATACATCTCAATGGGCACGTTTTTATACATGTGAACCGACGATAGGTAAGTAATTGTAAACTATATTTAATTACAAAGTAAAAGCACCTATATTGGGGATAGATAGTTTTTCGTACTTATTTTCACATCGGAGTGTATTTTTATAATTTGTTGTAGTTATTGTTTGTTCAATCGTACATATTCTATAAACAAGAGATTTCTATAAATACGTAGAAAATACATCTAATAGGAAATATAGATGTAGGGAATAATCTGTTGTATTATTACATTATTTTGACAGAACTATTTTCTTGTTACAGGCAATTGATCGTAAGAACAGATTCGTCTGCTTAGACAATAACGGTAGGGTTACAAATTACCCACTTTTTAATACACGTATTGCCAAGCACGCAACAAGCATTTTACAAGCATAGCATTATCATTATCAATGAGGATAAACATCTCCCACCGGTTATTATCGCCCATGGTAGTCCAACTTACCAAACACCCTGCAAAACATTAACTTTTACAATGTCTACTTAATAAAGGGCACTTGAAGTATGCTGACTTTAAATGTTAATTACATCCCAAATTAAAGCCTTTCAATGATCTCTATTAACCGCAAACTGTAAGCAATCGGATGCCCAACTAAGTAATTCATTTGGACAAGGGGACTTAGCATAAATCTAAGCACTAAGTTCGCATGCTACAATGTCCGTCCAAATTATGTGTTGACCACCCGGTCTTTTTTTCCATCCAGGTAATGGTTGGATTTCCATATCTATGTTGGCATTACTTTTCGAAATGGTTTTTACACGGTCCTGTACACCTTTTAATTTGAAAAACTTACCCCCGATTTTTTTTGCTTTAAGCTGAGAGGAACGACTGTGCCGTGTTCTCTTCTAAATAGGCTACAGCGTTTCCCACTTGCTCCATAACTGGCATAAAATTTGTATACATGTATAAAAATAGATAATAAAGCTATATATTTTTAATAATTTAGGTATCACGTTAGGGTCCAGCATTAAAGCCCCACATTTGGCTTCCTTAAAATGTCCATTGATGTGTTTCCTGTACAACATTTAGAATTGAAAAAATAAAATCATCCCCAGTTTCCCACAAGAAAAACCGCTATATAAAATTGAATTTTTTACTCGCACTACATTGTATTGGTATCCGTTCTTTTTATCATAAAAAATATTGTTTTCTTACACTGATAATGACAAGCAGAATTTGATCAATCAATTGGCAAAACATTTTGTTTTTCATTTGAACAGGTTCACCTGCCAATTCCGAATATCTCATTATGGGAGGCGAAGCTTGTATGTGGACCGAACACCAAACAGATTTTTCGGTTCTTACACGAATTTGGTATGTCTCGATGTGCTCATTGCGTTTATTTTAAACTTACATTAATTGAAAAGCCATTTGACCTAATGTATGCGGTACTCCTATTTACCACCCAAAAACATTTTTGGTAAAAATTGAACCAATGCCAATGAAGTAAGATAGACTAACTAGGATAGGAAGTTTTTGTGAATGTGTAAAGTCAGTTTTTCGATGATCGGTTAAGTGAGTGGAAGAAGATAACGCGAGCTAATGGAAAATGGACAATAATAACTACCAACTATGGGAAGAGTAGTCAAAAGTGGAAAGCACAATTTTCGGAAAAATGAATTGTGGATAATTTTCTTAATAGATTGCTTAATAAAAAATAATTTAATGCATTTTAGTTAATGTTATAACTTTTTTAATGTATTTTTTATTTATTTTAATATAATATAGCCACTGATAGTATTGTATAGACTGCGTATAAAGTGAAGTAATCTTTAATGTCTTAAGTATCGTATTTGTGTTAGTTGAGTAAAGAAAAATCTGTAATGTGTTATGTTTTATTAGCAATCAATACCTTGTGTTTAAATGTAGGTTTTCCGTTTGTTTTCTACAGTTATTGTAGCAAGATATACTAGTTCGTACATACTACTCGATTTTATAGAATATGTATTTCATACAAGCTTTGCGTATTCTATTTCTTTATTTTGGGAAGATCTACAGCTACTGTAAAATAGGTTTGTCAGAAGTAACAACAGATAAGGTTGTTTTAAATGCAAATATTATAATAAGCTCAGGAGAATTTTAGTACTTAAGTTTTTTAATGTTACCATTTGAATGTTTTACGGAAAACATATTTCAGCAATAAGAAAGTAATAATACGTTATAAATAATAAGAATATTGGTGTCAAAAACGGTAAGTTTCCACTAAACTCAACTTTGGGCTCTTAAAGAGTAATTCTTTAATTTATTTACCATTACTGCCTGTTTATCAAAAGTAATTTACAATTAACACTACTATATATTTTTAAATGTAGACTTATTTTGCCAGAATGTAATAAAAGTAATACTTTCCTTGTCACCTACACTACAGTAAAAACTTTTAACCATACGCTGAGATGGAACGTTTTTATTGCTATTGTCTAAATACATATATTAATATCTGAAGCAGCTGAAGAGATCTGACCAGAAATAGCCACTCCACATTTAATAGGAAATAACTGTAAAGAAGAAGAATATCGAAAAATGGATATATGATAAAACCAATCAGAGAAAAATTTTTTTAAATTCTATTGGTCAGCCTTCGTGAGTAAGTATGAGTCAAGATGGTACATTCTTATGTTACAAGGGAATTTCTTGACCTTAAAATTGTATATAAGGTGGAAAAATCAATATTTAGCTAGTACTATACGATTTGTATGAGTCATCGTGCAAATTTGGTCACATATTTAGAAACTTTCCTGTTCCTAACTTACGAGTGATTACACTCAAAATTTTACCTAATTCTTGTTGGTTCCTTTTTACGCAACTTTCTCCCTTGGTTGGTTTTATCATCTACTGAAAAATGTCAAATATTTTTATTTATATATATATATAAACCAGGCAGTATGCAAAAACCTATATGTTACAGTCCTAGTGAAAGGGTTCTCTCATTTGCTAAACCAGTAGTAACGTATCAGCAGTTAAGGACACTCGGCAATTAGAATCGATCAGATTCACTATAAATAATAAATTTACAGGTCGAAGGTCATCCGCCCGTAGCTCAGGGGTTTAAGGCGCTGGCCTGACACTAGGTAGGGCGTGCGTTCAAGTTCATGTGTGCGTGTGTGTGTAAAACTTAAAAGGTATGCACTGCAGTTGATTCCAAATAAGGATAAAACAGCTGTACAGTGCTCCTGGTTGACTTAAAGACTTAGTGAATTTATTACTCAAGTAAATCTGACAATTCTACGAACAAATAATCCCTTAAAAACTCATTGATAAACAAAATTAATTTATTGATGGGCTTTCAAGAGTGAATTATTAGAATTGTCAGATTCACTTGAATGATTTAATACCAAATTGAATTCTACAACATAGGGTTAAAACACGGAGGGATTCATATATCTTGAAAGCTTAGAGGAAATTATGGAAAACAATTAATATTACCTAAAAATGTATAGTTTTTATTATCGACTTTTATATATGTATGTATTCATATCTTATTTTTAACCAAGAAATTTGCTAATTTTTTTTAATGTCTATATTTTGGTTTTTGTTCTAAATTATAATTTAATAATAACAATGGTAGAAACGTTAGTTTTTATTATGTAAAATTTATTATGTAAAACGTAAGTGTGCTTAATATTATTAAGTAATGTTAGGAGAGCTAATTAATTGATTCCTATACAGAATCGTCCACCTAGTGTACATGCCCATAGTCGGGTTTGCTAAAAGGTTCACTTTTGAAAGATATTTCTTGTAAAATATTTAAAGCAGTGTATACTTATATATATATATATATATATATATATATATATATATATATATATATATATATATATATATATATACGTTTCTTTATGCGCTAATTATATGTTAAAGGCCTACAATGAGTGCAGTCGCTGAACGCTTGTGGAGTCCTAAAAACGTCGTTAGTTTGACCGACGTGGGTCCGCGTATCGAAGAGCAACGATGTCGCTTGATAAAGTACGTTGGAATGTGTTTTAACTGGATTTTATAAAATGCACACTAAAGAGTTTATTGATTGTTTGATGATGATAATAATAATAATAATAATAATAATACAACAAAAGTTTGTGGCAAAGCCACATTTCCATTAGTTCCAAGTTCTTGTAGTATCTCTAATAATCCTTTTCCATTGTTTACGGTTTTTGGAGGCGTGTAGGGATATACCAGTCCATTGACTTAATCGTCGTTTCTAAGGTAAGGTTCTGATTAAGATAGTGTAAAGATCATCCCAAACAGCATCCGTCCAAGTACGTTTTTGATTACCTTTCCTTTTTTCCAGTTGGCATTTGGATGAGCCAAGGTTATAATACGTAAAATTGAAGCAGGATTTCTACGAAGAACGTGTCTAAACCAGTGCAATCTCCATTGTCGCGATATCAATGATGGGGGATTGTGAAATTGAAGGTCATCTTGAATTTGTCAGTTGCTAATCTTTTTTGTCCAAGATCTTGATACTGAGGATGCGAAATGGGTGGTGTGCCAAATGTATCTGAAATATCTTGTTTCAAATTTGTCAAGCTTCATGATCTCTGATCATTGTGCAAACCAATGAAGAGAAAATGTTCATCTTTGAGTTGAGATTGATGTTTTTTCGTTTCCAAAATGTATTGACAAGTCTCCCAAACGCAGCAGCAGCTAAACAAACTACCGTTAGAAGTAATCGAAGAACCTAGATATGTAAATATTTTTACATTGGTTTGCACAACATCACTTAATACAATCCTCGCATTAGGAGTTTGAGACTACATAATGACTAATTTTTTTGGGTTGATCCTCAGACTATATTCATCGGAAACTTTCACAAGGAGATCCAGTGCATGCTGCAGCCGAACTTTATTTTCAGTTAGAAGGATAG
This sequence comes from Cardicola forsteri, assembly GCA_025895645.1. Classification (NCBI taxonomy): domain Eukaryota; kingdom Metazoa; phylum Platyhelminthes; class Trematoda; order Strigeidida; family Aporocotylidae; genus Cardicola; species Cardicola forsteri. The sequence goes on along the minus strand of JAKXYG010000912.1, from coordinate 1,460,167 downwards.
CATCGTCAGCGTATCCTAAGTCGGTAATGGGCGTTGGACCAACATACACGCCTTCCATTTTTACGGAGATCTTGGCAAATATAGTATTAATTGCATAGTTGAATAAAAGTGGAGCAGCCATGCAGCCTTGACGGACGCCACTGCAAATTTCGAACGGGTTTATAGTAGATCTGTTGCAATTGCGGATTGCAACAGTTTAGTTTTTGTACAAAGCGAGTTAAATGCTGAAGAGTAGTCAATGAAAGCTATATACGTAGGAAGCTGAAACTTTGCCCGAAATTCTAGAATGCGTCGAAGCGTATAAATTTGATCAACGCATCCCATACCAGGACGACAACCAGTTTGGTTAGAACGTGTTGTCTCCTCCCTCTCTGGCAATTCCGGTCATTTTTGCAGCTATGCAAAGTAAACTGATGCTTATGTACTTAGTAGGTGTTTGCCGATATCCTTTCTTGTGAACAGGAACAATAGTAGCACGGTGCTAGTCTTTAAGGCACTGCTCAGTTGTCTAAAAAATCCGTTATAATGCCACAGAGGTCTTCAACAAGTCGCGAGGGACCGTATTTGGAGATACATGGAGGAATTCCATCGAAACCGGTGGCTTTTTTAGCTTTGAGTTTTCTGCAAATGCGTATAATATCATTGAAAGTGGGGAATTTATAGAGATTAAATAAGTTGACGAAGGAACTGTGTCAAGCAGTCATTCTGTTGTGATTTCAGAATGGTTTAAAGTTTGATTAAAATGGAGTAACCAGTCTTCATCCGAAATGCCAAACGATCCACCTTTGTTGCTTCAGCACAGCTGGTCCAATTTTTTATAAACTTTTTCACAATCGTTATGGCGAGCAGAAACCTCTAAGTTATCTGCTACAGAATTTCAATGTTTTTACTCGTCCTTTTCATAACTCTTTTTAAATTCCGCACGCAATGTCCTTGCTTCACTTTTCCTTGGAGCTTTTGTTGCTTGTACACAAAGATCACGAGAATTGGTGGACAACCAGTTTGGCCCTTTCAAGTTAATTGAACGGGGAAGTACCAAACTAGCTATATCAATCTTTCGTTTAAGAGTGTTCTAAGACCGATTTATTTCCATATCGCAGTTTGGGATAACAACAAAAGCTGCTAAGTAGGCTTTGGAAAATTTGGCAGCATAGTTGTTTTTTGTGAGCAGGGAGTAAGCCGGAAAAGGAATACCGCTTCCAGTTTCGGCACTTCTCAAACGTAGTCGAAAAGAACAGGAAACAAGTGAATGATTAGACTCATTCTCACTTTCCATTCGACAGCCTCTATAAGCGCGGGAATTTTTGATTGCACTGAACCAACGTTTGCTAACCAAAAGGTAACCCAATTGGAAGGAATATCTTCAACATCTTGAACAAAATGGTGTCAAATGTTGCACAGAGTATTGGAAAAATGTGTTCGTGTTAACCATAATACACCTTGCCACAAATTCACTTAACTTTCTACCGTTCTCACATTGTTCGCGTGATTTTGTTCAAGGGCCCCAACACAGGGATGGTTGACATCATCCCTACAAACTATGCGATTAAAATCTCCTCCAATAACAACGACTTGTGACGTCTTAAGGCGAGAGTATAGATCTTCAAGTTGCCCATAAAACTGATTAATTTCTTTTTCACAGTGATTATTGATGGGAGCATAAGCATTGATCACGGCCATTGTATACATGGAAACTTTAAAACACGAAAATGCTAATCGTGGGGATATACCTTTCCGGTCAATTAACGCACTTGCAGCTATTGGGGATAAGCAAAATGCTACCCCACGATGTGCTGGATTTTGTGCACAAGTTGATTAGAGGAATAATTCAGATGTTGATTGGGAAGCTGTAGGAAGACTAAACGGCTCTGAACCATCCAGTTTTGTTTCCTGGAGATAAGAAACGTCAATCTTGTAACGGCTTAACTCTGTGGAAGTATACGTTTGCGTCGAAACAGATGACAGTGATCGTACATTCCATGTTACTATGCGAATAGATTATCGGATGGGAATTGGACTTGGGGGATAAATGAAGTTTCTCTGCTAGAAGATTGATTTCTTACAACGGCGCCAGTGTTCACAGGAAATGACAAGGAAATCTTTTGGGGGGATGGGTTTGACACCGGTTGACGGATATGCCAGAGACATTAGAGGGAGGCCTTCTACGCTTTTAGACTTTCAGTCAGGCTCGTCAATATTGGTCATAATAATAATAATAATAATAATAATAATAATAATAATAATAATAATAATAATAATAATAATAATAATAATAGAAATACTAATAAAATATAATAATAATAATTACTACTACTAATAATAATAATAATGAAAGCAATAATAATAATTATTGTTATTATTCATAATAAGGATATTAGGAGACTTTAACTGTGAGATAAAATTAGTTTATTTATTTTTACAGTTAAAAACAAATTTTAGTGCCGATTTCACAGAGTTACTTTTGCGCTAAACTTGAAATTGGGTGGATATGAGTTCAAGTTCTACCATATATATAGGTCCTAATTGACTGCTTATGATTATTATTATTTGTTGATTGTCAATATACATATTAGATGTATCCAAAACATTCAAAAGACGGGGAGCCATAGTACTAATGTTTTATAGCCATATTTGTATACTGCTTAGGTTGTAGCCTTAGAGGGATCATAGCCTTTTCGATAATTACAGAAGCTAAAATGGGACCTGTCAAAATTAACACATTGAAATTGATTGACTTTCCTTACATCACTTAAGCATGGGATGCTAATGATTCTGAGCATTTGAGTAATGCTTATATAAAGTCTCAATTAACAATGGTGATATTCCTGACCGTTAGTCCTCCACGTGGTGCATCCTGGACTAGGTGCCCCTAGGCATCTAGACTAATAACAGCAGGGTCCGAGTGCACAGCGGTATAACTGGGGTCGCTACGGCGCGGGTGGGTGCTAACATACACCCAGGATACTTAAAGGTATCTAAATATATATCATATGTAGCCCTTGGGCTAAGGGAGATAACCCTGACAAAATCAGGCGGCCTCGTCAATCTTTACGAACAGTGGCGACGTCACAAGGATGCCGTCTATTAGTCAAGAAACTTTGCTATTCTTCCACGTTTGTCTACGCTTGTCAAGTCATCGAAATCGATCGTTCTACATGTCGTATAAATATGGAAATAATGAAGAGGTGACCAATGTCACCAACCAAAATGAATGACTTAAGCATATTAGGCAATATCGACATTGCACTAAAATACATAAACATCACATTAGCAATACCAATATTCAAAACACTAAAATTATTTCCTTTTTACAAATAACATTATCAATTTTTTGCTTAGACCAAAAACGTAATATTTACACATTTCGACAACATGAAAAAACTACTATGTTGCTTAAAAATAAATTATAATATAAAATATGTATATATATAGAAAGTAGACATTACCAATTGTCCAAAATTAATAATTCAGGAGATAGCCATGCTTTTTAATAAGTTCCTTTAACCGTTTTGGATAGGAATTGACCAAATTATTAATATAATTTTGTGGAATTCGATTGTCCAAAACATAATTAATTTTTTCGGTAAGTGTGCCTCAATTTTCCGTCCTATTTACCTCTCGTTTAAGATAACTAAAAACATTTTTTAATTACATTGAGATCTGGGCTGTATGGAGGCAATTAAACAAAGCTCAGCTTTTTGCTATTTAAAGAATTCTTAGTCTAAACAACAAACAAATGCGTTAATTTTTAGATTATAATAAAAACCAAGTTACCTTTTTGAATGTATGCACTGGAGCATTATTTTGAACAACTACCAAATGCCCTGAAGCATTTTGTCGTAGTTCAGATTTAAAAAAATTATTAAAAATAGCTACAAATTCTGAGCTGTTTAGATAGCTACTTGTTTGGCTCCATTTTGGTAGTTGCCCGTACTTGATTTCAAAATATCCATGAAGACATGGATGTGCAACCTTTTTAACAATGCAATTGTTATCTTGAGGAAAATCTGGACCACAGATAACCGTGGACAGCACTGCCCATGGTTCATATTTTAAAGCACACTCGTCTGTAAAAAACACCGATTTCCAAAAACATAATGGACGATTTTCATATGTTTTGGCAAATTCCACACGTTTTCTTCTATGTTCTGTAGTTAAATGAACCTTTTTTTAGCTTCAATTTATAGGACAACTCGTTTGATTTTCATAATAAGAAAATTGTTGAAGAAACAATAATAATTTTTATTGTGCATTATTTCATACGAAAACTCCATACCATGAACGGTAAAATTTTACAGCGTTTAATATATATTAATACGAACAAAAAGATGAGGGGAAAAAGCCATTCAAATCAATAAAATTAATTTCTATTTTTTCGCTATTTTTCCAGTCGTGGTATTCCAACCGGCTCTATCAACGGTCCGGGCAATTGTATTTTGTTAAATTCCTATTTCCAATCGACGAATGATTCGATCACGTGCAATCAACATTCCAAAATACAAACCAGTTTTACCTATTACCCAAACGTTCCCTACTTTGTTTATGGTTTAATTAGTGGAATGTCAATATCGGTCATATATTTTATAATAAAGAAAACGTTTAACGGAAAATATCAACTGTGTTATGCAGCTTTGTTATTATTTTTCACTATTTTTATTTATTTAAATATGCTATGAATTGACAAATCTTTTATTTTTTTAATATTTTATAAATATGCCTGTATATTGACATCTTTCCGTGAATATTGGTCATTGATAAGTTTTTTTTTCAAAAGTTGTTTAAAAAAAATTATTAACTACATTGAATTTATTTCAATGTAGGTTATGATAGCGTTTTGTAATTGAAAGTGTAAAGCAACTGTCAAGAGTTACAAAGTACACCAATATTCCAATTAAAGGGAAAGATGGTTGTTTACTTCTAACAGATGATGAGCAATCATTCAGATAGGTAGAGCATTTCAAAGAAGTACTTAACCAAACCACGCCATGTTTTGAATTATGGACTTGGTTGTTATTTTTTTGCTGTAACTGTTATCTTATTACCTCATGTTTATTTTTTAAGCAAAAGGTTTTATAATAATAATAATAATAATAATAATAATAATAATAATAATAATAATAATAATAATAATAATAATAATAATAGTAATAATAATAGTAATAATAATATATTAAAATAATAATAATAAATTGTAATTAAGGAATAAGACCTTGATCTAGTGGTACACAAGAGTTGTTAAGTTGATGTTTTAACTTTCTTCCTTCTCAACGTATGTTTAAGTGTAGTTGGGTCTGTTAATGGTGCAATTACTTTTATCATTTTCAACGTTGCATTACAATGCATTCTTTGCCGTAAGTGGTCTAGTGGTATAGCGCCTGATTTGGACCTCAATGGGCATGGGTTCGAATCCCACCACCGGCACTAAAAAATGCTCACGTTCGGCTTTTGATAAAATGTCCACTACTGAAAGATGTTTCTCGTAAAACCTATGCTTATTGTAAACTAAGCACAGGGATTTTTATTTATAAGTTGTTGGTTTTTAATTAGGTGCAATTTTTATATAGTACAATTTTACTATTCCAACACTATATTCCTATTACTTATGTTATAAGAGTTTTTATTTAGCTTTTGTTAATAGAAACTATTGTGTTTATCATAATAATTGTAATTCCTCATTTATTATTAAATCGTAATAAAAATTGCCAAAGATAAAAAAATCTTTACTAGAACTTTATAATGGTAGTAATTTTGTACTTTTAACTCGGAAAATCGACCTAAACTAATCCTTTAAATAAGTCGTGAAAGCATAAAGTAACTATAAGAATAAAAATATTTGGCATTGTTTTGGTATTTTTCTTTTTGCAGCTGTTTCCTGTTTTATATGGGGTGGCTGTTTCTAGTTAGGTCTGTTCATTTGCTTTAGATATCAGTATGTGCAAGTTATTTAGATAATAGCAACAAGGTTTTATATAAACGCACCGTTGATGTTATGCAGGTAACATTAAACGTATAGGTTTATCATTCAAATATGTTGTTGCGTCTTGGCAATAAAAGTATACGTTTTTAAAAATGTAGTTTTTTATGGTAAATAAATTAAAAAAATATTCAAATGTTTTTAATCGGCTTGGTTTTAGTAAATTTTGTTTATTTAAACAAATGACGCCATCGTTGTCTGAGTAGTTTTCACAAAAGTGCAATGAGAAAGTGTGCATATACGGGAGGTTCTTTTTGCACACAAAAATTTTCGGTAGATGATAAAGGGAAGAAGTTGCAAAGAAGGAGCCAATAAGAGTCAGATAACTTTTGTGTGAGTGTGCGATTACTCGGCAGTTGGGGATGGAAAAGTTTCAAAAAGTATAACCAAATTTGCACGATGACGCAATACAAATTGTATAGTGCTATGCAAATATTGATTTTTCCACTTTACATACATTTTCAAAGTCAAACAATTCTCTTTTGATAGAAGAATGCACCAACGTGACTCACACACACTCACGGAGGTTGATCACTACAGAATTTTTTTAAATTTTTCCTTTGGTTGGTTTTATCATCTACACCTTTTAAAATTTATAGTGAAAATTGAACCAATAAGAATGATGCAAAAAGAGTAGTGGATAGAAAAATGTAAGTGTGTGACCCAAAAATGTATTTTTTTTTTAACCGACGATAGGATGAATGAGATGGAATGTAGACCAATTTTGACTATTGATAATGAGAAAAAATCAAAAGTGTCAAATATATTTTTCTAAAACCAAATAATTTGAAGAATAATTTAATTTATTTACCATTACTGCCTGTTGATCAAAAAAGCAATTTACAATTAACACTGTACTATATTCTCAAAAATGTAGACGCTTTATTGCCAGAACATAGCAAGATAATACAATAATCTATACTTTTAACGTCACCTACATTACATCAAGATATATTAATAGTACGTTCATATAGAACGTTTTTATTGCTACTGTCTAAATAAATTACATATACATAGATCTAACAGCAAATAAAAGAGGAAATGGCTGTAAGCAGGTAAAATTCAAACATTACCAAATATTTTAATCCTTATATTAGCTTTATGTTGTTATTACTTTTTTACTTTACTTCTACATTACCTATACATCCATTAATTGTAGTTTTTACTTCAGATTAATTTGCTGTGTTATCAAGACATCCTTTGACTAAACGAATGTAAAGTATGAGTTAAATACATCATTAATTTAATTAAATTATATTCCCATCCTATGTACTAGTTACAATTGTACCATAAAACGATGTAACTGGTAAAATACAATCTTTTATCTCAATTCATAATAAGTATAAGTAAATCAAAGATTACAATAATTTTATTACTGCTTATGTACATCTAATTATAGTGTTTTGTAATTTCAAATAATTTAAAACAGAAAACATACATTTTGTACAAAAACGATGGCTGCATAGATAAATATAAATTTTTCAATTATTCCACGTTTCTCATTCTAGCACAAATCCGTTAATTAACAGGAGTATATGTGCAAGTAAAGGTAAATATTTATTCTAACAAATTTAGATGATTATTTGATTTTACGTTCTTAAACATTTATAGTTTGTTAGGAGCCTATACCATATTATTCACTGCTATGTTACGTTATAATTCAAAGTGAATACATTTAACAATTCTAACTTTACATTTATTAAAAATAATAATTTATCCCATTTTTCATTTAGTTCTTAAAAAGAGTTCCTTTATTTGATTTTCAATAAAAAATATATTTGACACTTTTTGCTACTTTTCTCATTATCAGTAGTCAAAATTGGTCTACATTCCAGTGCCAAACATCATTTTCCTATCTCATTCATCTCATCATCCGGTTAGAAAAAATACATTTTTGGGTCACACACTCACGATCATTTTCTATCCACTACTCTTTGTTTGCATCATTCTTATTGGGTCAATTTTTACTATAAATTTTTAGAGGTGGTAAAAACCTTTTACCTACATCAGATTATTAAATATTTGTAACGCATTTGCAGTGTGAATAGTTATCATCTAAAAAAGCGAAAGTAAATTTTGCAATTACTGCAGCAATAACTTCATGTAGGTCTTGTATATTTGAACAACTTTTGACTTTTACAACCAGGAAAATGCTAAATAACGACTACTGACCACATCATAAGAGAAATAAACAGATTGTTAATGAAAATTTAATAGCTAAAATTTTGAATTCCAAAATTATATAAACTATGAGCGTATCCTAAACATTTGTTACAAATAGTTGCAAAATACCGGCACGTACAATAAACTTATGCTCACCCAGAAACCATTATAGTCGCAATTCTTTTATGTACGCATAAAATAGCCGAAAAACAAAATCGTTAAAAATAATATATTAAATATAAACATTATGCAGAACACTGGAAAAACAAAATTATTTGTGGATTACTTTTGTGCTCAATTAACTGCCGATAAATGTTTTTAAACTCTAAATAAAACTGGTGTACATGTTTTAAATTTGTGTGCACTGTATTTATTTAATTTACACTACACGGATGTCCTAGAATGATTACATTCAGATAGCACAATGTGGGAATAAAAACTTTAAAAAGTGGTTTATAATCAGTGAGTAATATATTGTATTAGAAATATGTACACCTGCATCATTGATTATTTGTACTAATTATTATTATATCATTAAAAAATTTTTTATTTTGATTTAGTGATATATAAATGTAGTCATTCTAAGACAGTATGCAAGTTCCAGGTTGTGTTAATAAAAAAATTACGTAAAATATTTGGTAACCATGTGTTAACAAATAAATGTAAATTTGAATTTTAAGTGTACTTGAAAAAAGTCGGTTTTATATGACTGATAAGAATTGACCAGAATATAATTTTTATAAACAGTACTTGTAAATATTAAAAAACTTGGTGTTAAATTGATGTTAACATAATTTTTGATGCATTTAGTTTTGACAGTTTGTTTACTTAACTTATGTAAACCATAATAATTAAGTACAATTTTTGCATAGTACGACTGTAGTATTTTAACGCAATACTTTTAATACGTATATTATATAATTATTTGCTGCCAAAAATCTTTGTTTGTTATTATACCTATATTTTTTCTATCTATTATTAAACCATAATAGAAATACTTGCCAAATATTGTAATTCATACAACAGTTTCATATCCTTAGTACTTTTGTACTTTAAAATGAATTAGAAATAGCTTTTTTACCAAAACATTCTTTGATTCATTGCAATAACATAGTTACCACAAGTCATTCTTTAGTTACACAAAATTAAAGTAAAGCTGTAAAAAAAGCATGCCATAATAGAAATAGATGTATTGTTAATGAAAATTTAAAAATTTGATTACCTACACTATATAAATTATATAAACGCATCCTAAAAATCATTTCCGAATAGTTGCAAAGAATGTACAATTAGCCTATGCTTATTCAAAAACCATTATAATCGTAATTCTTTTAAAAACGCGTGAAAAGCCTAAAAACAATTTTGTTTAAAAAATGTGTTAAATATAAAAATTACACAAACGAGTAAAAAATTACAAAAAAACTCCAGATAACAGTAAACCATTAGATCTACAAACGTTGAAAGTTATATATATTCACATTAAACAATCGCAGCTGTATTTATCAATTATTTGGTTACAGGTTACAGTTTGTTTCACGAATTGAGTAGGAGTCGAAATTCTTTTGGTCCTCGGTTCGAATGGTATCAGCATCATCAATTTAAGAGAAACAAAATAATAAATAATAAAATAATAATAAACTAAAAGGGTAAAAAAACAAGTGGGTTATTAGAAGTTAATTAGAGCATATTTGTCGTATAAACGCTTAAAGGACTGAGTAGATTGAGCATTTACAATTTCAGCGGAAAGCCTGTTCCAATGGTTAATAGTTTTATGAGAAAAATAATGCAACCTTACCCTAATGAAAGCCCTGAGTTTGCTTAGTTTCAAATTGCGATATCTAAGTGACTGAGGATTCCTAAGGAGATAAATTGATGCACCAAGATGAGGTCACTCCGGAGCTTTCTATCTACTAATAGGAACAGTTTAAGAGAATGCAGTTTTTGTTAATATAGTATATTCTTAAAGGATTTGAGCAGTCTGAAACCAGTCTTTTGAAACTTTTATAAATTTTTAATATCAGATGTAAGGATGGGTGCAGTCATCTGAGTACAATCTTCTAGGTGGGGCCGTATGTATGGCCCGTAAAGTTAAGTAATGAGTCGAATAAGACTCCAAAATCTTTAATTGACTTCCCAGTATTAATTGGAAAAGCATTATCGGAAGATATTTTGAAGATATTCTTTGAAGGTTTTTTAAAAGTTATGTGCCTACACTTTAAATGATTTAACGAATGAGAGTTTTTGAGCGCCCATTTATTATCTTAAAAATATTATTACCCAATGCTTCTGAATTAGAACTCCAAATTTTAAGATTATATATAATATTAGAGTTAACAACGGAGGGTAAGTCGTTGATAAAGAGGATAAACAAAATAGGGCCTATAACCGAACATTGAGGAACCCCAGACGTAATATTGCAAGGAGAAGAGAGATCTGCCCCCAATCTCACCTTAAAGGAGCAATTAGAAAGAAAATCCGAGATCCAGAATAGGATGGACCCAGAGATGCCACAGGATCTGAGTTTAATTAAAAGCAGATCACGGGGAACGTTTTTAAAGGCTTTAGCAAAGTCAAAATAAATGGCATTAACTAAAGTAATAGCTTCAAGAATTAAAAAAATGCTATTAGTGTAAGTTATTAAATTAATAAGACAGGACCTACGGGACAAAAACCCCATGCTGAGCAGGGTTAATAATGTTAGATATGATTAAGGATGTGAGACCTGACAAGCTTTTTCATTATTTTACTTGGAGAAGATAGGATACTAATCCGTCTGAACCTTTCAGTTTTAAATTTGCACTTTGATTTGTAAATGGGCCTAATAAATGCAGATTTTCAGATACTAAGGATGCTACCAGTGGAGGAAAAGAGGTTAAATATGTGGGTTAGATGAGGGGCAAAAACATCCGGACATCCCCTAAGAATTCTAGGAAAGACCCCATCAGGTCTACATAAAGAAAACTTAATACTGAATAGAAGATTAAGAACAGTGTTGGCAATAGAGTTGAAAGGTCTTATGGTATGGGGTCTGGAAGTGTAGGGCAGTAAAAACTAGAAATTTAAAAAACTGATTAAAAGTAATCTCTGAAACTATTGCAAGAAGAAACCCTAGATAATAAAATCTTATTATTATTTTTAAGACAAAAAAGAGACATTTCGGCTGTTCTTTTATCTTTAATAAACTTAGAAAAAAGGCTTTTGTTCTTAGTGGCCCTATTTAGAAGCTTAAAGAGCATCTTATCTTTTAAAAGCCCTAATTAGATTAGAACAATTATTCCTAGCTATTAGTTTAGTTACAGGTATCTGTTTTAATAACCAATTTGCTATAATTTTAGCCCCAACACTACCTAGTCTTCATGCTAACTATTTTTTAAAGTCAAACTGTTAGGATTTAAAGCAATTTCTTTACTGGAGCATGTGTGTTTGTGCTTCAAATTTGGAACGGTTATAACATATTTATCGTTCTTAAATTTAACGGTAAAATGTGCAGAACAATTTAAATTTTTAGTTCTACAAAAAATTACATAAAAATGAAGTTAGTTGGTCTTACGAAGTCTTGTACTTCTTAATTTTCGCTTTTGATAAAAAGTACATCTGTAAAAAACCTTGACGTATGGAAATATTTCACCTTCTTTACGGTTTTGTCCAAATACACAGTGATAAAAATCACTGTTGATATCTATTTTAAAATTGTGGATAACATTTCCCACCTCCTTTCACTTAGAATAAGTACATCGATTCCAATTTAGTGCATAAACAAACGCCATTGTAAAATGAGGCAAGAGCAAAAAATGTCTATTAAATAATGCCTAAAATATTCAATTACAACTCAATTTTAAAATAAACCAATCAGAGAACAAAACCCACATCCAATAGAATTTACTTAAATTTTGATTAATTAAAAATTATATGACGTCTAACATTTACCATTTTCGCTTTTAATAAACTGCCCAAAACGTTTTTAACTCTAAATGAAACCAATATTAAACTGTACATATTTAAAATATACATTACTTTTAAAACAAATTAAATAATAAAGTTTTCTGCTTAAATAAACCTAAAAATAATGGTTTTTAGAAAAACACAACTCGGATATGTTTACAATAGACATTTGCAAAACTTTTTCCACTTTTTTTTAAAAACCAAATGTACATGTTCCCCCAAATAGTATACAGCAATTTCCACCTGTTTCCAATTAACATAACGACTGCTTTAAAAAAATCTTGCGTTGTAAAATGCACTGCACTTACAAATGTCCATTTTATATACAAGTTAATTTTTTAAGGACAAACACTTCCCTTTCCACAAACAAGTACACAAACATGCCACATATTTGCAATAATTAAAGTTAATCAATAGGATCCTTTTATTTTTTTGCCAAAATAAGTGGTATAATTTTTTGCCATTCTTGGTTATTAAACGCCTTAAACTTATTTGTAAATTATTTTAATTATACCGTTTTTTTGCGGTTAATATGCTGTAGTAAAAATAAGATTAATCCCAAATGTTATGTAAGCTTTATAGAAAAAGAAAATTTTAAATTAATTTTTGTTTGTTTGTTACAACGGTAGTAAATACGCTATAATTTCTAATCCATACACAAACAAATGCTTTAGTAAAAATGTCCGGTATTGAATATATAACAGACCATCTTGTAAATCAGTTTTAGGTTTCAGGTTTGTACACGAGTTAAATAGGAGAAAACTCCTTTTAGTACTCTGTTCAAAGATATCGGATATCACGTAAAAAAGAAAATAGTTAAAGAAAAAAAGTAAAAATACATGTGCACAGATACATGTATGTAAAAAAAAGAATAAAGAAAAATAGATTAATATATAAAGAAAATAATAAAAGAGTTAGGTAAAATGAAGAAGAAAAAGCGTATTGTACGTCAATTTAAACGCTTGGATAGATAGGGCTAACACAACGTGAGGAAGCAAACTATTCCAAACGCAGATAACCTTGTAAGAAAAATGATAAAGACCTATACAGGAATAAAAACGGGGCTTAGAGAGCTTGAGGGGGTGTCCTCTACAAGGGTCGCTAGAAATTGTGAATAAGTGCTTAAATTGGTCGGAATTGATGAGTTTGAAAACTAAGATGAGGTCGCCTCGGAATCTTTTATTTTTCAGTGGGAAGAGACGGAGGGCTTCCAGCCGCTTAGGGTAGGAGAGCACGCGGCAGTTTAGTGAAGCTTCTTTGGACCTTATCTAGTTTGACAATATCAGTCCTTAGTAGCGGGGACGTCACTTGAATGCAGTATTTAAGGTGCGGTCTAATATAGAGTTGATAAAGGAATCGTGCACAGCTAACAGGAATATTCCCCAAATTACGCCTAAAATACTTGATTAGACGGTAACAGGTAAAAATTGCTTTGTTATGATGGGACGAAAAGCTAAGGGAGGGGTTGAAAGTAACTCTTAAATCTTTAACCATTTTGATCTTGGTGATGTTTTGGGTACTAAAAAATTTAAACTGATTCCCATAGGATTTCCCAAAAGAGAAGTGGTTACATTTAGAAATGTTTAGGGGTAGAGCAATATCTATGGACCATTGATGGATGATGTTGATATCCTATTGCAGTTGTTCAGGATTAGAGCCCCAGATTTTGACATTATCAGCATAGAAAAGGATATCAGAATGAACAACCGAGGGCAAATCATTGATATAAATAACAAAAAAAGTGGATCTAATACTGATCCCTAGGGAACGCCTGAAGTAATCGGAGTAGAGAGGAGGATACATTTCCTAATTTGACGCTAAACTGGCGATTAGAGAAAAAATCGCGTATCCACTCTAAGAGAGGAGGACCTATACCGAAGGCTTTGAGTTTACTAAGCATTGCTAAATGCGGAACTTTATCAAAGACTTTACAAAAGTCAAAGTAGATAACGTCGACTGATGGTGAACGTTCCAGCATGTGAGTAATGTTTTTAGTAAACGCAAGGAGGTTGGAGAGACAGGATCTCCCCAACAAAAAACTCGTGTTAAGCGGGGATGATAAGGTTGTTGTGTGTGATAAAACCTATCAAATGAGATTTAATCCTTTTTTCTAGAATTTTACTAGAACAAGACAGAATACTTATGGGCCTAAAGATGTCTGGCTTAAACTTGGAACCGGACTTATAAATTTGTTTAAATAAAAACAAGCTTCCAAGTTGCAGGGAAAGTGCCGGACTGAATGGAGCAATTAAAAATGTGGGTGAGGGGAGGAACGAGTTCGGAGGCACATTTTTTGAGAACGCTCGGGGAGAGGCCGTCAGCACCACGGGATGTTGAATTAAGTTGGGACAAATACTTAGACACTAAAGAGGAAGTGATGATAGGGCTACCAGAATCAAGGGCAGGATCAGGAAGGGAATCGGTTAAAAAATCGGGATTGAAAACGGACCTAAAGTATTCCCCAAAAGTGTTGCACACCTCGAGTAGCGATAGAAATAAACCGGTATTGTCTTTCAGCTTAGGAAGGGAAAGGTCATAATCCCACTTATTTTTGATAAATTTGAAGAGAAGACTATTATCCGATCTGGCATTACTCAGGAGTGAGTGGAGTCTAAGGCTTTTAAGCCGTTTGAGACAAGCTACAGATTTGCTACGCAGATCTAGGTAGCGGTAGAGGAAGGAGGGGAGTCCTGACGCTTTCCATTTATAAAAAGCTATGTTGCAGGACTTAATGACTCAAATAATAAAACAAAGAATTTTGGGTTTGGAGCTGGTAGGAATACGGAAGGGAATAAAACGCTCTATACCTATTGGAATAGAATGACAAAAGTGGTCATATAAACTATCTAAGTCATTATTTGAGAGGTCTCAATTGACATACCTGAGATAGTTCTTAAGACCAACAAAGTCGGCTTTACGGAAATTAGGAATAGGCAGAGACTGAGGCTTAAAACCCACTATAGATGAGAGGAAATGGATTTTGAGGGCAAGTAGAGTGTGACCACTCTTGCCCAAAGGGGGAAAATGGACAATGCTGTCTATTAACGATATTTTGTTCGTGAAAACCAAATCAAGGCAGGAGGGGGAGCTGCCAATCCTAAACCTGGTAGGAGAGCGAACGTGCTGGATGAGAGCATGCTCAATACTGAATTGAAGGAGAGTGGAATTAAAGGACTTAGGGGAGCAGCTGAGAGTGTTCTAATTTATGGAAGGGGCGTTGAAAAACTCTTTCAGAATATGGTAGTTATGTTTGGTCGCTAACACAGAGTAAAGGTCTTAAAAAAGGGACTTATTGGAGGCATCTGGGAGGAACGGCGGACAATAAAGGATAGAAAAAAGGCATATTCACCTGAGGAGATGATGATTGTGACAAAGAGAAAATCATATCCATCTTCAGAAAAATTCGAGGAGGAGAGAGGAAAGAAACTAATGTCGTCCTTGATATAGAAGAGACAACCCCCGCATCTAGTGACCCTTGAATCACATCGGACAATGTTGTAGCCGTGGATTAGCAACTTATTATTATGTATATCATTTAATAGCCAAGTTTCAGTAATGCCAATAATGTGGGGTTTAGAGTCTTTAGCTAGACTGACTAGTTCGATAAGTTTATTCGAAAGACTGAAAGCGTTGGCATAAAAAATATTCAAAAGGACGGGATTGGTGTGGGTAGTAACAGTCCTAATTCTTTTAGGCAATGGTGAAATGGGACGCGACTTTGAGGCGAGAAGGGAAAATCCTCCACATATTTCACTAATAAAGGTATCCTTTGGCTTAAGAGGGGTAAGCTTAACTACTGGGATGGCCGCGAGTTTGGGGCAGATGCAATGGGGTAAGACAGGAGACTTGCCCATCCTGTTAGCCATAGGATGGTCCTTGTGAAGACGGAGCCCTGGAACATTTTTGCGGATAAAGGGCCACACACTTAAGATATTAAAAACGACGTTAGGGGTACTGTTAACAATTGTATACAATTGTATAAAAAAGCACATTAAATCTTTAAACAAAAAATTAAATTTACAGCATTGCAACTGAGGTTAATATTAAAAATCAATGTACATAAAAATAAGTGAAATTAGTTAAAACATAGAAAATTAGATTGTTAAATTTATTTTATATACATTTATTATTTAAATTATTTAAATTTAATTATAAAGTAAACAATGTTTAATAAAACATATTTCAACTCATGTAAAAATATGCAATCTTTCAAATTAATTAAAAACTATACTGCAAAACATTGACTTTAATATATTTGTTTATAGTAACGTTTAAAATTTTTACTATTTTATAATCAATAAATAATGAATATATATACATCATGATAGTTATTATTAATGCAATTATTACAAAACTCTTTTGCTTTAGAAATTAGCATAGGGCAATGAGACAACATTTACAGTATAAAAACAACAAAGTCCCATAATTTAAAACAAACATGGAGTAACAACAATCTCTCATGTATTTAAACAATTGCCAAACGTTTTGTTTAATTTAATAAAACATTTATTTCAATTAAATTTCTATAAGTGATTCTTAGCCAAGTTTTCTGTAGTATGCCAACCATTCTTTTACCATTTTCAATTATCCATTCTAAAACCGTTTGTGCTGGTAAACGTAAAATTTGACCAAGTAATATTTTTTGTTTAATTGTAATAATGTCATGTAGTAAACTAGAGTTAATTTACCTTATGATTTTATTGTTTAAAATATGATCGCGCCAGGTAATTTTTAAAATACATATATAATACCAGCAATAAAAAGCATCTACCATATTATCAATCTTGTCTGTTTGCTTCCACGTTTCACTACTATATATTGCCCTAAAAATTATTATTAATGCGTTTTGCGGATAAAAAATATGATTATAATAATTTGAGTAGATAAAAAACTGACATTGCTTTTCCAAATCTGGCTTTAACATCAATTTCGGTTTTTCGTCTTTACCAATGATGATTCCCAGATAAGTAAAGGAATCAACAGTATCGATACTTTTTACACTAATTTTGATAAACATTATATACAACACTTTTTTAAAACAATTAATTTAAAAACGATATAAAAACTAATATTATTAAGACGTGTTTTCATTTTTTGTCATATTTGCCATATTTTCACTGAGTAGACCAACATCTCTAAATTAAATTTTAATGTTAATATTTTTTAAATGTTTTTTTTTTAAATATTAAAAATATAAAATTAAATTAAAACAAAAATAATTACTTGTTTAAGTGTCTTTACTTTCCAGTCACTTATTTCCTTTCCACTGCCCTCGATGCCGTGGTAAGTGGCCGATGATGTTAACATTTGAATGATTTGATGATAATCACTAGATAGTATCTGAAATTTTTATTACCCTAGTTAAAGAAATACTATTTTACTTTTTCAGATTTAACGCTTTATGTGAATTTCCTTGGTTGATCTGATTAATGGTAAGATTTATATGATGATACTTTATACCATGATTCTTGAATGCTAACAATGATAGGACTGAATTATATATATATATATATATATACGTAATTAATTGATTTTATTTATTATTTTTAGGTTTAAATACCGTCATAAACGTAAGTGTTGTTATTTTTGTTAGCATTCTGTATCTTCTTTGACTGGTCAAAGATCGAAAGAATGCTATATTGACGCAATTGTCGTTAGTTGGGAAAATATCTCAGCCTGGTTTTGATTGCAATATTAAGTTCATAAACATTCTATTTGTACTAATTAAAGTTTTAAAATCTTTCTAGCTTTAATGGTCCTTCGTTATGCCTAGGTGAGTTGATTTATGTGATGTAAATAATCTTGAATTGACTTGTGATTTTCTTGCTCAACAGGACTGATTTTTTCATTTTTTGACAGTGTTTATTATATTATTTGCAGATATTACAAAGTATTTCAAAGTACTGGTAATTGACTGGATACGGCACGTTTGACGGATAACTTTGTACATTTTTAATAAACGTTTTATTGTTTACTTGCGTTTAAAAGATTTTTTTTACTTCTTACGACACGTTTTATTTTGGGGGTAGTGAAATGGTTGGATTACACAGTTTAGGCAAGAATGGATGGGAGTGATATTTTGGAAATCCCGGGTTATGTGGTTACAGTAATTTATTTACACAGCAGTGGTTTTAAATAATTATAAGGACGGCTTTAGGCTTAGATTTATTAGTACTAATTTGCGACTTTATGCCTAATAATTGGAGTTCACCCACACGTGCTATTGCTCAGTTCTGTTCATATTGCCAAGAGCCTTTTATACACCTTTTATAAAGCACACTTGATCTTTGCTGACTACATTTATTAAACTCATTAAAGCCCTTTTAAATATATAGACTGCAAACGGTAAGGAGGTCCAGCGTCCATTTTTTCTATTGTTAAACTACGTAAAAGCTTACTCGGTTTAAGAAGTTTTCATTGATGAAAAAATGCGCCGCTGTTTTGGATTTAAAAATACTTGCCGACTCCTGACGAAATGGTAATTGCGATAGTTAAGGTGTCGCTTCCTTACTAATTTACTGTTTTTGTACAATTCTTATTTTTCATCACGTGATTTGTGTACGGTATTTGAACAAACTTTTGGGACCTGCAAAGTTAATTCCTATCTAAATAACCAATTATAGTTACCCGTAACCACATTGGATAAGGAGGTAGTTCAATCATCTATTGGTTTTGCAACCAAAATCTTTAAGGTTTTAGAGTTCGAATACCAATATATATTTTATCAATAACTAGAAATTAGACAATTTAAGTTTTAATCATGTTCTTTTTGTGAAAAATAAGTTTATGAATCTTGAGTAAATATGTTTGACACGATTGTTCATTTCTACGTGATTTGATCAGTTTTAGTAGCCTTGGAGACGAATTGTCGACGGATAAGCTCTTCGTTTAGGAACGCATTGAACCTGGTCAATGTTGATTGTGTCTTTTTTCAGATCGATTTCTTTTTCGAGATTTATTTGAATACCCTGAAGATCCTTTAATTTGTTATCGGTAATTTCGTATTGTACCAGCAATGCATCTAGCGAAGAGCTTAAGACATTGACTTCTTTTATTAAACTACAAACATACAGGTAGAAAAGTGAAATATTTTAAGGAAGTTTCTTTGACAATTTTGCAAAGAATACACTTAAGGTGTTTACTAGTTTTTTTAACAAAAATATAAACAATTCTTACTTTTCGGACGGCGGGTCTTTGCATAATTCTGTTTGTGGCCTACAAGTGCGCAAACGAAGTCTGGTTTGAGCGACTTTAAGTGGATCGTCTTTTTCACGAATTGCTTCCTTGATATCTAATAAATTTTTCTCTAATATACTTATTTGATCCAAAATCTATCAGCAAAAAAAGGTACTAATAATTAACATGCATTTGTGTGAATATTGCTGGTTGTTAATACAGATTGTTTAATCTGTAGCTAAACATTAACAATTATCTAAGTATGATATATTTGAACTACCATTTTATGTAAGTATGTTATTTACAAATTATGCAAACTTACACGTTTTAAACAATTTTCGAGATTAAATTTAGCACTTTGCAAATAATTTATGTTTTCCTCAAATGCAATGTTTACTTTGTCAAATTGTTCTCTCATACTACGTGATGCATCGACAATCATAGATGATAGGAGAGAACGCAAATCAACGCTTGTCGCTAGTTGCATATTAGCTTGAGTAATAAAGTCATTAGCTTCTTCAGCCCATGTTTCTGGGTCGGACATATTTTCCTGTTAATATATATATATATATATATATATATATATATATATAAGATATAGTGAAAAAAAAAAGAATTTACGGATTTTGTTAAATTAAAAAATAAACCGTATTACAATAATTATTTGTAAAAAATTACTTAATAATTACAATAAGTTTTTGTAAAAACGGGTAAAATAACTGTTTATTTATAGTGTTTGATAATGTAGTTATCTATTGATTGTTTCTATTTTGTACAGCATATTGAACGATTGAATTCAATTTAATTATAAGCATAACAAGCATATAGCTTGTTGACTAAAGCTTGACAAGGGCGTTGATTTTTGTCCGGTTTCTTATAACTTAATTGCTACACATGGTATACGGCTATACATGGTATCTATAAGTACTATAAGTATTACTTAAATCCTAAAAATCATTGGCATCACACGTAAACCAAAAAATTGTGCAATTACTATTATTAAACAAAAACTTTTCTTCTGTTTAAATTACGTTAGTTTAGAATTCTAAAAACAAGTAGTAAATAAACACGATTTAAGTTAGAATAAAATTAATTCTTCAAAATAAAGGCTATAATGTTTTGTTAGCCAGAGTTTTATATAAGTTGTAGGTTAGTAACTTTAAAATAATACCCAAAATGTTGTTTACATTTTTCAGTAATTGCAATAACAAAAATGTACCTGGGTGGTCTAGCGGTACAGCGCTCGAATTTGGACCTCGGTGGGCATGGGTTCGAATCCCACCACCGGCACTAAAAAAAGAAGGCCCACGTTCGGCTTCGCTAAAATGTCCACTGCTGAAAGATGTTTCTTGTAAAACATTCAAAGTAATAAACATAAAATAAAATATACTAAATATAATAAAATATTGTAGGCTTAAAATCACATTTATGTTGGGATGTAAAACTTCTTTACGGTGAAGAATAGTTTATTTTATGACCTTACTAAAAAATAATTATATTTTAGTACGTAAAAAATTAATTAACTAAAAACGTATTTAAATATTTATTTAAAAAAAACAACATAAGTAAAAATTTTCAAAAAATACCTGATATAGTGCAACACCAGCGCAAAACTGCTTATTTGTACTTAAATTTTTTATATTACCAGCCTGTGTATCTATATATTCTGCATCCAATTTGTTACTCCAATTAAGTTCTAATTTTTCTTTAATTGCACGATTTTTTCTAATTGTTAAATAAAAGTTTTCTTTATTAACATCAAATTTATCAACTCATGTTAGGTTTACACGTAAGCTAAGTGTTTTTGTAAACTAAACGATATTTTAACAGAGTCAAATAAAATATTCAATTCAATAAATATTTTGTATTAAAATTTAATTTATGCTTTAAATAATAAATATCATTTTTAGATTAATATTAAACATTTAAGGTCACTGAGTATACAATTACTAACTGTTGAAAATCTTCAATAAAATATTAAAGTACAAATACGTTAATATAAACTTTAACACAATTTGTTTTATAAAATAAATGACTTAAAATGACAAATTTAATTAAATTAGTTCTTAAAATAGTAAAAGTTAAAAAAATTAATAATATGATCTAAACTCAGTTTTTGTTAGTTTATAGTCAGTATTTTAATAAAGGAAAGAGTTAAACGCATAACTACCAACAATACTTTAGTTAAAACGTTTTACTGTTAAAAAAACGACAAAGGAAATAATTTTTAAAAATACATTGCAAGTCGAAAACCAGAAACCTATGTTAACTAATATTTTTATAATAGTAAAAAATAACTAATTTAAATTGCGTTAAATTTGACTAAAATTTGCAATTAAAAATGATTAATTAAAATTAATTAAAAAAACGACATAAATGAGCAAAATACTTTATTTGGTTTTCAACTTGTGCAATTGTTTTTTTAATTAATTCTTGAACATCATGAATTACATTGTATTCCTAAAACATTAAAAAAATTACTATAAGATAAAACGTTTAGTTTAAATAATTTCAATTTAAAAAAAAATAATATAAAATTTCTAACATAACATTTATAAGTATATTGAAAACGTTGTTAACTTAATGCATTTAGTAAGTTTTTGATACTAATATAACTGTTTAACAAAAGTGAATAATAATTTAAAATAAGGTAAATGTAGCATACAACATATAACCTGCAGTAACTATACTATGTAAAATGTTTTAGAATAATTATACATTTGTAAAAATTAAATTAACAGTTAATAAGTATACTTAATGATAATAATCCTAAGGATTTGAGTAATGCTTATAAAATCTCAAATTTTAATAATGGTAACATTACTAATTTTTCGATTTCCACGTGGTGCATCTTGGACTAGGTAAGTGCAATTATACACTCAGGATATTTAAAAGGTATTTTAACGTATACGCATACCATATGTAGCCCTTTGGCAAAGGAAAATAACCCTGACAAGAAAATCAGGCGGCCTCGTCAACCTTTGCAAACAGTAGTGCTGTCTATTAGTTAAAAAACATCGTTATTCTTTTACGTTTATTACGTTTATATGTCGTATAAATATAGAAAATAGTGAAATGGTGATCATGTCACCAACCAAAATGAATGAATGAAAATAAAATGAGTTATAAGAAATAAATATAGTAAACAAAATTTTAAAACGTTTTTAACTAAATTAATTTGTAAAAACTGTTATTGTTAGTTTCTATTAACAAATTTAATGTAACATTTTATTAAATTAACACAATAAAATTCATCATAATCAATAATAAAAAAATAAATGTTTAAAAATGTTGTACACAATAATAAAGTAAAATAAACAGAAAAACATATTATTTTAAGTAATATAAACATTACAAAATACTAAAATTTATTATTGTTGCAATCACATTGTTTTATAAAACAATATGTTACATACCAACAATAAATAAATTATATTTGATTAATGTACAATCCCATATAGGTGTTTTTAATAAACATTATTATTATTTATTTATTAATTTAAAAGTTACCTAATTATTTAATTTATTAATATATATATATATAAATTATTCGAGACTTTGTTAACAAAAATATAGATTTATTTATTTAAACACTAAGTGTTTTTAATAGATGTAAAATATTATTTTAGTTATTTGTTAAACAATTTAAATATTTTTAAATAAAACTTACTTTTAAAAGTTCAAACTCAACTGTATCTTGGACTTTATCTATTCCCTGACGCTTTTCTCTAGTATTTAAGTTTTCAGTTACAATTTGATAAGGACCATCAGTTTCCATTAAAAATTGCTCTAATCTTTGTTTTTCATAAACTAATATGTTTGTTTCATTAATTATATTTTTTATTTGACGATCAAGTTCATATTTCCAATATAAAATATCATGTAATCGTTCTTTTAACTTTTTTGTAGATTTTATTTGATTGCATTCAGTTATTTTTTCTAAATCACGTATTAACTTTTGAAATAAAATATTGACATATTCTTACCAATTTAGAATCTTTCACAATAGAATTAGCATTATTACACTCGTTAATAGAATTTGAATAATGATTTTTAAGATAATTAAGACATTCTTGGGAATTTACTTTCGATGATGGTAAACCAACAATGCTATGTCCACTTTGAATATTAAGAGTTTCCTTAGGATTACAATTCGTAATTTTTTCCATACCGTTAATTAAATAATAAAAGTTTAGTTGTCATGTTGATCAAAATAGTAAAACTATTTTAAACCGTAAAATAATTTTAATTAAAAAATATTTAAATAAAATATTTAAATATTTCAATTTATAATATTAAAAAAAATTGTTTTTAAAATTTAAACTTTATTAATATTATTTTTCACAATGTTTGCAAAATGTATTAGCTTCAATTATTTTTAAAATTTTTATATATATTTAAATTTATTTAAAATTAATGCATTGATAAAAAATATTATAATTATTTTAGAATTATCTAAAACTTTTAATATATTTTTCTTGTCATGTTAATTATGAACTGCTTTTTGTTAAGCGTCTTGTTTGATCCTATAAAATATTAATTTTAATTAGATTTTTTAAAATTGTTTCTAACTAAGTTTTTTGTGGTATACCAATCTTTTTTTCGCTATCATCATTTGTCAACTCTAAAACAGTTTTTGCTGCTAAATGTGAAATTTTACTATGTAATTTTCTTCGTTTAATTGTAATGATGTCATGTGGTAGAGAAGCAGTTCTTATTGTTTGAAATGTGATGGCACCAGACAATCTTTAAAATACTTTTAAGACACCGGCGATAAAATATATCTACCATCGTATTAATTTAATCTGTTTGCTTCCACGTTTCACTCCCATATATTATTGTAAAAATTATTAGTGATGTATACAAAAAAGGGTTTTATCCATATGCGGAATGAAAAACATAACCATATTGATTTCAGTCTATGAAAGACTGACATTGCTTTTCCAAGTCTGGCTTTAACATTAATTTTGGTTTTTCGTCTTTGTGATTCCCAGATATGTATAAAAATCAACAGTATTAATATTTTGTTTACTAATTTTGATAAACAAATAATATTTTGATATTGTAAACAGCACTTTTATTTTTGAGAAGTTTATTAGCAAGCCAACACGAGAACTAATATTATTAAGACGTGTTGTTATAATTTACATTATTTCCGGAGTTTCTCTGAGTAGACCATTATCATCTGCATAGTCTAAATCTGTTAATCTGCCATGATTCCATTTATACCATAAAAAAAATTATTTATGGATCGAGTCATAATGAAATCAATTACCAGAAGAAGCAAAAACGGTAAAAAAATACATCCTTGACATACTTCTGTAGCAATTTTGAGCATTGCAGTGTGACCATTTTTTGTCTAAACACAACAACTTAACCACATAGTATCCACATATTTTAACGGTATTCCGTAGGACTTAACAATTTTGCACAATAATTATTGAAAAATACTGTTTCAGGTTTCAGGTTTATACACGAGTTAATTAGGAAAGAAATTTCTTTCTATCCTCGGTTCAAACATTTTAGGTTTAAAGTTATTTTGCAAAACATTTTATTAAAATTATTGCAATTATTTAGGCTTCCTTTTTTGGGAAGAGTAACAATTGTTCCTTGTCGCCAATTATTTGGAACTTGTTTATTATGCGATATAACATTAAATAAATAAACAACCTCGCATGCTGCTACGCCACTTTCATGTTTGAGCATGTTTACAGTTACTTCGTCAAATCCTCCTGCTTTATTGTTTCTTAACTTTTAAGTTGCATGAATTATTTTAGTTACAAAAATGTTATCAATACATATTTCCGAATTTCAAATCACATTTTAGTGTTTATCGTTGTCAAAATTTATAAGAGTATTTGGCGTGGGTTGATAAAGTACTTCTTTAAAATGCTTTACCCATTTGAATAATTGTTGCTGTAGGCAAGAAACATTAAAAATTATTATCTTATTAATTTTTATTTTTATTTACAATTTTTTATATTCTTTTGCATTTTTGACATTATTTGAACTCTGTTTCAACGCGCATCTCTTTTTGTATTTGCTATTCTAACTGCAATATTTATCCAGAATATTAACCAATCCAGATTTAAACAAAATTAAACTACTAACAAGCCTATCACAGTAAAAATCATTCCACCCACGCATTTATTTGAACTAAGTTGGACATCTTACAATGTAATGTAACAACGGTGCCTTATAATGACTCTACCAATGTATAGTAATTTTGAATATTAAAAAAAATCACTTGTTTACTGTATTGACTACATTTATATTTATTAACATATGACATTCTATTTCATTTTGCTCATATTATTTGTACTACTATTTTTTAATTTTTGCTATTATTATTTTTATATTTAATTGAGAAAATGTATTTTACGTTGAATGTATCTCTAGTGAGATATTAAAGCTTAATAATAATAATAATAATAATAATAATAATAATAATAAATAATAATAATAATAATAATAATAATAGTTAAAATAAAAGGGAGTTCTTGTAATCCATATATCATTATTTGTATCGTAATACCGTTCGGGTCAGGGCTATTTGAGTTTTTAAGTAATTGGATTACTTTTTTTAATATTATCTGGGGGTAAAAATGATAGTTTTTTAAAGGCATTAATGTGTTCAGTTTTGTTGAAAAGGATATTGTTATTGTTTGTATGAGAGTAATTTTAAGAAAATAATTTATTGGGTGCATTACAGATATCCACAGTATCGCATAGGATTTATCCATTGCATTTAAAGATTTTATCTTTGGGTTTAGTTCTGGATTTAAAAATTTTGGATATGCTTTCAAGGATGCTTTTTTGTAAAGCCATATGTTCTTTGGATTTTAAAATGTGTATACGGTGTTGTTCTAGCTGTTCATATATTCAAAATATTTTAACTAAAGTGTTAAAGCATTTGTTTTTACGATATTCTTTATTTAGTTTTTTAACTTTATTTTGATATATTTGGAAATCCGTATCTTACCATAGGTATCATAATGTTTGCGAATAGATTCCTCATTCGCATTGTGCAGTTTAAATTTGTTATAAGTTTGTGATTAATATGGTTAACATTGTTTGAAAATATCCCATTTCAGTGATCAAAGAACCTTGTTTGTTTGAAACCAATCATGTGATTTAAAATCAATTTAATGGTTAGCTGCTACTTTTGTGGTTGGTTTATCAAAATGAAAGGAACATGAAATTATTTTGTGTTTACATCCTGGAAAGGGGTTATCTATATTGATGTGTTTAACTATTATATTTTTTAGTAAATATTAGGTCTAAAATATTTTGTGGATGTGTTGGGTCCAATCTTATAATAAAGTAGTTGTAACAAATTTGTCGTATTTAGATGGGTAGCTTAATGAGGACCGTTGTATTTCAGGTAGGTTGAAGTCACCTTCAGTAAGGAAATAATTGAATGGTTGAATTGATATGCAGTTAAACATGTTGATAAAATTGTCCAAATATGTGTCCAAAGAAATTGGGGGATTATAGACACATGTTAATAGTAGTTTAAGGTTATTGTTGAAGATTATAGAAACGCTTAAAATGTATTGTTTATTGTTAATGGGTAAATTGTTGTGTGATAAAGGAAATAATAATAGAAACTTACAAAGTTTAGGTAATTATGGTACAATTAATTTTTTGTTCAATAATAAATACAAATTAAATAGGTACTATATGTATATAAAAAAATAAAATTTTAATAAATTTAACTATTTTTGTAAATATAATATTTATTGTTTTAAACTACTTAAAAAGCAACTTGTTTACCTTTTTACCTTTATACAGTATTTTATTATAATTTGTTTTTGTTATATTAGATGTTCGCTAACCAATAAATTGTTTTGCAAATGAAAAATTTACTAGTGAATAATTATTTTGGATATTATAATGTGCTAATTTTAACAAATATACTGAAGTTTTATTACTAAAACTATATGCAGGTTCTAGTTTGGTTTTGCTAAATATCTACTTGTTAAAAATGTTTTTGTTTAGTTGGAATTAAAAATTTTTGATTACCAATAAAGCAGTAATTTATAATTAATAAAATTAAGTTTGTTTTATAAAAAATATAAGGTTATACTTTTTTTGAAGATTGTATCCCTTTTTACATATTTACTATTTACCCTGCTATTTAACATGATGCACAATAAAAATTAATTTTTGTTTGTACATATTCAAAAGTGTATACTTGAAAAATATTGCAGTCAGCATAAATAATCAAAGTTGAATTTGGATTTTACCAACATATATCGATTTAGCAATTAAATTATTTTTCAACTTTTAATTAATCTAATTGAAAGTTATCGTGAATACAGAGGTATCGACATATATGCCACCAGTCAACTAATAATTTGGCAAAATTAATTATACTAACGCAACTCAATTATGTAAAGAGGAAAAATCGGAAAAAATAAAAAATAAAATTTGATTTAATATGAAAAAATACTGAAAATATAATAAGCCCCTGTTTTATTTGAAACAGAAATAATATAATTAGTAGTTTACAATTGCAATTACACCTAGATAAAATACAATAAATTGTAGAGATTTTGTTTGCTATAATAAAACTAATAAGGATAACGTTTAAAAACTTATACAAGGTTTTGTTTAAAAAACACTTGTTATTATTATTGTTATTAAAAGCATTTATTTAACGTGATTTCTACTTAATTAAATAAAACAATTATTATTATTATTTATTATTATGTTTGCTACTTTGAATGTTTTAATAGAAACATCTTTCAGCAAAGCCAAACGTAGGCCCGCATTTTAGTGCCAGTGATAGGATTCCAACCCATGCCCACCGAGGTCCGAATTTAAGCGCGTTGATGCATTAAAAAGTAAAAATATTTTATTGATTTATAAATGCTTTAGCAAAAACAAGTACATAAAACTACGTATTTATACACACGAACCTTTATTATGATTATTTACCAACATATTAGAATTTATATAAAAAAATGTTTTTTTAATGTAGGGACTAAATGAAAACAACAATATCCTGTGTAATTTAGCAATTATTTAAACTGCAAAATTTTGTTAGTAAAATATTTTGGGTACTGAGAGAGTAACTTTCAGATGAGTAAAACTTTTATTTTTGAAAATCATAAAAGGCTGTAAGCGTTATATATATTCAAAAAATTGTTTTTATATTGTTTTTAATAATTTAATTTTATTGATTTAATTTACATTATAAAGATTTTATTATTTATTCAATTTAGGACAGTAGTAGGAAAGTACACGATGTAACTAGGAAAATATCCTTTTGACCGTCTGTTATTAATATACCTGAAAAATTAAAAATTAAAACATTTATTATATAATTTTGATATTTTATTTAAGTATTGACTAATTTTATTGTTTTTTAGAAAATATTTTTACAAGTAACAAAAATTGTTGTTTGCAGAAATACATTTTTATTGATTTATATTTGTAAAAATGTTTTAGTTGTATTTTAAAACGTTTTTAAAATATAATAACTTGATTTTTATCTTGTAAACATTCAAATATACCGTTCAAATTTACATTAAATCAGTTATTTTTCTATCTAACTGTTTTTCTTTTCTACTAACATTTATCATTAGCAACATTAATTTTATTTTTATATTTTTTTAAAAATTAACAATATTTCTAGTGACATAATTAAACTATTCCTTTTATATTTTGGAATAATTTATTTTTGTAATATTTTTAACTATAAAATAAGAAACAATTTTTGACTACTGTAATTGGTATTTTCTAATGCTCTCTGTTTTTATTTAAAGATTGGGTTTTTTAACACAACTAAAAATGATATTAGACTAACTATTATTGTTTGTACACGAGTGGAGTAGGCCAAATGGCTCTTGGTACTTCGTTTTATTGTATCTCCGTTATTGTGGGGGATAGGAAGTAGAGATTAAAATATTGATAAAAATTTGTGAAAGACAAAATTTAAATGTTAAAATAAACAAAACATATATAGCGGAATGGATCAAGTTAAAAATTGAGAAGAGCAAGTGAAAAAGAAAATAAAAATATAACAAACAAGTATTAATTATTAAACCAATTTTGTATTACAATGTAAAATATTTTTTATAAAAAACAATAAGTTTAAAATCATGTCCCACTTGACGTACAGTGTGACACGCGCCTCACTTCGCAAATAAAACTTTTTAATCCAATTAATTTATTTGCAATAGTTATTTTATAATTTCTTCACAAATGGAATATTATTTCACAATTTTAACATTCTTCACAAAAATTAAAAATTTAAACCAAATTTAAAATCAAAAAAACATTTTATGTTTTATAATAAATATTTTAAATAGTAACTATTTTCTTTAGTAAAAACATTGCTAAATGTATATATTATGAAATCAAAACAAAAAAATGTTTTGCAATATCCTTTGAAAAACAATTTGTAATACGTTTTTTTTAAAAAAAAAACAAAAGAATGTTAGCTATTTGACAAAGGCAATTAATAAATTACACGTACTAGATATTTCATTTGCATTACGAACGCTAAAGCATTTTATAATTGTCAAAATTATTTTAATTATCAAATAGACAATTTAAATGATTTTATTAATTTTGTAGTATTGACTAACACATACTATCATTCATGTAGAAATTTAAACACAAAAATGCATCAACAGGCCACTTTTTTAAACTGAAAATCGTGCAACTGCTGCTGCTGTTGTTGTTGTTGCTGTTGTTGTTGTTGTTGTTGTTGTTGGAAAAACGTCTGATCCAAACCGTCACCTTGAACGGACAAATGTGTTGTTTGTGGCGCCGGCCCAATACGCCATTCTTCCTTTTTCTCATTCAAATTGTTGACCTTGCTTGTAAAATAAGCCGACGAATTGATACGTTTGTTTGTGTCAGCGGAATGACCAAAATTATACATATAACATTCAGCGTTATTTAAAACGATGTTATTATTATTGTTATTATTATTATTATTACTATTGTTGTTGTTGTTGTTGTTGTTGTTATTATTGTCAAGTTCCGGATCGGATGTGTTGATTTCATTATCGAGCAAACGATGACCACCATCGTTTGATGATGGATCTTCCAAAGCTAGAAAATATAGAAAGTTATTTAGAATTAGGTTGAATAATTGTTTTTTAATACAAGTATATAGCCTTTTGTATGTAGGCGTGGATCCGTTTTAAGTTTACCTTCAATCTTAATTATCTGTTGAGATGCGATATTAGTAGCTCAATAATTAAATAAAATTGTTTTTACACTTCTCAATTTTAAATACAAATATCACTTTTTTTATAAGTTTAAATAATTTAACAATATTACAATCATTAATAATAACAATACAATATTATTTATAGTTATACTTATACACTGAATATTTTATTTAAATTTATTGTACAATCCTATGAAACAATCTTGTTTCTCCCTATGCTCTTCAAAGCGAAATAATTTAAAGTAAATAAATAGATAAATAATAATAATAATAATAATAATAATAAAGTTGTACTATTCAAATTTACAATTTTGATCGTATCTCGGTTGAGATGGCAATCCAAATGGCTGAAATTCAATTCCAGTATTGTCAACAATCAAATAATTCATTTCATTTTTGCACTTGTCAGCAGGTGATTTGCCTTCATCCATGTTGGCAAGCATTTGCTGTTGTTGTCGCTGTTGTTGATGATGATCAGTAGACGATAAACAAATGGCATGCACAACAGCCGAATGGAATGACGACTGTTTGTCTTTGTCGTCGGATGAAAGGCAATTGGTGTACGAAGGAGGCGGTAATTCCATTGTATCTTCGGTTGTTTGGTTACGAACACTCGAGCAGGCTGTAGCAAAGTAAAAGTCGCGGGCAAGTTCTTGGCGCAATGTGTGCTTTGAATGTGTTGGAAAAAAGGGGGAGGGGGTAACGAAAGGTTAAGTAGTAGTTGTGCAATGTTTAAGCGATGGATATTTTTAGCTTTTCTTCACAAAATAATGTAATTACTGATGTACTGTTAGTATCGAAATCTACAATTTTGGCCTCTGTAAAAAATTTATACTGCTACAGAAACAATAAGAGGACGCCATTCCGGCAAACAGCGGCAAAGAAGTGATCGCACGTATCTGGATGACAGAGTTACACAAATGACAGGGTTGAGTGAAAGCCGAAAGGAAGTTAAATCTTTGATTTGCAAGATCTTCAATGCCAAAACTTTAACCAGTGTTGGGACATGGAATGTGCGCACACTTTTTTGTACTGGACGGTTAGAACAAGTCCTTCAAGAAATGAAAAAGTACAACTTAGATATTTTGGGTATTAGCGAAATGCGATAGAAAGGTCAAAGACAGTTTAAGAGTGGAGATACATCAATTTTATATTCTGGGCATGAAGAACATCATATTTATGGAGTTGGTATAATGTTGAGTAAAAATGCTGCTAAAGCTTTAATTGGATGGAAACCTGTGAGCGACCGTATCATTTCAGCCAGATTTAACACCAGATTTTCAAAAGTAACAATTGTGCAAGTCTATGCCCCTACTGAGGCTACTGAGGAGAACCGAAAAGATATCTTTTATGATCAATTAAAAAATTTGTTGGATGATGTGCCAAAAAAAGACATCAAAATATTGATCGGTGATTTCAATGCGAAATTAAACAAAGATAGATCCGGGTACTTCTTATATGTTGGACAACATGGCTATGCTGATAGCATAAATGATAATGGCTATAGGCTATTGACGCTAAACAGTCATTGTGGAATGAGTGTTGGCAACACATTTTTCGCTCACAAAAATATAGACAAAGCAACGTGGGTTTCTCCAGACGGAAAAACAACAAACGAAATTGACTACATTTGTATTAGCACAAAATGGCGATCTTCATGGAGGTGATCTTGTAGAAAGTGAGCTTGCTCATTTATTTGCTATTATATGATATAA
The DNA here is from genome assembly GCA_025895645.1 of Cardicola forsteri. Taxonomy (NCBI): domain Eukaryota; kingdom Metazoa; phylum Platyhelminthes; class Trematoda; order Strigeidida; family Aporocotylidae; genus Cardicola; species Cardicola forsteri. The sequence continues at coordinate 1,428,006 of JAKXYG010000912.1, read as the reverse complement.
TAAACAAGTTCCAAATGATTGGCGGCAAGGAGAAATTGTTACTCTTCCCAAAAAAGGAAGTTTGAACGATTGCAATAATTGGCGCGGAATAACCTTATTGTCTGTTCCTGGTAAGGTGTTTTGCAAAGTAATTTTAAATCGTTTAAGTAATGAGGTAGATAAACACCTTCGAGAAAAACAAGCAGGTTTTCGGAAAGGAAGAAGCTGTTTTGAACAAATACTGACCCTTCGTAACATTATTGAGCAAAATCAAGAATTTCAGCAATCACTAACATTCAATTTTATTGATTTTATGAAAGCTTTTGACAGTGTTCATCAAAAATCTTTGTAGAAAATCGTTAAGTTTTACGGAATACCGTTGAAATATGTGAATATTATGCGTTTGCTGTACCAAAATTCAACTTGTTGTGTTTGAACAAAAAGTGGTCATACTGCTATGTTCGAAATTGTCACGGGAGTACGTCAAGGATGTATTTTGTCACCGTATTTGTTTCTTCTGGTAATTGATTTTATTATGACTCAGCCCATGAATAATTTGTCTTATGTTGATTCTTTTACATATCTGGGAGGCATCATTGGTAAAGACGGAAAAACCGAAATTGATGTTAAAGTCAGGCTTGGAAGGGCAATGTCAGTTTTCAATAAACTCAAATCAATATGGTCATGTTTTTCCATTTGTTTGTACGCATCAATAATCATTCCTACCGCAATATATGTGAGTGAAACGTGGAAGCGAACGGACATGATTGATGAGGTGGTGGATATTTTTCATCGCCGGTGTCTTAGATGTATTTTAATGATTACCTGGCGAGATCACATTTCAAATTATGAGATCATGAAAAGAACTGACTCTCGTTTACTCCATGACATCATTACAATTAAACGAAGAAAATTACTTGGTTAAATTCTACGTTTACCGCCCAAAAGACCAGCAAGAACGGTTTTAGAATAGACAATTGTAAATGGTAAAATAAAGGTTGGCAGACCACAGAAACCTTGGCTAAGAACTATTTGGGAAGATTTAATTGAATTGAATGTTTCATGGGATCAAGCAAAACGTTTGGCAGAATGTTCAAATACATAAAAACATTTTGTTGTCTTATGTTCTCTTTGAATTCCGAGACTTTGTTGTTGTTATTTTTTGTTGTAATTGTTGCCCCATGCTCATTTTATTTTATTTTGTTTTTTTTAAAGCAAAAGGGTATTGCTAACCCCAACAAGATACTTTCGATCTCATATTTTTTACAAAGGAGGCCAGTTACTTTACACTATATTGTATATTTGAAATGACAAAAAATGTACACATTATAAACATTTATTTTGTATCAAAATAAATAGCTTATAAAATAAGTATTACTCATAGGGGACATAATTGTTCTAAAAAATTGCATTTCACAGGTACGTTTATAAACGTATATTCACAGCGGCCGTAAGAAGTTATAAAAAACAATGAAAATCAGTTGAATTATTAATATTATAAACCTTGTAACTTTTGTTTTATATATTTGTGTATTGTAGTCAACAAATGGTTTTTTAACAAACTGTATGTGTTTTTAAGAATTACTAAATGGTTGTGTTATGTTGTATTACAAAAACGAATGATGTGGTTTATTCTAATCAAAAATTATTTTTTATAAATGTTAGTGTTAGATATGTCTAAGATAAACAACAAGTGCTGAATACATTAAAATATCATAGTGAGTCAATTTTTGATTAGATTTCGTATATTACCGTATATATATACTGTATATGCCAAGGTGGCATAAGTAACTAAAATTCCGGATTTAAAACTGAGTATAAATTCGAGTTTCACCATACTACTAAATGTGGATTTACGTCTAAAGCTTTACCAAATGTTTCCTTGTGTTCAAGGAAAATCTCGTCTATAAACATTGCTCATTATACATTTCTTAATTGGATGTAGACAATGGCTGTGATCGTTCTCTTATTGATTAACTTTTACCTAAAATTGAAACTGTTTCTATTGGTCAAAATTATAATCATAAAATTTTAAAGTTATGGCGAATAAACTTTGTCCTGCCGTTCAAACAATACAAATAAAAATAGATAATTACGTTTTTCGTTGACATGCGTCGGTATGCGTTGCAAATAAATTCGAACAAACTGACAAGCAACGAAACGGCCATTCCGATGAGGAGCATTACGAAACAACCGCCAACTTTGTCGACACCTAAAGAACTCGTATCGGAACTTTTGGCTGGCGATGCATCACACGGCTTGATAATGTCATATTCGCGCCACCAATTAAATTTGAGCTGTTCCAGTACTTGCGACTTTTGCAATTTTAAAATGGCTTCCGAAATAGGATCTCGATATTTTGAACCTTTGGAATTTTAAAATTTTGACAATGGTTTTTTTAAGTAAAGTGGATATTGAAAAAAATATACCGATATTATTTTTTATATATTAGTTGGATTAATGTAATTACCATATATACTATATATATATATATATATATATATATAATTGATTTTATGAAAGCTTTTGACAGTGTTCATCGAGAATCTTTGTGGAAAATCGTTAAGTTTTACGGAATACCGTTGAAATATGTGAATATTATGCGTTTGCTGTACCAAAATTCAAGTTGTTGTGTTCGAACAAAAAGTGGTCACATTGCTATGTTCGAAATTGTCACGGGAGTACGTCAAGGATGTATTTTGTCACCGTATTTGTTTCTTCTGGTAATTGATTTTATTATGACTCGGCCTATAAATAATTTATCTTATGGTATCAAATGGAACCAAGGCAGATTAACGGATTTGGATTTTGCAGATGATATTGGTCTACTTAGTGAAACTCCAGAAATGATGCAAAACATGACAACACGTCTCAGTGATATCAGTTCTCGTATTGGCTTACGGATTAATTGTTCAAAAACAAAAGTGTTGTGCACTAAGTCAAACAATGATTTGCCCATCAAAATTAGTGGACGAAATATTGATACTGTTGATTCCTTTACATATCTGAGAATCATTATTGGTAAAGATGGAAAAACCGAAATTGATGTTAAAGTCAGGCTTGAACGGGCAATGTCAGTCTTCAATAGACTCAAATCAATATAGTCATGTCCTTCCATCCGTACGCATCAATAATTATTCCTACAGTAATATATGTGAGTGAAACGTGGAACCGAACGGACAAAATTGATAAGATAGTGGATGTTTTTCATCGCCGGTGTCCTAGAAGTATTTTAAAAATTACCTGGCTCGATCACATTTGAAATGATGAGATCAGGAGAAAAACTGACTCTCGTTCACTCCATGACATTATTACAATTAGACGAAGAAAATTACTTGATTTAATTCTGCGTTTACCAACAAGAACGGTTTTGGAATGAAAGATTGAAAATGGTAAAAGAAAGGTTGGTAAACCACAGAAGGCTTGACTAAGAACTATTCGGGAAGATCTAATTGAAATGAGCGTTTCATGGGATCAAACAATATGCAGAATGTTCAAATACGTGAAAACATTTTGTTGTCTCATGTTCTTTTTGAATTGTGGGACATTGTTTTTTTCTGCCGTAATTGTTATCTCTTTTCCCCATGCTTATTTTTAAAACAAAAGTGCTTTGTAATTATATATATATATAACATGCTGTTAATAAAGACAATCGATTCAAAGTAAAAGTATAACAATTAGACAAATCGATCATGTGATAAAATTAATCAATTGATTCTTGGTATATATGGGGGTTGTGATTATGACAATAAATACAAATTATTTTGATAGGCTTATGATAAGGTCATTTGTACATCGATCTAGGTAGAAACAACTCAACACTCGGATGGCTTAGGATATTCATAATCCAAACCAGACTAATATTAACAATAAGTTTATGTATGACTTTCCTAAAATGTCCAGATGTTTCCCCCTGAAACATTTGTACGGAAGAAATTTAAAAAAATAGTGCAACTCTACCTTCGGGTAATCCGATGCCGTAGCCCTTGGAATCGAGTAATCCACCAACTTGCATCAGATCGCAATCGCGTTGAGTATAGTATTCATTCATTGTCGATTCCAACAAAAAGGCATATTCTTCGCGTTTGACTCGTTTGATAGCTTCCAACGTATTGTTCATCAACAGTCCTTTTTGCGAACTCATAAATTGCCACATACGTTTATAAGTGGAAAAGTTAGATTTCTATGCAGTGAAAAAAATGGATAAAGTTAAGAATGGTGTTTATTTTTAATACGTAATATCTTAGTAGAGCGAAAAATGAAATGTTAGTTGTCTATCGATTTCCAGCCAATTCCAAACCCTTTTTTATAGATAAAACGTATGTTCAAACGTAGCCTATCCCAAATTCGGGTTTGATCGCAATATTAGCAACCTGACCTCTGTAAAAATATTGCTAAAGGAATAACAAGAGAACATAATTTCATCAAATTATGACAAAGAAGTGAAAGCATCATTCCGATGATGGAGTTTGGCAAAATCCAAATAGCTCTTCAATTTTTGACAAACAGGACATTCAAAGTCAAAATTTTAATGTACATTCATATAGAACAATCTTGTTGCCTCATGCTCTTCAGGGCGAAAGGGTTTTGTAATAAATAAATAAATAAATAATAGCAATAATAATGCTAATAATATATTTATTATTTAAAAAATTATTTAAAATTTATTTTAAGGAAATTGAGTGGTCTGGCAATACTCGAACTTGGGTGACTACTAAATGCAGGCCCACATTCGGCTTCGCTGAAATGTCTACTGCTGAAGGATGTTTCCCGTAAAACATTTAAAGTTGGTAAAATAAAAAATAGAGTTAAATAAAAATAAAAATTACAAAATCCACTATTTTGGCAATATGTTCAACCAACTCTTAAATCTTACTTGCTTTCAAATACCATTTAATAGTTAACCTACACTAATCTGAATTTTTAAATAATGGTTCAACTCCGATGGCAACTCAACATAAACATACTTCAAAAAATGCGCTGGTTGAACCGCCTTGAATGGCACCGTACTTTATCTTGGTTTGTTTTGCCAAATCTTCGGCATTTTCAATTGGCGAAACCATTCGAGCTACGGTAAGGAACGCAGCCAAGTTAGCGGTGTACGATGAAATGACGATGAGTGTAAAAAACCACCAAAATCCAGCAATGATTCGGGTTGAAGTTGCATGAGGCAAAATATCAGATCCTGGATGTAAGATGAATATTGTTATTAGTATAGTTAATAGTAGTGATAGAAGTAGCAGCAGCAGCAGTGGTAGTAGTAATAGTTGTTGTTGTAATTGTGAATTTATCAACGCTATGAGTTTTTCTGTTACTATAATAATGTTTCACACAATTCACTCTCTCTGTCTATATATATATATATATATATATATATATATATATGCCAAAGTGGTCTAGCGGTACAGCGTTTTAACTCGAACCTGGATGAGAATGTTTAACGGAAAACATTTTTCAGCAATGGATATTTTGGAGATACTAAACATGAGTCCGCATTTAGTGCTGATAGTGGGGATCAAACCCATATACACCCAGACACGAAAAACGGCTAAAGGGATAAACTTAAAACTAGATAATTACAGATTCGAGTTATACCACCTGTAAACGTCCAATGTCAAATGTCCATTTTTAAATAAACGTTTTTGGTAAAACATTTGAGCAATATAAACTAATAAATAAAATAAATAATTATATATAGTTTATTTAAATATATTTTAATAAAATTAAAATAAAATATATCGTCTTGTTTAATTTATATAAATTGTAATACTACTGAATTATTTATACTAGAAAAACTAAAGACAACTTTAAATATAATTAAAAAGGCTGTTTCTTTTGGCTAGATTTGCTTCAGTTGAATTATTTACTACATATACACACATTATGTGCTTAACTTTTAGATTTAATCGATTAACAAATATTAAAATTTGTACCTTTTTGCATTAACGACCCAAATGTAAACCACAAACTGTTCAAAACATTGAAATTATTTACTACAATATCGGAAGTCGTATTGCACTCATGATTGACTCGCCATTCGTAAGGACTAAATCGCGCTACGACGTACAACACCAAACTGACCATGATTAAGGCTGCCAAAATGTAACCCCAAACCTGAAATAAATTTTGTTTTACAATGAATAAATTGAAGTGTATGGTAATTATAGATAACGTGTAGAAAATGTAACAAAGCTGTTTAACGGCAAAAGCTCTGCTCTCAGAATCAAAGAAGCATTCCCTTGTGTATAAACGTAAACGTCCTAGCAGACTTACAGCCCTAAAATAGCACGTATACATAGAATCAATTAGTAGCGCATCAGTTGGTTCTATATAACTTCAACCTAAAGATGAGACTCTATTAAAACATATTGTTTAAGGAATCTGTAATTTGATTTTGAAAGATAGACAAGATGACTACGCTTTACCTTAGTGTAGATTTTACAATTTTGAGGGTTATGCGCAGTAATGGAATACCTAAAGATACTTCTTAAGTACCCCAGGTATACGCTTAATACCCAACTGCCAAAGCAACTACTTCGATTATCGTCAAAAGTGGAAATGGCGTATAAACATACACATTATTTAATTTGTTTAAATTATTAATGTGATAAATAATAAAAACTAAAAACAGAAAGCTATAGCAATATTTTATTCAGTCATTATAGATAACTACATTTTTGTTTGATAAAAATTATTAGAAACACTAGAGGTTATGAGCCTTTTCTTTTGCCTATTCTACAATAAAAATTTTATTAAGTTTAATAACAAAAACATATTTTAGCGTTGAAAAAATATTTAATTGACAAACTACTTTCTTAAAAAACTTCTTTTTTTATTTTGCATATAAATATAAAAATATTTTATTATTTCCAAACCTCACAATTTGCAATAAATTGCAAGACAGACGGAAATTTAATTAAATGTCGTACCGGAGGAGATAGCGGTTGGAGAAAAGAAAACAAATGCGATTCTTTGTCTTCCGGACGTTTGTAAATGATGCTGATTCCCAAATACATGAACGGCGTTGTAAAATCAATAACACGTTCGCGTTCATACGTAATGGTAAAGGAGCCGACAGCCAAATCAGCTCGCTACAAAGATGAATTGGAAAATATTTTGAATTTACAATTTATTAATAGTAACAATGGTAGTAAGTTAACTAATTTTGTTATAATTGTGTTTGAATAACACAAATAGTTAAATGTATAGTTTAGTGAATAAGAGTCGAATTCCATAATCGACTTAAAATAAGATACCGTAGGCAATCAATATAAAACTAAACGAATAAAACCTTTTTAAATGCTTGCTAAAAAACAACATTATTTTGTATTTTTTTAATAAAGAATACTTTTAGCATATTATAAAAAAATTATTGTGTACAAACACCTTTTATTCGGTTGTCACAATAAGAAATAAATTAATAACAATAATAGCAATATGGTACATGTTTTAAATAATTTTTTGTAAGCATCCACTAGCTATATAATGCTTATTGTATAAACATTCAAATGGAAAATTGACAACAAATAGACATAAAGCTTTGTGTTCAAGTTTCTTCGTCTACATAAAACATTGAAAATAGAAAAATATCCACTTTATACATACTTTCTAATAGCTATACTTGAGTAAATTGATGTTTATGTTAATCTTTTAAAAAAATTGCATAATTTATTTCCTACGCTGGACTCGAATTTGGGTAGTCATGAATTCGATCCTTACCACATAATTGTTTTTGTTATTATTGCTTAAATGCTTCACAAGAAACATTTCTCAAACAAGGACCCGCTTAATAGTGCCACTGGTGTCACTCAAACACAAACTCCAGTGCTGTACTACTAGACAACTCATAAACTCACCTTGGTTCTCAATTCTTCAACCATTCCGTCCCATATTTCAACACCATCAACAATTTTCATATTCCCATACGTCGAATCGGGAACCAAATTGATAGTGTACGTAAATTTCAATTCACTGCTAATATAATCCAACAGACTGATGCAAAATCCTTGCCAATCTTTAGGATTGGTTGACTTTGGTTGGCCAGGCAGCGTTTTGCCTTTGTACATCATGTATGGCTTTTCCTACACACACACACACATTCACAACAAACCAATTTAAACAGAAATGGATTTGGATTGCAGTTGAATTGTAGTTAAGATGTCATTAAAACGGATGTTTTTTTATTTATTTAACCTACCTCTTGTGTTGTAATTCGCAATACTTTGCCTTCGAGCTCCGATTCAGCTTCTTCTTTTGCTACAGCAAAGTTTTTGGTTACCACTAAGCCCTTGTCCATATTCCAAAATCCAAACTTGGTGGATTAGATGAGTAAAAGGACACGAAATAAACAAATAATTTTAAATGAACATATTTAGCAATTATTGAATTTTGGGAAATTGTACATAAAAATAAACAATTTAATGTTTAACAATGGGGTTTATAAGGGATTATGTTTTTAGAAATGTTATATTAGTATTGTCAGATTCACTTGAATAATAAATTTACTAGGTTTTCCAGTCAACCAGGAGCACTGTACAGCTGTTTCATCCTTATTTGGAATCATCAGCAGCGCATACCTTTCAAGTTTTACACACACATGAACTTGAACCCAAGCCCTATCTGGTGTCAGGCCAGCGCCTTATATCACTGAGCTACGGATGGATGACCTTCAACCTATAAATTTATTATTTATAGTGAATCTGATCAATTCTAATTGCTCAGTGTCCTCAAATGCTGCTACGTTACTACCGGTTTAGCAAGTGAGAGAACCCTTTCACTAGGACTTTACCATATAGGTCCTTGCATACTGCCAGGTGTAATAGCCTATATAGTACGGTTCGGTTATATTTAACAATGGAGTTTTTAATGTTCTTTTAATAAATGTGATGTTTAATGAAAAATTAATAAAAGTCATTTAGATGTCGAGGTGGTTTAGTGGTAAAGTGCTCGATTCAAACCTGCGTGAATATGGGTTCGAACTCCACTACCGACACTAAACGCGGGCCTACGTTCGACTTTACTAAAATGTACACTGCTAAAAGATGTTTCGCAAATAAAATAATAAAAAATGTTTCAAGTACTTAAAAAATATATAGAATGCAGCAGATTTTCCTTCATTAATAATTTGTAGTGCATATTCTATTAAAAATTCAAAGTACTTTAAAACTAAAATAACAATATTTTTCATTGTTTATATGAGTATTTCTTTCTATTTTTTAGCATTTTACGTAAGTTGGAATAAATGTAGATACTACTAAATAAATAAATAATTATTTTTTTGGTAAATCAAATATAAGCTTAAATTTTGTGATTAGTTATCATTTAAAAAAGTAACTTTTTGTAAACTTAAACGCATTTGAATAGTACATCTGTTTATGTACATTAGACTTTATTGATTATTTTAAATTCTACAATTAAATTCGGCATTCCTCTTTATAAACATGTTATTTAATGCTGCACATCACTTATAAGTTTTTTTACATTTATCAAATATAAGTTTGAAGAGTTAACAAAAGTTCCAATGTAAAGTATGTTGCTAACTGAATTTTAATTAAAATTTACGTCGATTAAAGTTGAAAGTAATTCAGTAATCAGAGGTTTTTATAATATTTCTACTTGGAATTATATAATATAATAATTATATATAAAAAGAACTTTCAACGTTTTAAATAATGGGTTTAATAAGTATTGTGCCTGGACATTTTTTAACTGAAAAATGTTATTATTATTATTACTACCACCACTTTAAATGTTTTATTGGAAACATCTTTCGGCAGTAGATATTTTAATATAATATTTAGTGTCGGTAGAGGGTATCGAAGTCATACCCATCTGGGTTTGAGTCGAGCCCTGTACCACTAGATTACCCCGGTTAAAGAGTAAACTTTACTTCTGAAAACGAATAGAAAATAGAATAAAGAAAGATGAAAACTGAAATGCTGTATATTAGTGTATCAATAAACCAGCATTAAATGTGTTAATGAAATTATTATAATTCATTCTCATGTGTATACTGTAATTAATATGTAAAAATTGCATTTAGCATTAAAAATAAACATTAGTAGAGTACAAAAATAAACGAAAATAGACTAATTAAACAATAAAAAACATTCTTGGAATTTATAAAGTAATACATTCGTTCTGGTGTGGTGCAGATAGATATGGATTGGAACCAAATGCAAAATGTCGTTTAGACCTATGCTCATTATCTACATGCCAAAAGTAGTGTTTGGCGAAATATACACTATAAGCATAAATTGAAAATGGGAAGATTGTTTTACTTTTTGAAATTCGTTACGTCCAAGTTCCAAAATCATCAAATGAACGTTTGAACGCCAACCGTGAGCATCAAATTGAAAGGGACCAGTAAGACCTCTAAAACGCACCGGGTGCACCTAATTGGACAAATAAAATAAGCAATTGGTTGGTGTGTTTTAAGAAATATTTGTAATAAAACACGATTATACATATCTTTAAAAATTCAATCATTTGAGCTGATACAACGGTGAAGAGATATATTGAACTTATACTAAATCCTTCTAAATAGAATTGGACAAAAGAGGTGGTTTTTACAATTGGAGTCACATATCTGTTTCAAACAAAAAACAGAGAGAAAAGATTTTTTGTTTTGACATTAAAGTGCACACAAGTTGGTCATTTAAATTGCCTGTAAAAGTCGATTCAAAAAACCATTTTGCTGTTAAATTTTAGCTAAATGCTTAAAATTGAAAAGTAAAATTCTTTTATATCTGTCACTCAATGCCAATTCTCGTGTTGAAAGCTACATCCAAAATATGCGTTTGCTGTCAAAGCAAATAAATATAGAAATTGACTATCCCGTGTTTTATCGAAAATGTTATCTAACAAGGCTAAATATAAATTTTACATGGACATTTTAGAAACATCAATTTGATTTTTTTATGACATTTATAACTAATGTTAATAAAGTTTCGTTGACTAATTAATTGTTCGCTACATGTGATAAATAGAACAATTTATTGTTAATTTATGCATTCATTACTTTAGTTAATTGAATTTGTCATTTTATTATTGTATATAGAAAAAATCATAAGCACACAACGAAAATATTAAACAAAATAGAAGGAAAAACATTCTAAAAGTAATTAGTTGTTTGTACATTTCACATTGCAACACTTATTGCATGTAATAAAAATTGTACAATAAGACTAAATAAAATGATTACATTGAAAGGAATGCGTATGTATTGTCATAAGCCATTTTTAAAAATTAATAAAATTATTAATCCTCACCAACTAGTCTCAAGTGCGTATGAAGAATAAAAGAAAATTAAAACTTTTTTCTATAGCTTTGTACAGAAATGTTTTTATTTTTAAATAAATAACTAAAGAAAGATGATTTGCACAATTGTGCAAAAACAACAAGACTGGTAATTGGCATCCAGTTTCTTGTTACCCGATGTTTGCTTGAGAACTAAAACTTATAATAATTTGAATTAAACTAAAGTTTGGAAATTCAAATAAAACAAAAATAATACAACAGACCCTGACAAAAGTTTTCTACCGATTACCTTATAGATTTTTAAAATTATACTAACCCTTATGCTAATATACATAACAATTGACCTACAGTGTATTGATTAACGGTCCAAAAATAAGCCTAGGCCTTTTTAGGTACTAGTAAGAACCGACCATTATTCACCCTAAATCCAGACAGTAGTTAACACAATTGTTTAAATTACTTAATGATTTGTATATTTTTTTGGATAAAGGTATGTCTTAAAAATTTTTACACTAATTTGTTTTTAAAACTGAGTAATTATTGATCAATTAAATATATGATGCAAAATTACGTGTGTTTATGTAAACACATTAAATGTATATATATATATATTAATTTGTAAAATTAATTAAATGTTTTAACAAATAAAAATTGCTAACTAGAAATAATTAAAGTTTAGTTATGGCTTCATGAGCAAGTGTTAGATTGAACGCAAATTAACAGACTGGTATAAAGCGAATAATTAATTATAATGTGTAAAATGTTGTAATTATTTTAAAAACAAAAATAAATATTTAAAAATTAGGTTGATTTAATTTCATTGCCTACAGTAAATGTATGTATGCCGGGGTGGTCTAGCGGTAAAACGCTCGACTCGAACCTGGATGGGTATGGTTTCGAGTTCCACCACCGGCATCTAATGCGGACTCATGTTCGGTTTCGCTAAAATGTGCACTGCTGAAAAATGTTTCTCGTAAAACATTTAAAGTAGTAAAAAGAAAATAAATAAATAATATATAACTCTACAATTGCCTATACCAAGTCTAAGTAACAAGGAGGAGGATTACAGCTCAAAGTTAGCAGTTTGTGCGAACTACACACAGTAATACAAAACCAACATAAATTAGATAATTAAGTAAACATACAGCAAAACATTAAAAGCACAGTACCTTTAATAAGGCTAAGTTAAAGCCCAATTGTTGATATTCAAAATCTTTAATTTCAAAAGTTTGACTTTTGTGTGTACATGTAGAATGTACTTTATGGAAGCGGACAGTTGGAACAAGTTTGTGAAAAAATAATCAACTATAAAATCCGGCTAGCACTTACATCCAACAACCATGTTAGTCCATACTTTTTAAAACAAAGTCGTTTGTAATTAATTATTTATAAATTTGATGCACATAAAATGGGTCTGTATCGTTGCTGTTAACTAACAATTTATTATTTTGACTATTATATTACTTTGTAAAATTTACTTCAATATGTTTATATTCTATTATTTACAATTCTCAACCTTTATAATATTGTTAATTTTGTTTTACTGAACCGAGAAGAGATAATCATTACAGCGGCGTGTTTGTGAATTACAACGACCACATAATTCGGATTATTCTAGTTTGTCTGTTTATTTCGAATGTCCCGTTATATATAATTGTGACTTTCAATATATTTAATACTAACATTTGTGTTCTAATATATTTATTATTTAGGTTTTTTCTAACCAATATTATTATAATAAGTAAGGCTTAAATAATGCTATAAAATTAGTAGGGACACACTTTGAACAAGCTTCTGGTTGCAATTCTTTGTGTTTGTTTTTCTATTGTCATTTATTAATTATTCATATTAGCTGTATTCTACAATATTATGACTCGTGGCGATAAGTTAACTAATCAAAGCCTTCAACAGCCATCAATTGCTACTATCTAGATACCACCTTTTAATATCGACGACTTGGAACTTTGATTTGTTTAGGTGGAGTATCTACTTTTACAATATTGTATTAAATCAGAAAACAGTAAATTTGAAACAGTTACCGGTTACTTACCTAACTAAATAGCACAAATGGTACGTAAAATTTTGATTAACTCAGTCGTTAAATCAATATTTGAATATATCACATTCGCACAAATAATATTAAGAAGAGAAACGTTTTTAAATTACAAATAATTTACACAACACTCAACAAGAAAACTGACAAATTATACGAGTAGAACCGTCAGCACAAATAGGTTTAAACAAAAAATATCGATTATTTGAAGTTGAGAGTAAAAACAACTTACCGACTTGATGTCGTTCATCAAAGTGGGCCCCAAATTCCACACTTGGTTGGACGAACAAGACAGACCGACGGGAGGAACGACGTTTGTTTTTCGAGAAGAAGATAAGATGCCCATAGCCAATAAACTTAAGCCATCGTACATTAGCGCTGACTGTGTCTATTAGATATATATATATATATATATATATATATATATATATATATATAATTAAATAATTCACAAAAAACATTTTTCAGAAAGTGGACGTTTTAACGAAGTTAATCTGGGTGGATATGGGTCTGATACTCATTATTTACAGCCATTTCAAAAATTAAAGCAAAAAATTATAAGAGTATTAAATCTAAATTAATTTGTTATGTCCAATTGTTTTTTCGTAAAAATAAATATTGAGAATTAAAAATAATGTCAAGTACTTAATAGTTTATTTATATATACTTAGAAATATTTATTTAAAAAGGCTGAGTCGGCCAAAATGGCATATTTTAAAAGCTACTTCTATAATTATTCTAATCTATATAAATATAAATAATTAAAAACAGTTTTTATTAAAAATATTAAAACAAATCGATTAATTAATTATTTACGTTTAACCTTGAGATTTCACTCATCCGCTAATTTTACTTTCTGATTGCATTGTCTGTGAAATAGACAGTAGTGATAAAAAACGTTTTGATTTTTTATCGAAAATGAATATCATGTCATTAAATAATTAAAAAAGATAGGATTTTCACCCAAAAAATTGGCAAATTTATGCAGAGTTAACCTTTCAACAATTTATCGGATTATTAATGGTCAAAAACCACAAAATTATAATAATGTTGGAAGAAAACGTGTAACAACTACTACGGATGATAAAAAATTGTTATAGAATTAAAAATTATAATAAACCCATTTCAAAAACTAAAAGAGATAGTTTAAACAATTTTATTTATTCCACAATAAGAAACAGAGCAATTGTATCTGGTTTAACGCTTCAATCACCAAAGGTTAAGCCACTTATTACTAAAACAGTAAAGTGAACGACACTTAAATTATTGGCGTTCCGTATACTTTACCGATGATTTGGGACGAACCATTTGGCTACAAAATAAAAGTGTTGTGTGGGTCGAGTTTTCAAAAACATTTACTCCTGGTTGTTAGAAAGAAAGCCCACCCTCGACAAGTAATGTGTTCGTTTGGTATTAAGTATAATCAACTTATCAAATGGAGAATAATTATATCTGGTACCTTAAATAGCAAAAGGCAAAATTATATTTATCTAAGTTCACTTTATTTGCTTTATATTTACATTTAGATAGTAGAGGGGCTAAAATTCAAAAAGCTTTCTTTCACTCAATTGCTACCTAACAGCACGGATATCAATGTTATTGAAAAATTTTTTAGTATGCTAAAGCGGAACATCAATAAGCATATTGAAATTGAGGATTTATGTGAACGTGTTCGGTTTGTTGTTCAATATGAGATGAACCAAGAATATATCAGCACTCTCATCGACAACATTCCAAAACGCCTGGATCAGGTTGTTCAAAAGAGAGGCGATCACATAGATTACTAAATTTTTTGAACTTTGTAATGTCTTTAATCATTTGGTAACTGAAAAAATTGCATATAATCCGTATGTTTGTTAACAGCTGTCTTTATAAATCATGTTAATCATTTTACTCCATTTTCGATTTTGCACCAGTTGATATTTCTTACCATTTTTTATTACTTACAAAATATATGTATATATAATTATAGTTTTTTTTCAATTATTATATAGTACTGTATATTTTATAATCAAAATGACGTTTCTCTTGTATACTATGTAGTTACTAAAGAGATTTTAGTTAGATAATCACTTTTTTGCGGTAACTGTTGTAAGAGCTGTAGTGTTAAAGAAGGGCCCATGTTCGGCTTTACCAAATTTCCACTGCTAAAAGATGTTTCCCGTAAAACATATAAAGTCGTAAAAATATTTATAAAAGTTTAGTAGCGTCTTTCGTTTTGATCTAAATAACCCAATAGTTTTACAGTTTAAAAAAATTAAATACTGCGTGTTTTTAAATACTTGCAATATAACTGCTCTATTAAAGTTTCTAAACTACAATAAATAATAACATAAGTACCAAATTTTATAAACCAGTGCACTGGCACATTAACTGAATTATCAAAATTTTATTTCATCAATTTGAAGCTCACTACTGACCCTTAACATGCAGATTCTTGTTTTCTGTGATAAATGTCCACTTGCTGGAAAATGTTTGTTGCAATTCATTTACCCAATAAAAACACATGTATAACGTTTTAAAAACGCCTGTCAAACTTACAGAACTGATGCGTTTTAAAGTTGAATTTTGTGTAAAGCGCTTGTCCTGCAAGGCTGCTACACGTATATCGTCTAATAACGCAGCCACACCGTAGCCAGAAAATTCTTTCATTCGCCATAATATGGAAAACGTGGTTATATTAGCTCCTTGAATTTCCGAATAAACTGACGGATCAACTAATTGCGCATCCTATAATACAACAAAAAATGAAGTAAAAATATTTTTCTTTCTTTTTAATGCAATGTTGTTTGATATATATATATATATATATATATATATATATATATATATATATATATATATATATATATATATAATATAATTATTATTATTAACAGGTATTCATAATAAAAGCGGGCTCTTAAATTGCTGCGCTACACTAAATTACCATGACTACATATATACCTACCATATATTTTTGTTTGCGATTATCTTTTTATTCACTAACATATATATATATATTCATATATAAATATTTTTTTGTGTATTGCATAATAAGTATTCGTTTTGACAGAACTATATTAATAAACGCTAATCTTAGTTCGTTTGATCTCAATGTTGGTAAATAACGAAAGATCAAGTACCCTTTAATGATCACTGTACAACATCCCACTTTTTACTAAAACCACCAGGTCACACAAAAACAAAGGAGTTTGACAAGGTTTTCTCCCTGACAAAAATATATAAACCTGATTAGAGTTAGCTGCAAGCATCGATACAATATTGAGCGTAACATTTAAAAAAGTCACATTTTTACAAATTTAGCTGTTTATAATAAGTACCTTGTAATTTTAAGTATTTTCTTTTTAAAAAACAGCACATGAAACATACACATTACAAATTTTAAGTACACATTATACTGATTTTCAAATTAATAAAACATTTTATTATAAATCTTTCTATAAACTAAATAATTAATTAAAAATTATACTACTTAATAGTAAAATTGTAAGCGTGCATTTGCCTTTGATTTAATTAAAATTCCCCCTATGGTGTAAAAGTTAAAATTGGGTTCATTATATTTAAAGTATATATGTATTCATTGAGACTAGAAAAGTTTTAAATTAACGAAAGTTGAATAAATATGCATTATTTT
Organism: Cardicola forsteri; assembly: GCA_025895645.1. Taxonomy (NCBI): domain Eukaryota; kingdom Metazoa; phylum Platyhelminthes; class Trematoda; order Strigeidida; family Aporocotylidae; genus Cardicola; species Cardicola forsteri. The sequence continues at coordinate 1,411,078 of JAKXYG010000912.1, read as the reverse complement.
TATTTAGAATGCTTTGACCAAATAAATGTGCTAACCATAATTAATTTATGTCAACGGAATAACAATTTAGAAACTTTTCCAATTTCAACAATTTGTAAAAATTTCTCTCTCTCTTTCTGTATATATATATATATATATATATATATATATATATATATATATATATATATATACAAAATAAGGATAACTTTTGACAGATTTTAATTTAAACGAATATATTATTTTTTATTTTGGTTAGAATACAACGATTAGAAATTATTGTTTTGTATAAAAAATATGCACATATAAACATCATATACACGTGTAGTTGGTTCATTTTCTTTTCTTTCTAAAAAACGAAACCAGTTTGACTAATGTTAAATGTCATTATTTTAGATTAGAATAATTCTATCGATTAAATTGCATACAAGGTAGAAAACGGTTTTTAATAAATATCAAATAAGATAAAGTGAACCTTGACGTAAAAACACAATCTGGTAAAATGAGCCAATCGTATGTACAGATATTTTTTAACTTGTAGTTGGTTAATCATTTACATTCAAATGGTGACGTCGTCACCTCTTTATTATCGCAATATTTCTACAGCGTATTGAACGATAGACTCAGATAGCTTTATGAACATAACCAGTGTAGGAGAATAACAACGATTTATGTTTAATAAAAGGCATTCTTATAACGACGTCATTGTTTGCAAACATTGACAAGGACGCCTGATTTTCTGTCAGGTTTATCTCTCTTGGCTCAACTACCATGTATATATGTCTTGAAATAACGTTTAAATATTGTGGGGGTGTGTAGCACCCGAAGTAAAAGCTCAGTTAAGTCTCTGCGCATTCGGTCCCTGATGTGTTAATCCATATGCTTATATGCGCCTAGTTCAGGATGCGCGACGTAAATGTAACAGTTAGGTACATCACTATAACTAGAAATTAAGAATTTATACGCATTATTAAAATCTTCAAAATTATTGGCATCCCAATATGGTTTAATTGTTTGAATATTTCAAGAAAAGTCTTTCCAGCTAATGAATATTAACCACAACCAATTAAAGACATGCATTTAGTATCGCTTAGGGATTATGAATGCAGCTAGTTATCCATTGTATCACTACAGTTACTTTATACTAAAATTCAACAATAAAAACGTTAGCATTTAAATATTTAAATTGTTTTATCAAAATCAAAGGCATTTATTTTAAATTTATTTAAAATAGTGATAAATTAACCAAAACTCAATGCTACATTTACATAAACATGCCGTTAAAACAATTTGGGTTATAGTTAAAAATGAAACATTTTAAACTTTCATTGCATATCACTTCAAATTTATTTAAACCACAATTAACAACGTTTATAAGTATATCAGTTTTTTTTAAATAATGAATTTATTTTGAGAAAAAGTATTAACAAAAAAAAATTTCTATAAATATATATACCATAGAAAATTATCATTTGCACAAAGCTTCTTAAAAGTGTAAAATATACATGTTTGCAACAACCAATGCATTAACAAGCAACACATCCTTAACATACAAATTAGTTCATTTTCAATTTTTTGTTTCTGGAATAACAAGAAGCATCTTTTTCCAGTTTACAGCTTTTCATATAAGTTCATATTTACAACTTAATTTATCTCTTCAAAAAAAAACATTCAAGTAGTAAATATCAAAAAGTAAATTAATACGTGTCTCCATTTCTAATGATAGCGATTCCATGTATCTTTATGTGGTGCATCCTAGAGTTAAACTAAAACAGATTACAAGCCAAGTGTAAGTTCATAAAACAGCTTTAGCCTTGGTGAACAAATGCAAGTATACATCGGTAGCACTTTAAAACTAGCCTAAGCTATATGTATACAACTCTGACATAATGTTAGGCGTCCTCGTAAAATTGTATAAACATTGTATAAACATTGTGTAAACACTGTTAATGTCACAAGAACACCCTTTTTCAGCCAAGGAACTCTGTTGTTCTACAGTTGTCGAGAGCATAAAGAGATGGGAAAAAAAAAAATCGCATCACTATGTGTGTGTGTGTGTTTATGTGTTATAAAAGTTTGAAATAGTTAGGCTTCAATTGGTTTTTTATTATAACATACTAGAACGAAGTTGAGATTACTAGCGTACCGGGTAAAGTACAAAGTTAAAGTCAACATTACAAATGTATAATATCGCTCAATAATATGAAATAAAAATGTGTTAAATAATTAATTAAAATGCCAATTAAAATTAAGTTCGCAAGTAACAAACAACTAAACATCAGTCGATACTTAACTGAATTTATGTAACGTTTATGTTTAACATGGGTTGAAGTAAAATATAGCACTTACTCCTTTGTATATTTGTAAATTTCAAATAAATTAAATTAATGAAAATTATGTAAGTAAATTTATTTTTCAAATTAGTATTTTGAAAATGTTTTTAACACAATTGCGAAAAAAATCTTTAACAAAAATTAATTTGAAGTATTTTTACTATTTCTTTGTATTCGAAAAAACAACTTGCTAAAAATGTTATTTATCGATTTTTTTGCCTTGAGGTAAACTAATTTAAACTAAAAATACTACCCCTTATTTATTTGTAAATTTAGGCTAAATCGTTTTTGAATAAATTTTACAAATGAAAAAAGATAGATAAGCATTGAAATATAAAATTTGTTTTCAAAATAAAGCTGTTTAAAATTCAAAAAAAATAATAACAAAAAATTTATAAGAAAGAAGTTGGCAAATCAGTAATTTAGATCAATTCATTGCTACTTTTCTTTATGTGTAATGTTTATAATAGTATTTCTAGAAAGCATACTATGCTGAATTGCAGCTTATTGAACGCTCATTACATTATTATTGTTGTAAATTTTATTGCAAATAGTATTAATATCATTACTATTATTATTATTATTATTATTATTATTATTATTATTGTTATCACTATTATTATTATTATTATTAATATTATTATTATTATTATTATTATTATTATTATTATTATTATTATTATTATTATTATTATTATTATTATTATTATTATTATTATTATTATTATTATTATTATTATTATTATTATTATTATTATTATTATTATTATTATTATTATTATTATTATTATTATTATTATTATTATTATTATTATTATTATTATTATTATTATTATTATTATTATTATTATTATTATTATTATTATTATTATTATTATTATTATTATTATTATTATTATTATTATTATTATTATTATTATTATTATTATTATTATTATTGTTATTATTATTATTATTATTATTATTATTATTATTATTATTATTATTATCACTATTATTATTATTATTATTATTATTATTATTATTATCACTATTATTATTATTATTATTATTATTATTATTATTATTATTATTATTATTATTATTATTATTATTATTATTATTATTATTATTAATATTATTCTTATTATTCTTATTTCTTCTTCTTATTATTATTATCATTATTATTATTATTATTATTACTGCGCCTAGAGATTAAAATGAACCAATGTAGTTAATCTGAAGCTTGGATGAAACAAGTATTATTGCTTACCTACTTTTATAACATTGGTTTAATCAAATAAATAAATAACAACAGCATTATTCTGTTTTATTAAAATAAGTATTGAAAAATGCTGACTTTATTCAATTTATTGCAGTTAATAATATTAAATTGCACTACGTATTAAGTACACAATTAAACATAAAACATTTTCATTTCAATTAAAAACAATTACTTACCCAATCCGTAAAAACGTAGCTGTAATATTGAGATGTCATATTGTATGCACTTGCCTGTTTTAATAACATAAAAAACAACAACAAATGTATAAACGGTTAAAAGTCTTCTATTTTTGTTAACACTTTATCAAAAACAAGATTTTAACAATTTATTATTTTAAATTAATGCATACAATTATAACAATTAAGTTCCACAATTGATAACCTTTTAAAACAGAAAATATCAAACGTTCTACGTGATTTGTTGAAATGATGGCTAAAAATAGGTTATAATATTGAACAGTTTTTATTACTCTAGTGGCCAATATAAACATTAACAACAACATTGACAGCAATAATGATGATAATAATAATATGTTGAGCTTCAATAATTTAATAAAAACTGATTCAGCACATAAGCACATTTTACCACTAATGGGAACAAATAATATAATATTTAATCATTAAATAAACAACAAATGTGAAGGACTACTTTGATGATACAGCGCTCGACTCAAAGTTGAGTGGGCATAAATACGATCTCCATCGCCGACACTAAATATGGATCAATTTTGCTAATATATCCATTTGCTGAAAAATGTTTCTCTCAAAACATTCATAGTAGTAACAATGTAAAAAAAAAGAAAAATGTACTTTAGTGCACAAAGTCTACTAGAAAGATTACAAATTGGGAAAATGCAGCTATAAATCGATGGATTTGTGAAACGTTGTTACTTTTAGCACAAGTTATAAATTGTTTAAATATGTTGGTTTTAAAAAAAATTTAAATTAGAAAACGCTAACATTACAACTACTATTTTAGTGCTATATATATAGTATTGTGTACCTGTTATTCTAACGTGAATATAAATCCGTATTTATAGACATCAGTAAATTAAGCTATTTCTGTTCCTATAAAAACACTTCTGGTTCAAAATTATATTTAACTAATGTGCTTAGAAAAATGTATTTAGAAAAAACGTTTTTTAATAACAATTTTTTGCTTATACAAAACTTTATCAATGGGTTTATAAGAGATTATTTTTTATTTAGCCTTGTCAGATTCACTTGAAAAATAAATTTACTTGATTTTCAGTTAACCAGTGTAAAACTTGAAAGGTATGCGCTGCTGATAATTTTAAATAAGAATGATACAGCTGTACAATGCTCCTGGTTGACTGAAAACCAAGTGAATTTATTATTCAAGTGAATCTGACAAACTTTGTTGCTAAAACAAAAAATAAGATAGATTAAACAAGTGTTAGTCTAGCGAAATACACAAATTTTCATAAAAAAAACCTACCAAATTTAAAAATTCTTCTATTTCCCAAAACGGAATATCCACGATGAATCTGAAATGCGTTTGAGTAATCTTAAATTGTTTGATAATGTATTTCTGATTGTCATTGACTACGTCCCATTTGCGCAAAATAATTGGTTGATCAAAAGTGCGCAATAAATAATCAAATTTGAGCAAACCTGGCAATAACGTTAGAAAGGAAACACATTTATAACAAGATAAAATTTTTAATGTTGGGGATTTATTAATTTATAAGCATAATAATTATTTGCTTTCGATTTATTAATAGTAATAATAATAATAATAATAATAATAATAATAATAATAATAATAATATAATAATAATAATAATAATAATAATAATAATAATATAATAATAATATGGTTAATTAGCTAATCTCCCACCTAATTGATTAAAATCCCACTTGTAATGCTTATTTGATTTTGTTAAATGCCTTTCTACTGAAAGGTATCATCCTATAAGATGACCAAACAATAAAGCTAAACGGAAATAAACTTTAAAAACGTAACGCAAAACGCTTGAAAGTAAATTTAAGGTTTTTTAAATTTATATTAATTTATGCAAATCAGATTTTTTCCATTTTAGATATCAAATTAAAATAATGCTGTTGTTTTTATTTAATCTAGGATTTAATATTGAGGGAGAAAGAGAGTATTGTAAATAAACCTATCTAGCTAGTTCCGAGCCTAAATAAAAGATGAGGGTTAGTGGTAAGTGGTGTATCTGGCAGTAAAAAACACACGTTAAAATTGTTAATGATGATAATACTTCAAATCGGTTTGATGGAAAATACTAACCAACAATAATAACCCTTTATAGAAGAGGGAAATGCTGTAAAATGAGAAGTAAATATGGGATGAACATATTATTATTATTATTAATGTTGTTAGCATAAATTTAAGGTTATGTTTTGGTAAACTTTAAAAATATCTAATGTGATTAATTAATTATCAAAAAGTAAACTATTCATGCTGTGTTAATAATAACCTTTTTTGTTCATTTACGGCGCTGTAGATAATAAGTATTTGTGTATGCATGCATACAATCATGTATAGAGCGCCTGTATATATATAGCTAAACTTTCCACTGCTAAAACATTTAAAGTAGTGGCACAGTATTGGTATAATAATAATAATAATAATAATAATAATAATAATAATATAATAATAATAATAATAATAATAATAATAATAATAATGATAATAATAATAATAAAACCCTTAATTATTATTATTACTGTTATTATCATAATAATAATAATAATAATAATAATAATAATAATAATAATAATAATAATAATAATAATAATAATAATAATAACAATAATAATAATTATTATTGATTAAATGCTTGGAGAAAACTAGTTTAATCTGTCCGAAATGAGCGTCTCCATTTAGTACCGATAATGGGGTTCGAACCTATGCAATCTCAGAAACGATTCTAGCATTTCAATTAACTGTGCCATCTTTACTAAACGTCCACTAGCTTCTGATGACAACGTTACTCATAAAACATAAAAAATTAAAACAAATTGTAGTTGTCAAACGACTAATTGTTTATTTCACCTTTAGAACAAAAAATGCAACTTTTAAAACATATTCCTAGTCAACCAGTTTAATGTCTAGAACACAATTTCTTCTTTTATTAATCAAACATCCCCATAAGACGATTAACTTTTTATCTACACCTTGACATTTAAAATTTATACAACAATTGACATTTGTAGGAGTTAGATTGATTTATGTTTTTGTTATTTGTTTAATGATTATCATTTATTGCATCAATTTTGAATACGAAGAACGCAGTTATAGATTGATTGCTTTTTTCTTTAGTTCACAAAATTAAAAGAAAGCACCGCTTAAAAATTAAAAATTACATTAGGTAATTGCATCGTTTCTCTACATTGTAAAATTTACTAGTTACATTTAACATTTGCGGATATGACCAAGGAATGTGCTAACGTAAGAGCGTAAACTTAATTATCAACTTTCTCTCTCTCTGCCTCTTTGTCAAAACAGTGTTTATTTATCTTCCCTTGCCAATTCCAGGCAAGTACTGCAAAAATAAGCGGATGCTATGTAGAGCCAATGATATTAACTTGGTAAAATTATTTGTTATTGCAAAGAAAATAATTGAAACTAAGAATCATTTGAAACGTTTTATTATGGAACGATTTTACACTAAATGCACAGACTGTTACCAAAATAAATTTTGAATAAATAATTAGGCTTTCTAACAATACCTAATTGCACTGAACAAATGTAAATTTTACTAAAATAATTTTTAAACATTACTTCAGCAGTATTTATAAAAAGATTATATGAAAAGAATTTTCTATCAATATTAGCATCGATTTGTAACTTGGATAGAAAACCGTAATGTTAACATATTTAGAAAATGAAAAACAATTGGATTATTTACTTAAAAATAAAGTAGATTATAAAACATATATACATATGAGTAGTAGAACGTATACATTAAAAATAATATGTATTAATTCTCATTATTTCTTGAGACTTGTGACTACCTAAAATAGTTCATTTTTGATTTTTTCTAAAAGGAGGGTTTGAGCTCAAAGTTAGCAACTTGTTCTCTGCAAAAAATCAATGTTGTTACAAAAACAATGAAAGGACGCTATTCCGGCAAACAGCGGCAAAGAAGCGATAGCTTGACCCAAATGACGGACTTGAGTAAAAGTTGAATTTTTGATTAGATGCAAAAAATTACTTGGTCAAATTTTAAGTTTACTGTCCGAAAGATCAACAAGAACGGTTTTCAAATGGATAATTAAAGATGGTAAAAAAAGGTTGGTAGACTGCTGAAAACTTGGATAAAAACCATTTGGAAAAATTTCATTGAAACAATACTTTCATGGAAACAATCAAAATTGTTGGCAAAATTTTTAAACACATAGAACCATTTTCTTTTTCTATGTTCTTTTTAAATTGTGGGAGTTTATTTTTATTTATGCTGCTACTGCTATCTTGTTGCCCCATGCTTTTTTAAAACATAAATGTTTGGTAATAATAGTAATAATAATAATTTCCTCTAGGTGTTTATTATCGAGGTCATTTTCTTTACGTCGCAGAATTTAATTTTACATTATATAGTTGTTTTTTTTCTGTTAAGTAAATCTATTTTTTAAGTCATTATTGTTTAAAATATTTTTTTTAAAACTACATTAATATCTAAGTTTGAGCTACCAAAATGTACATGTGATGTTTTTACTCTATCTGTTTACTTCACCGTAGCTGGTCCCAAGTCCGACTGAGAAGGGAGGGGCCTTGGGACCAAAATTAGCAACTTGGCATTTGTAAAAAATTAATATTGCTAAAGAAATAACAAAAAGTCACCACATTGTTAAACTACTGTAAAGAAGTAAAAACAGCATGATTACAATGATGAAGTTTGGCAAAATCCTAATAGAATTTCCAATCTTCATAGTCAAAAATTAATTGTACAGTTAAATGGAACAAAGGTTTTGCCGCCCTATACTCTTTAAAAACAGAAGGCTTTTTGAAATAAATAAATGAATTGCCCTCCCGTGTAGTTGCTGTAAACGGAAAACAATTCAAACGTACTCTCTTCGGTCGAATAAATAATGGCCACAGTGTCCCAATATTCGGCCTTTTGAACATAATCGTACAACGCCTGACCGAATGCCAAATAGTGTGGATGAATGTTGACCGCATAACCACCCGATGATTGTTCATATCCCCAATCGATTTGCAAATGTGGTATTCCAAATTGATTGCACAACGATTGAATAGCTAGCGAAGCTCGGGGCGTTGAAGGTCCGTAAATTGCTACTACTTGACGCTCGAGCAATTGACACGCTGTTGAATATTATAAAAATATAAAGACAGATTTTACAGTTTATAAAAAATCATTATTTTGCAATTTGAATGTGTGACAATGTATACACTTTAAATGTTTTACAAGAAACATTTTAGCAAAATCGAACGTGGGTTTGTATTTCTTACTGGTGGTAGAAATTGGACCTATGTCCATCCATTATATATATATATATATATATATATATATATATATATATATATATATATATATATAACGTATTGATGGTTTATTTAACTGCAATTTACAACAAAGTGAAGTATTTCAAATCACTTTTTTATGAATTTTGATTAATTATCGAAGTGACAAAAATGGCTCAATAGATAAACTCAAAACTGATTAAACACTGGTTGAAGTCTACCACTGGCATTCAATGCAGAGTATCCTCAAACTTTGATAAAACATGTTTCTTGTAAAACATTCAAACCATACTGCCAACTGTAAAAGTTAAAACACACAAATTTATTAGTTAGGAATTAACACAATTACTTCAACACTTGGGTTTATAACATCTAATAGATGAATCTTTAAAACACTGAATTTTTTAGATTATTTAATACCTTGAAACATATTTAGGTTTTTGAAAAATAGACAAGCTGGCAATTATTAAGATAAAAATATAGCAATGCAATCTTTCAGATTAACTTGCGCTACAAATGTGTCATACATTGATGTAAGGTAAAATCGTGCCAAGATGATAAAGTTTGTAAAAAGTTAGACTTGAACTTGGGTGTGCACTGGCTTGAATACTACCCCCGGCACCAAATGCAAACTCTCGTTTGACTTTTCTAAATATCCATTTGCTAAAATATCTTTCCCAGAAGTCATTCATACAGTAACAATTAAGTGAAAGAATATGGTAAAAAATGTTAAAATTTATCGAAACCAACTATTATTGATTTTTTATTTGTTTATATTTTTTTACTACTTTCAGTGTTTTGATGGGCAACACTCTTCAGCAGTGGACATTTTAGCCAAGCCGAATGTGACTTCGCATTTGGTGTCGTTAGTGGGAATTAAATTCATGCTCACCAAGGTTTGAGTTGAGCGCTGTACTGCTAGACCGCCCCAGTTAAATTAAAACCAAAACATTGAGCATAACAATTACCTTTGCGCGATGCTTCAAAGCTATCGTCACCATCAATGTTTTCAATGATGGGAATTAACTGAAAAACTCGCCGATGCAAATTGTGTTCTTGTAGCAGTTTGTTTGCTGCTTGTATGCTTTTTTTAAAACATATTTCTTGAGCCACATCGTCTTGATTTATAATTGCTCCTGTAAATGATGAAACAAGTGTAAACAATCGATTAAACAAGTCGGTAGTCAGAATTCCTTGTTATAGGCCAAAATGCACCACATTTTATTTCCAACAGTACTTATTGGGTAAATGTAAACAAATATCTTATTTAAAATAAAAAACATATTACTGCTCTAGGCTGAGTTCGAGTCCTACATCCGGAACTAATTGCGGGCCCCTCGTTTGGGGCTTGGCTGTATATCCAGTTGCTAAAACGCCTTTTCCGTTAAAAGCATTTAAACAGTAAAAATAAAATAAAATAAACAATTTCAAAAGGACGTTTGTATCGGTATCAGTTTCTTGTTGAAACAATTAAAATAGTAAGTAATGTTGCACATTTAATTAAAACCTTTCACTAACAAATAAATTTACATGAGATGAATGTAAGAAAGCACTTTTTAAGTTCATTGTTTCAATTTTCTTACTAGATGTATTTTTTAAATAATTTGCATTTTAAATGTAAGTAGTAGGACTAAGATTTCAGTCCATTAGTGCAGAAACTTAATCACAGTAGCACTCCAGTACAGTCTCTTAACAAATAATGATGTCGTAAGTCTAAATGGTTTCAAATATCGGGCATCTGGTTTTCTATAACATTTGTAATTGTTTATTTTTAAAATATAATAGAAATATTTAAATGATCTATAACACTTAATATCAATTAATCTATCAATTTAAAATCAATTATGTAATCTCATTCCAATTATTCTTTATGGCGCATTCAATTTCTATTTGTTAGTTATTTTTTGTTTTGTTGATGTCTACAGCTCTTTCATAGTCCTCCATATAGGAACCGTCAATGCAATTTGTAAAATATACCATAAAAAGGTTTATACTTACTTAACTAACAAATCTGAAAACAACAATACGATAGTGTTTTTTTTAAATCAGAGATAGTAAAATTTAGTTTAGACTTTGATACCATCAAAACACAGATTGGTGACGTATTACTGTTTTGTAAGTAAACTACAATGCAACACATACATTGCATTTATTATTTATTTATTAGGTTTACATTTTTCGACAAAAAAACAATTAACGAAGCCAAACAAGGGCCTGCATTTAACATCAGTTGTAAAACTTCAACTTATGCTCAGACATTTTCAAATTAACCTTTTCTACTACCTCTTCCATACGGTATATATATATATATATATATATATATATATATATATATATATAAATACAATAAAGCAAACTAGGCAATAAATTATTATCTACAGACCGGCATACTCAAAAATATGTCTACAGATCAACGAAACAAACCTATTTTGTACAATATGTTAGTTTACAAACGTGTGTATGTCGATGTATGTGTGTGTGTGTATAGATTGAAAAATAAAGACTACAAATGCGTGAGCTTTTTTCGACATTTAAAAGCAACGTTTTATTTGCCAATATCAAACGTACCAATAGCTAATTGAATTGTATCATAATTTTGAGCACGAATACGAATGACAATTACAAATAGCAAAATCGATACAAATTTAAAATTCAATTGTTTGACCATTTTCGTCCAAAAGCGAAAGGCAAAAAATTTTTAATTGCCTAAAATAAAAAAGATGATGGTTGATGATGTTGAAAATTAATTACAGTTGCAGTTTGATAAAAAAAATTGTTTTTTATCTCAAAATTTTACCTAGTTGTCGTAATTTTTTCACCTTAAATAAGCTAATGTTGCAAGTTAAAACAGATTTTGTTGTATATATATATATATATATATATATATATATATATATATATATATATATATATATATTCAGTGTACTCTTTTCAAAATTTTACAGCAAACATCTTTCAGCACTGACATCCTCATTTAATGCCGGTAGTAATGATTAAACCAGTCCCCACTCAGGTTCGAGTCAAGTGCTGTACCGCTAGACCACCCCGAGCACAGTGTGTTAAAAAACGTTCTTTAGCCTCAATCAAGTTCAATGTGCCATTTTATAAAATTGAATTTTTGAGTTTATTAATGTTAATTTATAAAAAGACGATTATATGCATATATCAATTACTTTTTGAACTTAAATAATTAACGTAATGGCGTTTCGACAAGCATTAAAAAAGTGATTGAAACATTTCATTTCATTCATTTTGGTTAATGACGTGGTCACCTCTTTATTATTTTCCACATTTATACGGTATATAAACAATCGACTTTAATGGATTTAATAAGCGGAACAAACACAGAAGAATAACAAAGTTTCTTGGTTGGTAGACGAAATCCTTGTGACGTCGCCACTGTTTGCATAAATTGATGAGGCTGCCTGAATTTTTGTCAGGGTTATTTCCCTTAGCCCAACGGCTAGATACCTTTTAAGTATCCAGTCACTCGCCGTAGCGGAAGCCCAGTTATGCTGCAATGCATTTAGACTCTGCTGTTATTAATCTAGTTGCCTGAGAAGGTTTAGTCCAAAAGGATGACCAGTCAGGAATATCAACATTGGAAATTGAAACTTTATATGCATTACTCAAATCCTCAGAATTACTAACATCCCGGTTGAAGCATAATCTAACTGACATTTTTCTCCAGTTGCTCAGTTTACTATATTAGTTGAACCTAGTAAACAAAATGTGCTAACACAATTGAAACCAACAGCTAACAAATCTACGCTTATATAATGTAAAATATTCTATATTTGTATAATAAATTCTTTCAATTTTATTAACAAACATTTCTAAAGTAAATTCCAACAGAAAAACAATTAACGTGTTTTTAAATTAGTACTTTACTTTATTAACTTTTATTAGCCAGAAAAAAATTAACATTAACTCTAATCTTTACAAATTGAAATTTAATTATAAAATGTTAAATATATTAACATTATTTCTGACTTAATTATGTAATTTGTAGCGTTATTACTGTCATTACAAAACCTCTTTTTTCTAAAAAGCATAAGGCAACAACATCATTGAATATGACTATTTTTATCATTGAAAATTCTGCATATTGGGAATTAATTTTTTTTAATGGTTACTTAACTATGCCATTAGAATCACACTGCTACTTTTTTTTCTGTAGCTTACTAAAATGTCATCCTCTTGTTGGTTTTTTTATCTGTCAACTTTCCACTCTCGCCCTACTCATTTTTTATTCCGACTTCAGATTCTATCTAAATAATAATAATAATGATAATAATAATAATAATAGTAATAAATAAAAATAATAAATAATAAGTAATAATAATAATAATAATAATAATAATAATAATAAATAATTATAATAAATAATAAGTAATAATAATAATAATAATAATAATATCACAATTTTTAACAGTAATTTTTAAATGTCAATCACTTGTTGTACACAAATCTTAAATAACTATTGCATTCGAATAAACTAGAAAAACATACATTTATCATAAACCCAGATGAAACGCTTTTTATTGCCCACGGTATTCCACAAATTGATTAACAAAATACTAAAAATAAACGTTATGTAAATTTTTATTCTATTGTGATTGGAATCCTCTTTCTATATTCTTGGTATATTATAACTGATTTTTGTATATTTTCCTAACTGTAGCTAGTGAACCTACATTTATTTAAGATTTCATTTTTTGATTGATTAAGCATTATTATTATTATTATTATTATTATTATTATTATTATTACTATTATTATTATTATCAAATTTCTATTCCATTATTCTATAGAAATTTGTTATTATATTAAACGTCATTTTTTTTGTTTTATATTAATGGTGCAAAATATTATTTATGGATTTAATCTATCAACAAGCTATCTACAATGTATCAAAGTATCTTATTTATACAATAAAAAATAATTTATTATCTATGATATAGAATAAAATTAGTACATTTAACGATAATAATAATAATAATAATAATATTAATAATAATAATAATAGCAAAACTAATCATTACAAAAATCAACATTTACTGACATAAATATTTTTTACAAGTTACATATACTACGTGCACTTTACATAAAAATTGAATATTTTTTAAGTACAAAAAAATAACTTTACATGTTTTCGCTAATTAAAAATATTTAACCAATGCATTTAAATGTCAATTAAAATATAATTTATCTATTTTATCAAACTAATTTATTGCTTTTCGTTCATATATATATATATATATATATATATATACACGGTAGGTTGTCTGCAGTTGTGTACAACTGATACGTAAAATGATAAGAATAGAGTATTTATAAATAAAATAATACAAACTAGGTTTCTTTTGTACAATTAACAAAATGCTAAAAAAATTACAAAACCATGTCAAGTAACTTTAAACAGTAATATTTTTTCAAGCTATACAAAAAACCTACAAAAGTTCTTGCATCACGATTAAAGTAATATTATTTTCTGAAAATTATTTTAAATTAATATTAAAAATAAAGCATAATAATAAATTATTTAAATTATTTAATATTCATTATTATATGCATGTAATTATTAAATGCAGTTTATTTATTACTTATTTATTTTAACTAATTTGAATGTTTTACGGAGAACATCTTTTAGCAGTAGATATTTGAGTAAAGTATAACGTGGGCCCGTATTTGTTGCCTATCGTTAGATTTGAACCTATGCCAATCCAGGCTCAAATTTCATAATAATTTAATTGCTTAATTTCATTTTTTCAAAATATCGTTGAATAGTTACAAATGACTTTTTATTAAACACAACACTAATATGTAAAATTGCTGTTTATTTTTTAGTTATAAATTTTTTAAAACAATAATTCATTTAAAAATATAGGTTTAATGCTATCCATCTTTTGGTGTTTTTTAATAACATGATACAAACTAAAGAATTATATATTTTCTTAGTAATAAACTACTAGCATTTTTGCATATAGGTTGGCAATGTAGTCACATCTTCATTATTTCTATATATGTACAGCAACCTAAGTTATTGACTTTGACGGTCTGACCGTGAGAGGACTGCAAATTTTATTGGCTGGTAGACTATATTCTTGTAACAGCGCCATAATTTGCAAAGATTGACAACGTCTCATGATTATTTGTCAGGGTCACCTCCATTATCCCAACGCTGCATATGGTATACGTATACCTTGAGATACCTTTTAAGTAAATTGTATGTACGCTTGCACTCTGCTAGTCTATATGCTTGGGAGCACTTAGTCTAGGATGCGCAACATGGAGGAACAGTCAGGAATATCGCCATCATTGAAAATTAAGACTTTATAAGCATTACTCCAATCTTCAAGATTGTTTATATATATATATATATATATGGCTTAATTGATTGAATATTTTAAAAATCCCTCCAAATCATTAATATCTTATAACAATAAACAATAAACTATTAAAACAATTCAACGTTTTGAAATTATGAGAATTTGCTATTTAAATAAAAAAATTTTTCCGTTTATTATAAAAATTAGACCTTAACTTAAAAAAAGTTAAGTAAGCTAGTTTTTGAAATTCCCAAATATAATTTAATTTTTATATGTTTTATCTTTTCAATTACTGAAATCGAAGTTGGTTTTTCGTATTATCAAATGCAAAAACTAAAGTTATTTTAAAAAAAGGTTAAGTTGAACAAATTGTTAGCAGTTTGGTATTTTAAAAAGAATTAACATTTTGAATGCCGAAATAAGACAGAGTGTAGAGTCAAGTTTGTAAAACCTTTATTTGGAACAGTTGAAAAAATACTTATAATAAGCAATGTTTTGGTTTATTATAATGTATAAATTGGTTATCATATAACTAGCAAATTAAATCAAATACTATCAGTTGTGGAATTTTAATATAATGTGCGAAAAGCGGTGCTTAAAATGAAATGCAATAAATTAATTATAAGGTCATAAGTATTGTAAAATCCATGTTTTATGTCATATATATATATATAACGAAACATTTATAAGCAAATCCAAATAAAGGAATTATTTGTCTTAACCTATTGTTTTAATTAAGAATACGTTTATATCATACTACATTAACAAACAAACCAAGAATACACCGATTCATCTAAGTCAAGTACTTATTAAAAAACAATAACACTTATTGTTAAGTAAGTATTGTATAATACAAAACATGTGTTTGATATTTAAGAAAGTGCTACATACATTTTCTTCAATATTTAACGTTATTATTTGTGTTAATATCTTCGCCTAACTTTTGATTATAAACCTGTGCAAATTAAATGTAATTTTTTATTATATATATATATAACCCTCACAACAATTACTGCAAAAAAGTGATTATAAAACTAAAACCTCTCTAGCATCTACATTACTGCAAAAAGTGATTATAAAACTAAAACCTCTCTAGCATCTACATAGCATACAAGAGAAACGTCACTTTAATTATAAAATATTCAATACTATATAATAATTAAAAAAGTATAATTATATATACATATATATTGTAAGAAAAAAAATTATATAAAATATCAACGGGTGCAAAATCGGAAATGGAGTAAAATGATTAACATAATTTATAACGTCAACTATTAATAAAAATACAGATTACACGCAATTTGTTCAGTTACCAAATGATTAAGGACATTACAAAGTTCAAAAAATTCAATAATCTATGTGATCGCCTTTTTGTTAAACAACCTGATCCAGGCGTTTTAGAATACTGTCAATGAAAGTGTTGATATATTCTTGTTTCATCTCATATTAAACAACAAACCGAATGCGTTCACATAAGTCCTCAATTTTGGTATGTTTATTGATATTACGTTTTACATACTGAAAAAATTTTTAATAACATTAATATTCGGGCTGTTAGGTGGCAATTGAGTGAAAAAAACTTTTTTGATTTTAGCCCCTTTACTGTCTAAATGTAAATATAAAGCAAATACAGTGAACTTAGATGAATATGACGTTACCTTTTTGGACGTATGACATGGAGCATTGTTCTGAAAAACGGTAATAACCCCCGTGTAAGTGTGCTGCATTTCATAATGAAAAACATCTTTTATAACTGAAATACATTTTTCACTATTTAAGGTACCAGATATAATTCTCCATCTGATAGGTTGATTATACTTAATACCAAACCAACACATTACTTGTCGAGGGTGGGCTTTCTTTCTAACAACCGGGAGTAAACATTTTTGAAAACTCGTCCCACACAACATTTTGTTTTTAAACCCAAGTGGTTCATCCCGAATCATTGTTTTATCAGCAAAGTATACGGAACGCCAATAACATAAGTGTCGTTCACTCCATAGTTTACAAAAGGTTAATCTGTCATCCTTTTGTTTTTGGTAATAAATGACTTAATCTTCGATGATTGTAGAACTAAACCGGATTCAATTGCTCTGTTTCTTATAGTGGAATATGTAAAATTGTTTAAACTATTTTTTTAAGTTTCTGAAATAGGTTTATTATAATTTTTTTAACTCTATAATAATTTTTTGGTCATCCGTACTTGTTGTTACACGTTTTCTTCCAACATCATCATAATTTCGTGGGTTTTGACCGTTGATAATCCGATAAATTGTTGAAAAGTTAACTCTATATAAATTTGCTAATGTTTATGATAAAAATCCTTCATTTTTTAATTCTTTAATAACACGGTATTCATTTTCGGTGAGATGAAAACATTTTTTGTCACTATTCTCCATTTCAAAAACAATGCAATCAGAAAGCAGAAGTAGCGGGTGAGCGGAATCTCAAGGTTTAACGTAAATAATAAATCATTAGATTTGTTTTAAAATTTTTATTTAAAATTAAGAAAAAAATTTTTTATTATTTTTATTTATATAGATTAGAATAATTGAATGTTTATTTTGATAATTATTATGACATCACAATCAGAGCAGATTTGAATGTACGTTTAACATTAATTTTAAAAATTAGTTATTGTTTATTTTTAATGAAATTAAGCATACAAAATAATAATAATTTAATTATTATAAAAATGGTGTAATTTTAACTTATTATCCACGTTAATATAGAAGTAGCTTTTAAAATATGCTATTTTGGCCGACTCAGCCTTAAATAAATATTTCTAAGTATATATATATATATATATATATGATCTATTAGGCACTAGACATTATTTTTAATCCCCGACATTTGTTTTTACGAAAAAACAATTGGACATAAAAAATTAATTTAGATTTAATACCTTTGTAATTTTTTGCGTTAATTGTTAAAATGGGTGTATATATATATGAGCAATTAAATTTTAATAGAATTTTATTTATGGTGTTGAATATTATACAATAAAACTCAGTACTTATTTTAAATTAAGTGGCTACTAGAAAATGTTTGAGTTAGATAAAAATGCTTGATGCAACAATTGCATTAGGGACTGTTTTTGCTATATTAAGAAAAATTAAATAAAAATATTTATTTATAAAAACACTGCATTAAAAATCTAATTATTTAAATAAAAAAAGCAATTACTTTTAAAGTTCACTTGATAATTATCAAAACCAATATTGATTACATTTATCTTCAACTAACGCAAAATATGTTTTGCCACAAAATTAGAAGTATTTAATAAATTATAAATTGTTTTTTCCGTTTTAGAAAATAATTAAACAATTATCCTCAATTGTATATATATTGCTATTAACATAAAAAATAGTTTATTTAAACAAAACACATTAACTTTAAGGCCTGAGTATACAAATACAAGCAAATTATAATTAAGTTATTATAAACTACAATCAATATATATATATAAGAAAGGGTTAGTATGTATAAACTATTTAGCTAAATTAATTAAGGAATAAGTAGTTAAATCTAAAAAAAATCAATACTTTTAAATTATTGTTTTTTTAAACTAAATTACTAACAAATCCTCGACCTTTCAAATGATGTCAATATTATTTTAAGATAAACAGCATGTTCGTTCTGTTTAACTGTTAAAAATTTTCAAATCATTTTAAAGATGCTTTCAACATTTTTGTCAGTTTGCTAGCTATAGCTAGAAGATTATGTATCACAAAAAGTCTTGTTTCGCCCAACATGGAAACAGCCAAAACAAGGTTCTCTACCTCTTATTGTATCTATTAGTTCAGTTGTAATTACGGTGACAAATATATTGATCGGACAACTCATCACTTAACTAAAGAGGCAAAAGAACATGTTCTAATTCGATCAATAAAGAGTCCAACTCAAACGAACGTTTGTGTACCTCATCAATGTTACGTCATTTGGTACAAACAAAAAATCGTATTAATTTTAATAATTGCGGTACAGCGCCCGATTTGCACCTGGATAAGCATGAGTTTGAATCCCACCATCGGCACTAAAATGCGGGCCAACGTTTGGCTTTGGTAAAATGTCCACTGTTGAAAAATGTTTCCCGTAAAATATTTAGAGTAGTAAACATAAATAAAAAATAATTATTAAAAAATTGTTAATGACTGCTCAGGCTCACAATATGTTAAAAATACTTGAATCTGTTTATATTCACATATACACAAATAATAAATAAAAAAAACTCATATTTAAATTTTGTTAATGTTTATTGTATGAGCCTTTAGAAAAATAATTAATTTATCAATATTTATTTGGTTAAATTTTATTTTTAGTTTTATCTATGTATAACTGGTTAAGCAAATTTTAATTTGTATACAATTATTAACTAATTGAAAAATATTGGAAGATTGATTAATACTCATTTAGTGTTATAAAAATATTTATTTACTGTAATGACTACATAATTCTAAATATCTCCAATTTTTTAACATTTTATTTTGTCAATATATATATATATATATATATATATATATATATATATATATATATATATATATATATATATGCGTATGCACTAATATTGAATAATTGGCTAATAACTATTTGGGAAGATCTAATTGAAATGAATGTTTTATTGGATCAAGCAAAACGTTTGGCAGAATGTTCAAATACATGGAAACATTTTGTTGTCTCAAGTTCTTTTTGAATTATGGGACTATGTTGTTGTTTTTTGCTTATTTTTAAAGCAAAAGGGTTTTGTAATAAATACAATTAATAATAATAATAATAATAATAATAATAACATTTTCAATAAAATGTTAATACAGATGATTAATGATCCATCATTTGTGTGTTAGTTTATTTTAATGGTACTAAATTTTGTTTATTATTTACACATTAACCATATTTTGCACAAAAAAGAACAACTTAAACACACGTTAACTAATTTCGTAAACAAATGTTTAAAAATATTAAAGTACTGGTTTATAATGTAGGCTACAGTTTATAACCCATTTTTGTTTCCAGGTCTGGGTGTGCCAAAACCAATGCATCATTCTATATTTTTGCTTAAAGAATAACAATTTACTTTATAAACTTTATATATCATTTAAGTATAAAATTACAAATAGATGCACTGCCGACATCCGTAATGCAGATTTGAACGAAACTGTGCTAATATAAAAATTATACAATTTAGAATATACGTTACAAGTTTTTTTTACAGTTTTATATGCCAAAAATACTTGTTTAGGTAAAAAGAGATTTTGTTTTTTTTTTCTAAACAAATATTTTTGACATATAAAACTGCAAAAAAACTCGTAATATATATTCTAAATTGCACTATTTTTATATTAGCACAGTTTCTTTCAAGTCTACTCCATATCTAGAAGAATATTGGACAATTGATACCGGGGTGGTCTAGTAGAAGATCGCTAAGCGTCCACTTGTCAAAACTAATAATTATATAGCAACAAACAAAATAAATAAATAGTAAATAAGTACACTTTTCCAATTTACACATTTTCCGATAATTACTATTATATCAGACTACTTTTCCTTGATGACTTTTGACGATATCACATGTTTGAACAAAAATGAGATTGATGACTTTACACTGTACTCCTCGGTTGTTCAACACTGATTTGAGACTAGTTACAACACAATACGGTTACTTTTAATTTAAAAATAATTGAATTTTAAAAATACTTAGTAAACCGGTTATTTAGTTGCTTAATGTTTATAGGTGTTTCAAAATATTATTTTTATCAGTCACAAGAATTTTTTATTTAAAATTTTATTTCACTAACATTTTGCTTGACAGTATTTGAGTAAAAATAAAAAGATTACAACGTTCTAAAACATTTTTTATAAAGAAAAGCAGTTTAAGATACATTTTTAACAATGCAATTGTAAACTATTGTTTATTTAACATCAATATTTTTATAATTTCAAATGCATTGTTAATATGTTCCTATTTTTTGTGTTTATGCAAACTGAGTGTATTATGTAGTTTCAAAATGCAAAATAACATAAGGCATTTTAAACAACAGATTTTTAATAAGAAATATAAAAAATAAAATTTGTATAATTATGCAAAATATATTACTTATCTTACATAAACTTACAAATTTTAAATCGAACTGGATGTATTGTCCACACTACAAAATATATTCAGTTTGTTGAAATTTAAAAAGGGTTTTTCAATGTTGGAAAAAATATGCATTAGGACTGTCGTTAATTTTCTGAATTTTTATTAATCCGATTTAATGGTTTGTTTAAAAGTTGTTTGTTGTCCAATAGCATTTCGAAACACTCGTATATATTTAACATTTGGTCTAATTGATTGATTTTTCCTCTTGGGTAAAATTCATTTTCAGACCTAGTCAGTTTGACCAATCAAATCAAGGCTATTGGGATTGTGGCTAGACAGGCAATAAAGACGATTTTTTAATGGTTTTTAATATATCAATAACACGTTCAATAATAACACATAATGTATTTTATTAGAACTTTCAGTTTGTAGTACGCAGGCGCAAGTTTAAATCTTTATTTGTTAAATGTTAAGATAGATACAGATATGTTACAATTTTAAACATGTGTTACTTATATTACTTGTAGCCGTGACATGTTGAATAATTATTAAATATTTCAGGTAGTACATTATACTACTCATACATATACGTCAGTAATATAATTAAATGTGCACAAGTTTTTAGATACTATGTACGTGATTAACTTTCATTATCAGTTTTTTTGACAGTTTGGATTGTGTGGACTAGTAATATATTATTTCATAATCCCCATCTTTTGCTTAAATGTAGATATTCCGTTTAAGTCTTATCCTATTATAATTATTATTAACATGTTTTGGCTCTAGAACAAATACCACCAAAGTAGGTAATTGATGGCTTTCACATTTTAATTTTTTATAAACTAGAATATTACACAATATTAAGATAGTAATGGTACTATATCTGCAGTTGGATAGACATAAGTTCGAGTCCAGCAATCGGTACTCAATGCGGATTTACGATTGGCTTTACCTCATGTCCATTTGATAGAAATTGTTACTCGTAAAACATTAAAAACTCAGTCGATATTAGTCGTTTAACTAACTACACATTAACAATTTTGTTTAAAAAATAAAAAAAGTAATTACAAATGTATCAAGTTTCACATACTCACTTAATGGAAAAATAAACAACAATTGTTTTAAATACAATATTTAATTTTTACACTTATTTTATATTTAAAACGTATACCATTAGTTATAAAATTACTGTTACCAAATATATAAAACCTGTTAAATTTGATAAACACATGAGCTAACTGGGTTTTGATGCGCCCAAAATGATTGTAAACTATTTCAAAGCAATTTAAAATATAAACTTAAACATTAGTACGTTCGGTGTTTTTAATTTTATAATCAAGTAAACAGACATTCCAATTTTTGATAATTTACATCTACACTTCACTAGTGTCTTTTTCTTTGTGCCCTAGGTAAAACATGATTATTATTGATTTTAGATTCAAACTCTATCTTTCTATAGCAATATTTCAATTTGAATATTTTCATTGCATTTTCGTTGGTGACATGGTCACCTCTTCATTATTTTCCACATTTATACTGCACATAAACAGTCGACTTCGATGGCTTGATAAGCGGAACAAACGTGGAAGAATAACAAAGTTTCTTTGTTTCTCCATGAGGTCACCACTGATTGGAAAAATTAATGAGGCTGCCTGATTTTTTGTTAGGCTACATATAGTATACGTATAGTTTAAAATATTTTTTAAGTATCTTGGATGTATGCTGGCACCCACCCGCCATAGCGGAAGCCCAGTCACACCGCTGTGCACTCGGGCCCTGCTGTTATTAATCTAGATACTTGTTGAAAACTTTTTCAGGATACACCACAAATGCAATAATATGGAAATTATATAGAGGGTTACGAGGGTACATAGGCAACTAGCAATAACTTTAAAAAGTTAATAATTTTGAGAACTTGTAAAATGCTTATCTTTAAAAACTCTTAAATAATAATTATTTGTATATACGCATAACCTAACCTAAACTGTGGATTAGTATATTAGGAATTGAATAGAGCAAAAATTTCTCAGCAACTTAGTGATTAGATACAAGCATATATCTACGATATTTAGAAGATATCCCAAAGTATTCAAATGTCATACATTGCCTCCCGACTAAAGGAAACTGTTGACAAAATTAAGTAGTTTTTTCAATTCTTGTAAATGGTAGCGTCATTGCATTAAAAAACAAACTCGGTTATTTCTCTACATTTGTTAAGCACATTGTATTCATATATAAAATACCTAAGAATTCAAAATTCGTCACGAATATGTACTTGTCATTAACCAATTGATGACAATAAAATAAGCCAACATACTGAATATTTTGAATGCCGTTTAAAACAAGATTATTAAGATATTTAGATCTAACTTTCCAACTTATTATCTTACAAATAAATGTTTAATTAACAATAACCGAAAACATCTAAACAACATATAAAGGTAAAACTGACCACTATTTTATTTCAAGAGCTAGACTATAAAATAATAAATTTCTCAAAATAGGATTGCGAGTTCCATTCTTCAGTATTAAAAACCTTGGTGTCACAGATAAAATTCGAATTTATCGCAAAGGTAGTTGTAGATAAGCAGCTTAATAGAACATCCATCGAAATCCAAATGTTATAATCAAAAATAATTATAAACACTATTTCTGTCATTGGGATGCTAATGATCATGAGGATTTGAGTAATGTTTATAAAATCTCTATTTCTAACAATAGTGATATCTGTCACCTCCACGTGGCACATTCTAAACTAATTGCACCCAAACACCTAGACTATCACAGCAGGGATTGGGTGCATAGTGGTATACTGTATGTAGTCCTCAAACTGAGAGATAACCCTAGCAAAAAATAAGTCAATCCTTGTAAGCAGTGGCACTGCCACAACGACGCTATCTATCAGTCAAACAACTTCATTATTTTTTTGCGTTTGTTACACTTATCAAACCATCAAATTCAATTGCTTAGTATGCTGTACAAATATAGAAATATTGAAGAGGTTACTACGTCATTAACAAAATAAAATGAATTAATGAAATTATTTTTGTCATTCATTATTCACAATAAATAACAAATTTGTTTCAAAGTATACTTTTATTTACAAAAACTAAATAAAACAAATTTACTTCCCTCCCATTTATTTATCTAATAAGATCGATATCCATGCCGCCGTCTGGCGGTTTTTTCATAATTCGGGTTGCGAATTTCACCAAATTCACAAACATCGGCACTGGGCAATTGACAAGGAGGAATCCATCCGTCATCTTTCAAGCACGCAAAACATTTAATCACATCTGAATCCTTGTTTGAAAATTTCTAATTTACAAAAAAATTGCATTCATTAAGTATACAATAAGCACAATTACTCGTATGGACAAAATGGAAGAACTGGGAGCATTAAAATTGACCAAAAAGTAATGACCTTCGTATTGACGTTCAGTCATGACATGAAATACTTGGGGCAAACGGCGAAAACCCAAATTTTCTACATTGAATATATGAGCATGATGATCTAGCATAACCTTCAAATTTCTTTTTAAAGCACATTTAAGTTCAGCAGGTGGAAGTGCTTTGAGAATCAGAGATAATTCGTATTTTATTAAATTGGGATTCTAAAAATAAACAAACCATACAGGGAAATAATTACATACGTAATATCTTTCGCACATGTTAAATCTAATATTACTATCTGACAGAATGTGTACTACTGTTATTTATTATTAACAAAGCTCAATTACAAAAAATAATGAGAAGCTGTAATTGAAATTTTGTTTAAAATGAATAAACAAATCCTTTGCTTAAAAGCTCAAAACATCAATAGATTGATATAATTTGTAAACATTGTTTTGCAAGGTCATATAACGATAACAGAATACATAAACTATTATTGAAAAACAATTCCAATAAAAACGTGCTTTTACGTCTATTAAATGTAAGCATTCTGCCAAAGTTTTCTAGCCCCGTCTAAAAATATTAAAAGTTCCTTTCTTCTCTTCCCAAATCTGTACCTGCTTCAACAAATATTTTAAGTGTTTTCAATACATACAGTTGTTGTATATTCTACCAGGAACCCCTAGTAATATCTAGTGGCATAAAAATTACCATTACCTCGTAAATAAAATTCAATCTGATAAAAATCGGATTGCCCTTAACCTTAATCCTGAAAGAATGCATGGATATAATAGTCCCCATTCTTTCCAGTATCTTCAATCTCCCCATCAAACGAGTGAAAGTTCCATCTATCTGAAAGTTGGCCTATAAAAAGTCTATCTACAAGTCAAGAAGTAGATAGCTACAAGCCGATTAGTATTTTGCCTTCTCCAACAAAATATTTGAGAATATTTTCAGCACCTCTATATTTTTCATCTCATCTCATCGCATAAAATCAGTCCCAACCTGTTTCCGACTTGTATATTTGTAAGCGTAACTTCAGTAATATCCCCCCTTAGTTGTGCGTATCATGCTCTAAATCAAACCATATACAGAATATAGCTAAAAACAATGAATTAATTTTAACATAAACATATTTATTATATCAAAGCAAAATCATATACAAAATAATGCTCTGATAAAACAGTAATTTAACCGCACATAGAACCATAATTGACAAGTGTAATTCTAGCGGTGTATGTTTCAATACAAACATTTTTATTTTTGATTGTAGTGATTTCATGTCAGATGAAAATGAGATCGATTGTTTGAGCCTTATGAGATGGCATACAGTACAAGTTGTGCCTTATAATGACTCATTCTATGTACAGCAATTTTGAATATTTTTTTAAAAATCACATGCATACTATATAGACTATATTTATATTCATTAACATATGACATTCTATTTCATTTTGATCCCATTATTTATACTACTACTTTTTTTATATTGATGGTAAAAATGTATTTTATGCTGAATGTATCTCTAGTGAGATATTAAAGCTTAATAATAATAATAGCAGCATAATACTAATAATAAAATATATCAAATGTGTAATTGTGAAATCTCACAAAAATCTCGGCCATAATATCTTTTGATTTAACTTAATAGAGATATTTATCAACACTCCCAGCTAATACCAAGTTCCATAATCCCTTTATGGAGTATCTGCATAAACTACAAAAGCCTAAAAACCTTACACAACTGAGTCAACATTATTTTACAGACGATTATTTCAGCTTAAAATTAACCTCTCCTTTATTTAATCAACTTACCAACCTAAAATGTTTTTAAATCTATCTATAATAAACATATTTTAAAGCTAGGTGTAATTTTTATTTTCAATATTTCTAATTCTAGCCTATTTCTTTTAACTATTTATTTATATTAATATTTATTACTCTCTGCTTCCATTCTTTCCCTCCTACTACCACAATAAATTTATTTTCAAATTAAGAATAAAATAATTCTCCTACTTAATTAGTGTACCAACATGCAAGCAGTAAACATGCTGAAAAATACAAAAATTATTTACATTAATCTACAAATTATCAAAAAGTCAACACCCAATAATAATTCGTAAAATTTAAAAATGCCTTGGTGGTCTAACGCTAGAGTGATAGACTGGGACATGAGTGAGCATGATTATGACCCTCACCATTCACACCAAATGCGGGTCCATGTTCGACTTCGCTAAAATGCCCAATAATAAAAAAACGTTTCCCATAGAATATTTAAAATAGTAAACACAAAATAACAAAATACTTTAATTTTTTTAAATATTACATTGCTCTCCTCTAATATATACAACATTTAAAGTAGTAAAATTAAAATAACTAGTTTACTATTGCAAAAATACGATAATGTACTAATATAAAATTAAACTCTTAAATAAATAGTATAAATATAAACTACTAATTATAAGCAAACTGCACAACATAGCCTAATTAAAATCAATTTTCGATATTTTCATGAAGGGTCTTTACCATCATGTAACGCCAACTTCGAAAATTTAACAAAAAATAGCTGCTTTACATAAATATATAAATTAAACACTGTCACATTCATAAATTTTTATTAGAATTACTTTTAAAAATTACTACAAAATATTTTACTATATTTTAATAAAAATTTTATTTGTTTTTTATATTAAATTTATTCATTTTTGTAGTTAAAATATTTTTAATCTTTCACTTTTGAATCTATGCGATACGCTTGCGTGACGTACATGATCAGGACTAGGAGTGTACACAAGGTGCGTAGGAATTTGTTTTTTTGATCCTCGGTTTTCAATGTATTTGAAAGTTTAAAATCAAGGAGAATAAAGAGGGTAGAAGAATCTGGGACAAGGCAATAATAATTAATATAAAGGACACAAAGTAGTAATAATAATGGAAATAATAAAAATAAGTGAATAAGTTGCACGATATATATAAGTAGGTAAAGAAATTAAATAAAAAAGGCAAGTAAATGCTGATCATAATTTTTTTTAAATGACTTTAACGATTTATAATTAACTACATAAATGGGAAGTTTATTCTATTCTGTAATGGATCTATGTGTGAAATGATTTTGTCTGATGCGATTAAAAACTCTGGGTTTGTAAATTGTATAACAATGTCCCCCAAGGTTTCCATGGTCAACATTTAAAAAATGAGTGATGCAATTGGTATTAAATAATTAATAGATTAAGATTAAGTTTCCTCTGAGTCGTCTATTTCCTAATGGGAATAGCATTAGTACCCGTAAACGCTCTGACTACGATTTGAGTCGAATCTCATGTGAGATTCTGGAGAGCGTTCTTTGGACTCTTTCTAAGTAATATATATTCGTCTTTCGAGATGGGGCTGTTTCCTGAATACAATACTTTAGAACTTAATTAAAC
Source organism: Cardicola forsteri (assembly GCA_025895645.1). Taxonomy (NCBI): domain Eukaryota; kingdom Metazoa; phylum Platyhelminthes; class Trematoda; order Strigeidida; family Aporocotylidae; genus Cardicola; species Cardicola forsteri. Next base: position 1,382,795 of record JAKXYG010000912.1, on the reverse strand, counting down.
TAAAACATTTTTGGGTTGCCTTTGTGTAATGTTGTGTAAATACCAGAGATGGTGTAAAGGTGGTTCCTAAATCTCTAACCTCATTTATGGTATTAATAATTTTATCACAAATCTTAAATATATTTTCCGAGAAGCGTCCAAATGTTATATGCCAACACTTATCCAAATTTAAAGGCCGCTTATTTATCATAGACCAACCATAAATGTTGTTAATATCTTGTTGCAGAAGCTCAGGATTAGTACCCCAGATTTTAACATCATCCGCATAAAGCAGGATGCTAGATTAAATTTCTGTTAATAGATTATTGACAAACATAATGAAAGTAGGGGACATAGGACTGATCCTTGTGGCACCCCTGACGTAATTTTGCACTGGGTAGACAATGTTTTGTCAAGTTTAACTCTAAAATTCTAATCATTCAAGAAATCATTTGTCCAGTTCAAAATAAGATAAATCTAAAGCTGGGCTGTTAAAAGAGAGTGTGGTACTTTGTCGAAAAATTTAGAAAAATTAAAGTAGATACCCTTAACGGAAGGTTGATGCTCTAAATCACCAGTCACAGGTTGGTTCATGAGTTGAGTAAAAGACAACTTTCTTTTGATCCTCTGTTCTATTGTACCGACATTGTCTTGCGCAGAAAAAACTAAAATTATACAAAATAAAAATAAAAATTAATTGGGGGATATTGTGTTAGAATCATGCAAAATTATAGAGGTATAAAAATTATATACAGCCTTAAATGATGTAACAGATTTGGTATTGACTACCTGTAAAATCTTACTGAAATCTCGGCCCTAATTTCCTCTAATTCAACTTGATACGGATAATTATCAACACCCCAGCTAATTTCAATCAAAAAAGCTGTTGTGTAATCTATATTATCGTTCTGCAATTTATTATTACAAAATAATTCAAAATTACATAGTAATACTGTTTACCACCAGGAAAAAAAGGCACAATGTACTCACAGAAGCACAGTTACGTTAACAATAAACGTGATACATTTAAATACAAAAAAGCGCTTCAAAACTAGATTTAAACAAAATCAAAGTGTTTAAATGTACAATAATATAAAAATTGTATAAAAATAAAAATAAATAATATTTTTTAATATTTCATTCAAACACTACCTTTAAAGGCAGACTATTCCAGGCGTTGATAACTCTTTGGGAGAATTGATAAAGTCTCAGCTTGGAATGCACTCTGGGTTTGTTTAATTTGAGATTATGACATCTACAAGAGATTTTGGCTAACAAAAAAAGGTCGGAAGGAACCAGATAATAAAAATTGATATACCAAAATAGTCCATTGGTAAACTCCAACAAATCAGTTAGACATAATCGGGAGGGAATAAATCCACGCTGAACAGGATTAATTGGTTTCTTATCCCTTAATAAGTCTCTTTAATACTTTACTAGGTGCAGGCAATATACTAATTGGCCTATAACTATCTGTACGGTATCTGCTGCTTGTTTTGTATATTGGCCTTATGTAAGCTTGTTTGCAGACCTCCGATAGTTGACCACCAACTAGGGATAAATTGAATAAGTGTTTAAAAACTAGTACCAATTTATCAGCACACTTTATGAGGACTCTGGGGTAGATACCATCAGACCCGCATGAGCTAGATTTTAAGTACTTAAAGTGTTTACAGACAATTCCTTAGTAATTTAAAAAATTTTCATACTAGAAAGAGGATCAGCAGGGCAGAGCGCATCAATGTTTCCAGTGTAAAAAACTGATTTAAAGCACTCGGTTGATAAAGGTAAACTGTTACAATCCTTAAGAAAAAAAAGAACGCATTCTGATAAACTTTTTTTCAATAAAATTAAATTGTTTTTTTATCATTTTCTGCTCTAAGGTGTAAAATGCTAAGTTCTTTATATTTTATATTTTTTAATAGCAGCTACGACTTGATTTCTAATATTGATGTAATTGTAATTAAAACAAGGCAATTTTGTAGCTTTCCACTTAGAAAACGCTATATTTCTTTTCTGGATTAAACGTTTAATGAGGCTGGAAAATATATGTTTATAAGGGGCGGAGGTCTTGAAGGGGACGAATATTCTGAGGGGAAATAAACAAAGAAGGACAAAACGGAGTGATCATTCTTTTTCAAGGAAGATAGGGACTTGATAGAATTCAATACGGATGGAACGTTAGTAAAGAACGGTCTAAACAAGATAGATAGTTTCCAGCTCTATATCTGGTAGGAAAACGGACATGTTGCTGGAAGACATGTTCAACGCTGAGCTTGAGCAGACTATACTCAAAGAACACGTGAGACCCTTCAAGAGAGTTCCAGTTACTTAAAGGAGCATTAAAGTCCCCCATTATAACAATGTATTTATTGGGTAGGAAAGCGAGGGAAAGAAGTTCTTTTATTAAAACTTTATATGAGACTTTCAAAGGGAAGGGGCGTTAGTGTTAGAATAAAATATTTAAAATAATTATTTATTTTCATTTTGATTACAATTTTTATATTATTATACATTTAAACAACTTTAACTTTATTTAAACTTTGTTATAAAGCGTTTTTTTGTATTTAAATTTACTACGTTTGTTGTTGATGTAACTGTGGTTCTGTGAGTATATTGTGTCCTGTTTTTTCCTGTTGGTAAACAGTATTAGTATGTAATTTTAAATTATTTTGTAATAATAAATTGTAGAACAATAATTTAAATCAAACAAGAGCTGTTTTAATTAAAATTAGCTAGGGTGCTGATAATTATCCGTATCAAGTTGAATTAAAGGAAATTAGGGCCAAGATTTTAGCGAGATCTTTGAGAAGACTCTATACTAAATAGAAAAAAAAACTAATTTTTCTAAAGCCAGTAGAATCTCTAAATGCAAAAAATTATTCCCACTTAGCGAATCAAAAAACCTAGGCTCGAATTTGAAAAATTGTATAGAGTCTTTGATATAAAGAATACAGCCCCTACATTAACCTCTATTTGAATTCTTTTTAACAGTATTGTACCCAGAAATGTTAATTTTATTGTCTAATATATTCTCAGAAAATTAAGTTTCCGTGACCCCCATAATATAAAGTTTATCGGAAATGGCCATACTCTTGATTTCAACTAACTTGTTCCTATGGTTTAGTGCGTTTGTACACACTACTCTGAAAGCAAGGGAGTCCTTAATAGTGGTGAATTTTATTTTAACCGATGTTTAAAAAAAAACTAGACCCCGTGGGAAATGGAAAAAATCTTGATTGGTTGTATCTAACTATAGGGACTTTAAAGGAATTTAACGAGATATTGGAAATATCGTTAAAGGTTTTTAAAAATTTTAGGGTAGGAAGTAGCGAGTTTTTAATACTGGGCCAGGTTTTAAAAAGGTCTAGTACATGCTGAGGCAATGGAAACTTAACTAGTATCTGTATATTTTGCGTTGTTTTTAATATGCTAGTTGCTTATTGTGAGTAAACTTGTGCAGCATGTGATAACACTAGCATTATTCTTGTCCTTCAAACAAATATCACTAGCCTACTTCTAGTTGTAATTTTGTTATATAATTTGTTACATGTATTTTCTAGTTATTACTTCTAGATATAATTTTCTCCAATTTATCCAAATGTGGCTTACAACGCTGCAAAATGGTTGTAAAAGTTAGCATTTTTTTTGCACTTTACAAATAATATGATTAACTATTAGTACATAAACTGTAGATTTAAAATTAATCTACAACAACTATCCTCTGCTAACGACAATAAATTAGATAAAATCCTAAAAACACTTTCAAAATCTTAGAATCTTTTGCTCCAAGATTTATATCAAGTTAAAAAAAATCTTTTTAACTTCATTAACTATGGTTTCTAAGCTTTCTGAATTTTAAGCTAAAACTAAGGTAATAAATTTTTTATTTCTCATGTTTTCAACATTGTAATAACAGAAATAAACTCTTTAAAAACCAAGTAACCAACTTTTATAACAACTAAATCGGTTCTAAAACTTTCTCAAAAAGATTGCAATCTTATAATTAAAATCATTAAAAGTAGTGCCACTAACTATAAAAAGTTAATATTTGATATCATTTCCGTCTGTTCCTCTAGGGCTAATAATGTTAAATTATGTAAACTTTCCTGCAACCGTCCTCATTCAGCTTACCCTATTTTAGTTACTTTTACTTCCCCACTTATTAAAGAAAACATTCTAAGGTGTTTGTTTAGCGTACGTTCTGATTATCCGGGTGTTTGCTTATTAAAAGATTTCTTGCGGAATGAGTGCGCTTTTACTTCTTTTTAGGTCTCTAGCCCCAATAGAAAATACAATTCCTATAGTTCGACTTATTATTAAAACGGGATAATTTTGATATACCAAAGTTTTGAAAAGGATAAAGCGCTCTATGCCTAATCGAATGGAATGGGAAAAATCATCGTATAAACTATCTACATCATAATTATGTAAAAAAAACCCGCAATTGATATTTCGAAAATAATTTTTGAGACTTAAAAAATTGGTATTACGGAAGTTAGGAATTGGCTCGGAACGATGCTTTAATACTAAGGCAGATGACAAGAGGTGGACTTTAAATGTAAGGAGAGCGTGATCAATCTTGTCCAAAAAAGGTAGGCAATTAATGCCATCAATCAACGAGGATTGATTAGTGAAAACTCAACCAAGACATAAAAAAAAACTGCCAACTCTAAATCTAGTCAAGGAACGAATATGTTGAGTGAGTGCATGTTCGATGCTAAACTGAAGAAGAATAGTGTCAAGAAACTTTGGAGAGCAACAAAGTGATTCTCAATTAATAGAGGGAGCATTAAATTCTCCTATCTAAATATAAAAATTGTGTGTTGACAAAAGGATAGAATAAAATTAAGTAAAATAAAAAACGGTTTGATACCTCTAGGAGTAAAGGAGGACAATATATGATTGAAAAAAGGGCTTGCTCTCCTAAAAAAAGACAAATTACGACTAATAAAAGATCATACCTTTGACCAGATAAATCCAAAAACGGAAGGGAAGAGTAATTAATATCATTTTTAATGTAAAAGATACAGCTCCCAGATCTGGTAATCCGAAAATCCAGTCAAACGATATTGTAGCCCAGGATTAGCATGTACGTTATCCAAAAGAAAAGTTTTAGTAATGTCAGTAAACTCAGACTTGGAGACCTTGACTAGACTAGTTAAATTAGGGAGCTTATTTAAAAGACTATGTGCATTGGAATAAACATGTCCAATGGGACAGGGTTGAAGAGGAGAGTAACGACCCTATGCTTTTTAAACGATGGCAGTATAGAACGTGACTCCGGGGCGCAAAGGAAAAATCCTATATATTGGAGAAAAAGTAGAAGTATTATTGAGTTTAAGAGGGGTAAGTTTAACTATAGGAATACCCAATAACGTAGGACAAGTATTTTATACTAAAATGGGGGTTTTGTTTAGCCTATCAGCAGTAGGGTAACTTTTATGCAAACGGATCTTATAGAAATTTTTACAAATCAAAAACCAAACACTTAAAATTTCAACTATGATATTAGGGAAACAACAGCTAACAATTATTGGGGAATATTTGGGGGTGCTTGTCTGAGATGCGGGTAATTTTAACTTTAGTGTTTTATAGATGACAGGAATGAATAATCTCAAAAACTATATTTTTGAAGTTGGTAGCTGTTTTAGGGATCCCTCTGACTATTATGTTATATTGTCTCCTATTGTTTAGCTGCTGATAAAGTTTCTTCTTGGGAAAGTTGAATGATAGCATTAGTTGCCGGAGAGAGAGGATTCTTAACCAATAAGGAAAGACTCGCTACAAAGTCTTTGATTACTATTAGTTCCTCAGCTTGTTTGTTGAAGGAGGCTGCAAGAAAGATTTGAGATTCCTGCATAACTTCAAACAGTTTTTTTAGATTGGAGTGGCTCTTCTTATACTCGTTGACTAAATTGAGAAAAAAATCAATTTTTGAATTTTTCCATTGAGAGACACACTTATAGTCTTTGGCCCAAAAACAGTTGATACAATTAAAGTCTATGTTACTTCTAGCTACATTATTGTAGTGGGTTTTTGAAAGACCAGTACAATTCTCGTGAAACCAGGTGTTACACCCGGAACAAAACATACCGGCCTTTACAGACTTACTACACCCACGTCTGCTATAAGTTGCGGACTGGGAGGATTTTATTTTAGCCAAAAGTATGTAAACTAACTAATAAATATATAAAAAATTAAATATCACAATGAAAATGCTAGGTAATAATCAGTTGTGCAACACAAATTATTGTTTTAAATCCCCAGTGCGTATTGTATAAGAATTTAAAATAAAATGGAATATTTAATTATCGTAGATTTTGGCACCAAATATATGCATTTTTTGGAAAATAACAGATAAGCAATATAAGAATATAAGAATAAAAACAGAATATAACAAATAATGTAATAATGTAGATGTTAAAATTTAGTTTTCTTAGTTTTCTTATGTAGTAGCATAAGGATTTAGTTTTAATAAATATATGCTTTATATAAACACACCAGGTAAGTTTAGTATTTATATTAATTTCAGTATATTTAAATTTGACTAATTTTATTTGAATGTTTTATTGCATTCTAATGGATTTCATTAAATTCAAAGTTAGTATACCACGGTTCAATTTTATTATTAGAATTAAAAAATATATTTAATCATTATTGAAAGAACATTTTTGGGCTCAAAACAATATAATCGGCAATTATAAACAAATATAATGGCTTAAAAATTTGTAATAGATCTAGATAAAATGTAAATAAAAACGGAGATAGTACTACAACAACTGGAACTCCATTTCTATTTTCTGATAATTTTGGATTATTACGACCAATTTGTGCAAAAGTTTTTTTAAAATATTTTTTGTAGCAAATTTAAAATGTTGTAAAGTGATTTAATTAGCTAAAAACAATAAATTAATTTTAACATAAACATATTTATTATAACAAATATCAAAGCAAAATTATATACAAAATAAAGCTCTGATAAAACAGTAATTAAACCGCACATAGAACCATAATTGACAAGTGTAATTCTAGTGGTGTGTGTGACGATACAAACATTTTTTTTTGATTGTAGTTATTTTGTCAGATGAAAACGAGGTCGTTTATCTGAGTCGTATAAGATAACATACATTAAAACAAAACTAACTACAAAATAATGTTCTGATAGCACAGTAATTTAATCGCACACACAAAATAATGTTCTGATAGCACAGTAATTTAATCGCACACAGAACCATAATTGACAAGTGTAATTCTAGCGGTGTGTGTTTCGATACAAACATTTTTTTTTTTGATTGTAGTGATTTTGTCAGATGAAAACGAGGTCGTTTATCTGAGTCGTATAAGATAACATACATTAAAACAAAACTAACTACAAAATAATGTTCTGATAGCACAGTAATTTAATCGCACACAGAACCATAATTGACAAGTGTAATTCTAGTGGTGTATGTTTCGATACAAACATTATTATTTTTTGTTTTTGGTGATTTTGTCAGATGAAAACGAGGTCGTTTGTTTGAGCCTTATGAGATGGCATACATTGAAGTAAAAAGCAAAAGCAGCATTATACTAATAATAAAATATATCAAATGTGTAATTGTGAAATCTCACAAAGATCTCGGCCATAATTTTTTTTGAGTTAACTTGATGGGGATATTTATCAGCACTCCCAGCTAATTTTCAGTAAAACGTTCTTGTGTTTTAAAATATTGTTCTGCAATTTATAATTACAAATTAATTTAAATTAACATACCAATACTCTTTATAAACAGGAAAAACAGGACACAATATACTGATAGAACCACAGTCACAGCAACAACTAACGTGATAAAGTTAAATAAAAAAAAACATTTCAAAACAAGGTTCAAACACAGTCAAAATTGTTTAAATGTACAATAATATAAAAATTGTAATTGTAGTAAAAATTATTAATAATAATTTTAAATATTTCTTTCTAACAGCAACAATCCTAGTTAAAAAATGCAGTTTTTTCAAAGCGGACATTTTAGGACAATATGATTTCGTAACAAATAAAGTACACTGACTTAAATGGGATGATGAACAAACGAAGACTTATGAAATTACCCATATATCAAACAGACAAACTCAGTCAACACTTTTAAGTAGTGATAACTGCCTAATGTCCCTTTTTAGATGTACTAGCATACACTGTATGTACTAATCCATTATTAAGAGGTATAAATCTAGTTACAACACTCATTAACAACTCAAATCGCTGCTTAAAAAATCTGTTAAATTTCCTATTAAAACTGAAACAAGGTCTTCTACCTTTATGTTTCCATATTTTAACTTTCATTTTTGTTTTAGTTTGAGGGCAGTTAAATATTTGGAAGGTTATTGCTTCCAAAATGTAAGAGCTAACTACTAAGCATGCTTGTAGCGCTTAGATAAGTTATTTACTAAATACACATAATTCAAATTATTACAACTTGATTTTAATAATAGCATCTTATTAGGGGTCAGCAGCTCTAGATCTGAAGCATCGTTGGTTAATTGCATAAGTGGACGATCATTAAGAATTCTTCCAACCTTGGTTAGTAAAGTCAGTAATCTTTTATCGTCACATACTAACACCCGCAATATTTGCTTTACTGATTGAATTATTTTTTCCGACACCCCCACATCTATGACTAGTATACGGAGAATTGAAATGCCAATTGAGATCTAAGCCAGTCAATTTATTGTTAATTATTTCCTGTAACTATAACTCCAACCACCCTTCCAGTTTTGACTCTGCTCCTACTAAATTAGAATTATTGTCACTATATATGTAGTGAGGTTTGCCACTCTTATCCATAGAGCAAGTTAAAGCCATAATAAATAAATCTGTAAACATTGAGTGCATCACTTTTGCGTAAACTGTTCTAATGTGCATGCATGTAATCAAGCAGCCATAACGCATTACTTTTGCTTGACCCTGTTTTACATAGACGGGGTCAAAATAATCTATACCCAATACTGAGAATGGATAGTCTTGTGTTTTAGTACATAATACAGACAAGGGAGCTATCAATTGCTCACTCAACTTGAATGAATAGATGCGACACGTTCTGCATTTATTAGTTATCTGTCTTACGGCAACTCCGCTTTTTATAATCCAATAAGTTTTTCTAATCGAAGCCAAAACTTATGTTAGTCCCATATGACCTTGCATTTCATGGTGGGCTCTAATTATTAATTCTGTTACATGTTGCTTTGTTGGAATAATAATAGGGTTGTTAAAATTATAATCAAATCTGGGATTATGCATTCAACTTCTTATACATATCAGTCCATTAAATATTATAAAATTGAGGGATGCTATAGAGTGAACTGAACGCTTCCAATTAATGGTGTAACCATCTTGCAACTTTTTGAATATGGAAAAAAATATCTGCCTCTAAACAAAAATTATAATGTTGTGTTTTGCTATTTGAACCCCACCTGCTAACCGTAAATTTATGCTTTGAGCAGTGATAAATTTTAAATAAGGCTAAAATCGATTAAGCCAAGTACATACTATAATACATTTAAACAAACTAGAAAAATACATTATAGTCTTATCAAAATTATTTTTATCACTGTTCACAAGTATGTTGGCTACAACACGTTTATATTCCTAGTTTATCGTTGTTACTCGCGATGTTTTGGTATCTCCATTACATTATAGGCTTTTTAAGAAACAATAACTCAAATATCCACACGTTAAAAACCTTATTTGTGAGTAAAATGCACCTTAACCCTAAATTCGCAGGATTCACCTTAGAAACAACATGCCTCTAATCTCTTGGGCATGAATATTAATGTATAGTGCCACCTCTGTTTGCTACAAATGTGCCAAACCGGGTGGTTGTATTGTTAATATAATGTAGCACAATCATCAAATCTGTCCCTTACTGTACATAGACATTCTCCATTTTACCTCACGTTTAACTAATTGCCCAAGTTTAATAGCTAATACGCACGTTGATAATTATAAACGAGGAATAGTTATGGCTTTAATTGGAGCTGTCCGAGACTTAGCCATAACTAATGATGAACGAAATTAGTCATTAGTTAACTCAAATTTAATATATATTGCTGTGCATCTGAAAATGCATACAACGTAGGTTACACATTACTTTATGCATGCAGATGATGTATATATTTGGCTACAATCATATTATTTAATAAGTTCATACCCTTTTTCTATTTTAGCCACTCTAACTTTAATTCACTTGGAATTGGATCATCCCAACCCATGTTTAATTTGCATAATTTTTGCATAATGCGTTTAGTCGGTAAAATTGAAGAAGATACTAAGCCAGGTGGGTTATATATTAAAAATAAACAGAATAAAATGCCTATTTTTAAGGACTTATCTGGTAATTTAACTACAAACCTTAAATAATCATGTTCAGCATGCCAACGCATACACAGAGTCCTTTCTATAGACAAAATCAAAATACTTTGTGGCCGCGTTTCTTTAATCAACATGAGTAGTACTTAATACCTCCCTGCTAATAATATTCCATGTTGTTAAAAAAACCAGCCATTTCTAATATCTCTATTCAACCCTTTGCAAAATTATGGCATAACATTTTGAATCAAATAAGGCTAGACAATCGTCAGCGCACAAAATAATTATGATGTAGCTTTGAATGGATAATCATTAATGCAGTATTCTACTGACTCCTTTTCAACATTATTATCAGACCAACAGATAAATTTTAAAACATTGTAATCTTTAAGTGGTAGTTTTACTTGAAGAAACATTTTTTTCAACATTAGCAGAAAGTGCAATGCGTTTAGTGCAAAATCAAATTAACACGTGCCACGAGAGATGGTACTGACTGTAGACCTTGATATAAAAACATGTTTAAGAAAATAATTTTATACTCTACTGCGCAATCAAATACAATCCTAATCATTCCCAGATTTGTTAACACTCATTACCGGATGATGGGAAATATAGCATTTAAATGGGCTTACGTTAATAGGATTATTGACAATGCTAATATATCTTTTAATTATATACTGTTCAATAAATTTTTATAATTATTTAATAAGTGGTCGTTTAGAATAATCTTTTTCTTTAAACTTTGAAAGCGTTTATACGCCGTTTAATAGTTATTAGATAATGAACTAGGGCTACTTTGCTATGGCAGTAGAACTTGGTAATAAACAATCACCAAACTGGCTGTATTTTAAACTGTTGTGACCGCTTTTAAATTATTTATAAAACTGACACAATTATCACTAAATAACCATTATACAATCTATAAATTTGTTTCACAACATATCCTTTACATGTTTGACAGCAAAACACATTCTTATCTATACTAGGTAGACAACTACTTGACTCTCTTACAGTCCAACCTGAAGGGATTTCTATGGAAGATTAAAAATAGTAAAAGAAAGGTTGGTAAACCACAGAAAACTTGACTAAAAGCTATTTGGGAGAATTTAATTAAAATGAATGTTTCGTGGAATCAAACAAAACGTTTGGCAGAATGTTCAAATATGTGGAAACATTTTGTTGTCTCAAGTTCTTTTTGAATTATGGGACTTTATTGTTGCTTTTTGTTGTAATTGTTATATTGTTGCCCTGTGCTTATTTTTAAAACAAAAGGGTTTGTAATAATAATAGGGTTCATTTCCTATGCCCTACCTTTGATCAAGGAACTAATTTGCTTAGGCACATTCCATCCTATTAATATAATAATTAAAGGAGGTTCATCATGTTTCAATTAAAGTTCTGATAAGTGAGGCCAGTGTTTTAGTTCTTCCTTAGTAGGTAGATTATTCTTTACTGACGGAAGTTTGTCTACCGCATATACATTACTAGTAGTGATAAGAATATTGCCGGCAACTAGTTTGGCCTTCAACTAGACATTTTTACACGCAGTTTTATACACATGCTCAATGTATTAATTTATAAATTAATCATATTTTTACATAACCCTAATTTTTCAGTAGTATGACCAGTTGTTAAGGTGCCATCTGATCCATTATCCAAAAGATCCCATCCAGTTTTTGTAGAAGAAGGACCTACCTGTTTTATTGGTATCATACCGAAATAAATTATTGCAGTTGTGGACACTGTAACACGAGTGTTAGATTGATTATTCTTTGAATGCAAAAGCCAATGATGTGCACCCTGCTACAACCTGCTACATTACACCCAGCCTTGCATCTAACAATTCCTATCCTTTCAGTGTGTTCTAATTTAAGAAATTGATTACAATTTTCAAGATTATGCTCCCCATCGTTTATTGGGTAACGTGAATTAGGTGTAAGTTTGTTTAACTTAACCAGAAAATTATAATTTTAATCAACCGCTTTAACTGTGTAATCTGATTGCAATCCAATTTCACCGAATTGACTGTTTATAATTCTGGCGTTGTTCAAAACAAACCATAAAAAGTCCTTAGACAATGGTTTCTTATCCAGCTAATATAAACTATCAGCTATTAAGACCCATTGTCTTTCTATTGACATTAGGAGTCTAATAACTACACGTTCTAAAGTGTCTATAAAATCCAAGGTAGGCTTACATCTTAATTAAATCAAATTGATTTTGTAGTTCCTCATTTGTATTGAGAAAGACATTAAACTAGTAGTATCCACTGCTCGTTTAGGACTTATTAACAATTTGTCCAGAAATGACCGCGCAACTAAGTTCGATCTACCATATAGCTGCTCTAATATGTATGTAGTCATTGATAATTCTTCTCTAAATGTAAGCATTATACACTCACGTATTGTTTCTTTAAATTCTCTTTCGAAGTAAAAAAAATATGCTTAAAATATGATTTTTCACTAATTTGACATTTTAAAATAAATATTTCCAAGTAAATATAAAGCAACTATTAAGTACTTTACATTATTTTTAATACTTAATATTTATTTATACGAACAAACAATCCGACATAACATATTTGAATAAGTAAACCAGCTGTAAGCAAACAAAACTAATTTTTTAATGCTACATATATTTCCTTTTATGTTTGTTACTTTGAATGTTTTACGAAAATATATATATACTATATATGTTTATATATATATATATATATATATATATATATATATATATATATATATATATATATATTTTGCATATATATTGCATAAAGCCTATTAACTAAAATAAGATGCCTTACAATCCTACATAGTGCAGGCGTGAATTAGACGAATTTACATCAATAATAATAACTAATATTTAAACGCATTGAGTTATTATATCTTGCACAATCGAACATAACAAATTAATTGAAATTTTATATTGTCATACATTTTTGCAGTATTTATTGTCGTAGTTGTATAACATAATAAAGCACAACTATTAAACAATTTGTACAAAATAATAGTTATTTCTTAAAGTACGTTTTACTTATTACACATTATAGAAGTTGGTATTAAAAAAAATATTTTTATTGTAAAAAGTAAAAAGCACTTAAACATATGTACGTCTTCCAAAAATAGATTGTTTAGTTTCTTTATTTTAACAGTTAATGTTTAAACATCTTAATGTATAAAACATATTCTACACATATTTTAATTTTAATATTTGCAAAAATACAAACACTAAATATACAACTGCAAATAACAAAGTTTTAATTATCATTATTTCAGTAACTACTGTATTCAAATAAACAATTTGCACGCCATAAGCAGCATGATATGGCACATAAAATACAATTAATTTTTGGTATACTATTAGTAAAACCATGTATTATATGGAATGACGATTAGTTAATAATTAATAGTTTATTTAAATTATAAACAAAATATAATGTCAAGTGTGCATTGTAAATGTATTTGTGTGTTTTTGTAATTATTCACATGTCCTTATTTACCTATTCAAACCAATAGAAAATTAACTAAAAACATTATAAACAAGAACCAATAATTTTAATTTTATTTGTTGAAAAAAATAACCAATAATATTAATTAAAACAGCTATAAATATGGAATAATACCACTCTTAATTTAAGTAACAATTGTGTGCAAAATATGAACATTAAATACGTTTTAATATTGGTCATTCTTACTATTATGCAATTATTTAGAATTAACGCAGGTGAGTTATTTTTTGTCAATTAAAATATTTTATACAATTGTGACAACATAGTAATTAATCTATATAAAATAAAATAAAATAAAAATATAAAACCACAATATAACTATTTTCTATAATATAACTCTATTTTTTAGTTTGTTCTAAAGTATTTTTAAGCAAAAGTTACGTTTAAAACAAGTAATATATTATGTAGCATTTTTAAAATTAAAATTAATTTTATTACCATTTAATTTGTTTACCTACACAACTAATTTAATACAGTATTTGGAGAATAATGTAGAAATACCTTTTAAAAATACTAGTACAAAAATTAGGAATAGCAAAACACTTATTTTAATTAATAAACTTTGTGCAATATATAAACGTTAATTGCGTTTTAATATGTATTTTATTATTTTGACACTATCTAGATGCAAATCAGCAAGTGAGTTTAATTTTATTAATTAAGTTTTAAACACCGCTTATAAAAAACTAAAAATAATGCAATTTTACCAGTTGTAAGTCTGGATAATGGGGGAGGGTTCAAGCGCAACGTTTGAAACGTGGCCTCTATAAAAAATCTATATTGTTATAGAAAACATAAAAGGAAGCCATTTTTGTAAACAGCAAGATGTGATAGCACGACCCAGATGATAGGATTAGGTAAAAGCCAAAAGGAAGGTCAATTTTTAATGCCAACATCAAAATCAGTGTGGAAAAAGCAATGTTGGTCTTTCATAGACTCAAACCAATATATATGTTTTTGGGGTAGTCGAATAAATAGTATTCAAAATGATTTTTGCACCTATAACTGTAAACGAAATAATTATTTCTTTATTTAAATATGAGTGTGTATATAAACAAAGAAATGTGTGCCAGATAACATAGATTTATAATAAAATAATATATTTTAAAAATTTTATTATATATAAAATTTTAAATATTATTGTGTATAAAATAAACGGTTTCTACTTTAAAATATTACGTCGTTTTATTAATCTAATCAAATGTTTATTAACTGAATATTATAGTATATTTTAATGTTTTTATTTTAATTAATAAATATTGTGCAATATATAATTATTAAACACGTTTTTATTTTACTTATTACTGTTTTAAAACTATTTACAGTCAGTACCACAAGTGAGTTATATTTTATTATTTAAATTGTTTGATATGGTTGCATCCATAAAATATTTAAACAAAGATGAATGTAAGAAAAAGCTTTTGAATTTCATCAATTTACTCACATAAAATGGTTTAAATTTGTTTAAATATTTTTAAATTTTTAAAATAAATAATACGAAGCAATAAAAGATCAATGTACCTATATACAATTATATAACCATATTCTATCTATTTTATTATAAATTATATTTACATCAAAATTAAATTGAAAATAGTTAATACAATGTGTAGCATTAAACATTATACATTAAGATTTTTTTACAGTCAACTGGTTTACTTATGCAATTAATATTATATATTAGGCACAAAATAACATAGGAATATATTCCGAAATCCTTATATAAAAGTTAATTATGCTGACACTCTTGGATCCATCATCAAACTGCTTAAAATTGAATACGTTTTAATAATAAAACTATCTATCAATTTAAAATAAATTAAATTGAACCCAAAAAATAAGTAGTATTTTCATGTTTAAAGTATTTTATACGGTTGTGTTAATATAATTTTGAGACAAAATTTAATGTAAGAACCAACCTTTTATTCTTTGTAATTAATTTACATTACAAACTTAGTTGTTTAAATTAATTGAAAAATATATATATATAATACAATGCAATATTACAATAGTATGACTATATTCTATTACACATCCGTGTTGTGACTATTTTCTTCTAAGATATTTTTTACGCCAAGGTAATACTAAAAAAATTAACAAATATAGAATTTTAAAATTAATTTCAAGTTTTAACAAACTGTAAATTCGAACAAACGTAAATTCGAAATAATGTTCCATTATAGGTCTTTCTATTATTTAAAATTTAATAAAAATTAACACGACTTGAGATTTGGTTTTAATAAATATGTCAGTAACAATATAGTGTGAGGACAATAATGGGTGTTTTGCTGAAACTTTTAAATTTGTGCCCTTTTCCACATGCATTAGTTGTATAAATTAATTTAAATTGTAAATATTTTCAATTAAACGATGCAAAGCGATAAAACACAACTTGTTATTTTACATTATTTAAATGTTTAAATTACTTAAGATTTTTTAGATATATAATTTAATGGAATAGTACAATAGTATGATTATATTCCATTATATACCTGTATTCTATAACATAGCCATAATTTCTCTATTCTGCTTCAAATAATATTCACGCCGAAGCTACGTTAATAATATGTAATCCATTATGTAACATTAAAAAACTAAATTAAATTTTACTTTCATTAAGCTAGTTCACTTATGCAACTAATTTTATATATCATACGAATATAATATAGCACTGTATTTAAAATTCCCAAAATAAATGTTGATTATGCTAACAACCCTTACGTTTTTTAACAAACTGTGTTAAATCTGATCATTGAATACATTTCAATATTTTAACTATTTACTGTTTTAAAATAAATTAAATTTAACTCAGAAAGTAAGTAATATTTGTTGAAAGCAATAATTTCTCCAAAATTACGTTTATATCATTTAATATATTATGAATTATTAAAAAATTAAATATAGTTCTATTTTTATTAACATTATTTACTAATGCAACTAATTGTATACATTATTTGGAGAAATATATCTAGAATTTCCAAAATAAAACCTACTTAGATGCATTATCAAAGTGCGTAAAAAACAAAAGTTGAGTACGTTTCCATATTCGAAAAATGAATTAAATTAAACTGCAAAAGTAAGTAGTGTTTTGTTTATTAAAGTATTTTATATAATTGTGTCAGTGCAATATTACGAGAAAATCTAGTGTAATTACGTAATTATATCCTATAATATAGCCATATTTTCTCTATTTTGTTGGAAAATATTATTTACGCCAATGTTACCTAAATAACATTTAATACGTTATACAGCATTAAAAATTAACTGTAAATCTATTTGCATTAACCTTATATGCATTATGTGGAGTTGAAATATATTTAAAACTTCTAATATTAATTTTAATTATGCTAATACCTTTAGTTTCTTTATTAAACTGTGTAAAATATAAAAAATTTTATGTTTTAATATTAGATGTGTTTATTTATTTAAAATAACTGGCTTACTAATGCATGTAATTTTATACACTACATAAAGTCGAATGTAGTATATATTCTTCTTTATTTCCAGACCATGAATTAGGTTTGGAAGTAGACTTATTTTAATTAATGAACTGTTTTACATGATGTAAAATTTAATAACTTCATATCATAGGCCTTTCCACTATTTCAAAATCAATTGAAATTAGCACACATCAAGATTTGGTTCTAATAAATAGCCCATTTTTTATGCCCGTGACGACATAATGTAGGGAAAAAATTAAGTGGAAGTAACAACTTTCAAATGTGTGACCATTTCTCACAAATATTTTTTAAAGTAAACAATACAACATAATAAAACAGCAACGTAATTATATTCTACACTACAACCATGTTTTATCTACTTTCTTGTAAATATTATTGACGCCAAAGTTACTTTTAGAACATTTAAAACATTATGTATAATTGAAAATTAACTGTAATTTTATAACCATTAACCTTATTTGCTTTTTATTTACTTATTTTTTACGTTATGTGGAATATAATATAGAAACGTATTTAGAATTTCTAATATAAATGTCAATTATGCTAATAATTTGATGTTCAATATTAAACTGTGTAAAATATAAAAATTAATTGTGTTTTGACATTAGAACTATTTATTGTTTTAAAATAATTTAAATTGAACTCAGAGAGTGAGTAATGTTTTTTGATTAAACTGTTTTATATGATTGTGTCAATATAATATAAAGAGAAAATTCACTTTAAAATCAATCTTCTAATAATGTTTAATTTTGATTTGACTTATTCAAATGTTTAAATTGATTAAAATTTTTAAAATATGCAATTCAATGCAATGTTACAATAATATGACTATATTCCATTCTTTTCATCGTTTTATCATAAGATGTTTCTTACGCCCAAATTATAGTATAAAAAATGTTTTTTTAAATAAACTTTATCTACATCCAACTGGTTTACATATATAACTAATTTTATACATTATGTAGAGTGTAATATAGAAATATATTCAGAATTCCTAATATATTTTATTTATACTAATACTTCACGATTCATTATCAATATAAAAATTGAATACATTTTAATATTAGAACTGTTTATCGTTCCAAAATAAAGTAAATTTAATTCAGCTTATAAGTAATATTTTATTGATCAAAGTAGTTTATATAGTTGTGTCCCAACTTAAATTAACAGTGGTATTATTCCATATTTATAGTTGTTTTAACTAATATTATTGGTTAATTTTTTCAACACATAAAATTAAAATTATTGGTTCTTGTGTATAAAGTTTTTAGTTAATTTTCTATTGGTTTGAATAGCTAAATAAAGACGTGAATTGCAAAAACACGCAAATATATTTTCAATACACATTTGACATTATATTTTGTTTATAATTTAAATTAACTTTTAATTATTAATTCCATATAATAAATAGTTTTACTGATTACAATTGTATTTTGTGTCATATAATATTACTTATTGCGTGCAAACTGTGTTTATTTGAATAAAGTAGTTACTAGAATAATGATAATTAAAACTTTGTTAGTTGCAGTTATATATTTACAGTTTGTATTCTTGCAAATATTAAAATTAAAATGTCATTTTCACTCATTCATTCATTT
The DNA here is from genome assembly GCA_025895645.1 of Cardicola forsteri. Taxonomy (NCBI): domain Eukaryota; kingdom Metazoa; phylum Platyhelminthes; class Trematoda; order Strigeidida; family Aporocotylidae; genus Cardicola; species Cardicola forsteri. The sequence goes on along the minus strand of JAKXYG010000912.1, from coordinate 1,363,907 downwards.
TGGTTAGTGACGTGATTACCTCTTCATTATTTTCTATGTTTATACGGCATATAAAGATCGATTTTGATGGCTGGATAAGTGTAACAGACGTAAAAAAATAACGAACTTTTTTAGCTGGTAGATGGCTTTCTTGTGACGTCGTCACTGTTTGCAAAGATTGACGAGGCCGTCTGATTATTTGTCAGGGTAATCTTCCTTTACCCATGGGCTGCATATCATACACGTATACCTTAAAGTACCTTTTAAGTACTGCGGATATATGCTTACACTCACCCGCCAAAGCGGTAGACTAGTTATTCCCCTGTGCGCTCGGTCCCTGCTGTTATTAGTCTACATACCTTTTATTACCTAGTCCAGGATGCACCACCTGGAGAACGAGCAGTCAGGAATATTACCATCATTGTAAATTGAGTATTACTCAAATTATCACAATCATTAGCATCCCAAATCCTCAGGATCATTTTTTTAAATAAACTATCAAAATAAAGAAACTGAACAATCTATTTTTGGAAGACGTATACATGTGTTTAAGTGCTTTTTTCTTTTTACAATAAAAAAAAATTTTTTTTAAATACCAACTTTTATAATGTGTAATAATTAAAACGTACTTTAAGAAATAACTATTATTTTGTACAAATTGTTTAATAGTTGTGCTTTATTATGTTATACAACTACGACAACAAATACTGCAAAAATTTATGACAGTATCAAATTTTAATTAATTTGTTATGTTCGATTGTGTAAAATATAAGAACTCAATGCGTTTGAATATTAGTTATTATTATTGATGTAAATTTGTCTAATTCACGCCTGCACTATGTAGGATTGTAAGGCATCATATTTTAATTAATAAACTTTGTGCAGTATATAATTTTTGAATATATTTTTATTTATTTTTTATTCTTCTAAAACTGCTTTCATATAACCTAGAGTGTGAGTTATATTATAATAATTAAAACGTTTTACATGCTTGTGACCATATAATGTTTGCACACCGATAAATGTAACAAACTACTTTTAAACTTGTGCAATTTACTCGCATACAATAGTTAGTTTTTAATATTTTTTTAAATAATGTAAGTTTTTTTTAATAAATAATATAAAGCGATAAAACAATATTTAATTTAATTTTTATTACATAACGATATTGTGTCTATTTTGCTATAAATTATCTTTAAGTCAAAGCTACATTGAAAATGATTAATAAATTGTTTACATACAACTGGTTTTGCTTCTGCAATCAATATTATATATATATATTGCTTCTGCATCAATCAATATTATATATATATATTGTGTCGGGGTGGTCTAGTGGTACAACGATCGGTGAGCACGGGTTCAAATTCCACCACCGGTAATAAATGCTGGCCAACTTTTGCTTTTGCAGAAATACACCGAAATATATTTAGAAATCCTAATATAAAAGTTTACTATATTAATACTCCTGGATTTATTATTATAATAATTGAAAATGTTATAATATCAGAACTATTTATCGTTTTCAAATTAATTTAATTTAATTTAGCCTGTGAGTAATATTTTGATGATTAATGTATTCTACATTGTTGTAACAGTATAATATTGAGATAAAATTTTGCATATCAACCAACTTTTATTTCTGTAGAATTATTTTACATAATCTACCTACTAGTTTAAATTAATTTAGATTATTTAATATTTAATAGAATGCAATATTATAATAACATCACAATATTTTATTATGCACCCGTGCTTTCATTATTTTGTTGTAAGAGATTTTTGTGCTAAAGTTATATTTAATAAAAATTAACAAATAAACAATTTTAAAATGTAACTTAAGTTTTATCTACAACCAACTGGTTTACTTATGCAGTTAATTTTTACGCTACATAAATTGGAATTAGAAGTTGACTTAATTTAAGTAACAAACAGTTTTACATAATATAAACTTTAAATAAGTTTTTTATTATAGATCTTTTCACTACTTCAAAATTAATTAAAGTTAACACAGCTCGAAATTTGGTGTTAATAATTAGCACATTTTACATGCCTGTGACAACATAATATGAGGACAAAATTGGTTGTAAGTACCAACTTTCAAATTTGTGCCCTGTTTTCATATGCATTAGATAAATACTTAAATTAAATTAATTGAAAAAGAGTTTGAGTGTTTGTTTTTAATAAATAGTATAATTTATATACCTGTGACACTATATTGCAAGGACAAAATAAAGTATAAGTATCAACTTTTAAATTTATTCCTTTTTTACAAATATTAGTTAGTTGTTTAAATTAATTTAAATTCTACATATTTTTAAATAATCAATATAAAACCTTAAATCTGCAACGTAATTACATGCCATAATATAACCATGTTTTTTCTATTTTGTTGGAATTAACATTTACGCCAATGTTACGTCAATAATATTTAAAACATTATGTAGCAACAATAAATTAAGTGCAATTTTATTTGAATTAACGTTGTCAAATTATGTAACTAATTTAATACATTATGAAAGTATCATGTACAAAATATATTAAAAATTTTTGATATGAATATTAATTAAGATAACACTCTTAAATTCACTATCAAAGTGTATAAAATATTAAAATTGAGTACTTATTTTTGTTAAAGCTATTTATCGTTTTGAAATAAATTAAATTTACCGCAGTCTGTGCATAATGTTTTGTTGCTTAAAGTATTTTATGTGGTTGTGTCAGTATGATATTAAAACAAAATTTGGTGTAAAAATAACTTTCTATTATGTCTATTTATTTGACATGATTTACAGAAATATCTTAAACAATCAAAATTTTGTTAAATATATAATACAATGCAATATTACATTAATATGGAATATTCTAATAAATGCCCGTGTTTTCAATATTTTGTTGTAAGAGATTTATAAGCCCACGTTATATTACAAGAAATTAATAAAATGGAATTTCAAAAGTTAACTAAAGTTTTATCTACGTCTAATTGGTTTCCTTATGCATTTATTTTTGTACCACACAGTGTGATGTTCACACAGTGTGATTTTATATATATATATATATATATATATATATATATATATATATATATACATATAGATTTACAAAAGTTGTAGTCCATAAATTGTGTTTGGAATTAGACTTAATTTAAGTAACAAAGTCTTTTACAAGATGTACATTTTTGGAAATAAATTAATTGACACATTTTGACTTAACACAAAAACATGAATCATTAAGTATTTCGTAATAATCATATTCAAACTTAAATGTTAATACTAAATGTATTAAAGTTAATATAGTCAATACAATCATTTATCACAGAAATAATAAAATAAATGGACAAATACTGAAACGTTCAGATGTACACAAACCACGATATATTCCACAAGCACGTCAATAAATAATGTCGCGGTTTTTTGGTGCAGTGAAACAATATATACAATATTAACAAAAGTTGAGAATTGTAAATATTAAAATATAAACATATTAAAATAAGATTTACAAAATATTGTAGTTAATAAATCATTTTGTTAAATATTAGTAACGCTACATATTTTATTATAGGTTTTTCAATTATTTCAAAATTGAATAACATTAATACAGCTCGAGAGTTGGTGTCTATTTTATATGCCTGCGACAATAGAATAGGAACACAGAATTATTTGTTACTACCAACTTTTAATTTTTCTGCTCTACTTCATATGCATTTGTTATTTCTTTAAATTAACCTAAATTGTAAATATTTTTAAATAAACAATAGTTTAAAATAAAACAACAACAAAATTACCTTTCTTAATATAACCATATTTTCTCTACTTTGTTGCGAATAATTTTTACGTCAATGTTATCTAAATAACATTTAATGGATTATGCAGTAATAAAAATTATCTCTAATTTTATTTCTATTTGTTTTATGTATTATGTGGGGTATATCATTAAGACATATTTAGAACTCCGAATATTAATTTCAATTATGCTTACACCTTCAGTTTCTTTATCAAACTGTGTAAAATATGAAACATTGAATACGTTTTAATTTTGGATGTATTTATAGTTTTTAAATAAATTGCATTTAAATCAGACAGTGAGTAATGTTCGGCTAATTAAAGCATTTTTTATTGTTAGTTTATTATCACGTTGAAACAAATTTTGGTGCAAGAACTAGCTTTAAAATCTGTGCAATTATTTATTATGACTTATTTAGATGTTTAAATTAAACAAAAACATTTGTGAATATATAATGCAATGCAATATAGAAATTCAAAATTTAACTTAAACTTTATCCACATCTAAGTAGTAAACTTTTAAAACTAATTTTGTACACTAGACGGAGTATAATATAGAATATATATTTGATTATTTTTAGTCCACAAATTACGTTTGAAAATAAACTTAGTTTGAGTACAAATTGTTTTACAAGATGTAGGCTACAAATAATTTTTTATTATAGGTCTTTCTATTGTTTGAAAATTAATTCAAATTAACACAGTTCAAAATTTGGTTTTAATGATTGGCGTATTTTATATAACTGTATCAATATAATGTAATGACAGTGTTACTTGTTTGTACCAAATTTCAAATTTATGCCTTTCCTCACATGCATCAGTTAGATGTTTAAATTAATATAAATTGTAAATATGTTTAAATAAACAATATACTACATATCAACAGTAACGTGATTATATTCTGTAATATAACCACATTTTCTCTATTTTGTTGGAAACAATACCTATGCTGACGTTACGTTAATAACATTAAAAACATTATGTAGCATTAAAAAATTAACCTTAATTATATTTGAATGTAGAAATACATTTAAAATTTCTAGCATAAATGTCAATTATGTTAACACCCTTAGATTCTTTATCAAACTGTGTACAATATGTATATCGAATACGTTTTAATATTAGAACTATTTATTGGTTTAAAATAAAGTAAATTTAACTAAGTTGGTGATTAATGTTTTGTCAATTAAAGTATTTTATATGGTTGTGTCAGTATGATATTTGGACAAAATTTGATGCTAGAAACAACTTTGAATATGTTCGTAATTATTTTACATGACAATCTTGGATGTTTAAATTAATTAAAATTTTGTTGAATATATAATATAATGCAATACTATGACAATGTCTTAATTTAAAATTAATTGAATTTATCACAACTGAAGATTTGGTTTTAACGAATAGCTAATTTATTAATTTAAAGTAAAACAGATTGTAAGTTGTATATTTTTTAACTGAAGTATTTTATGTTATTGTGACAATATATGTTTAGATAAAATCAATATTGATAAATACGTATGCCTGTGTAAACATTGTAGATCTATTATTACAAATCACATTAGATTAAACTTTGTTTATACAAATGTTACTTTTATTTTAAAACATTTAATGTTTTTCCTTTATTAAGAAAATGCACAGGGTTTCTGTATTTTAAACTTAATAAAATGTGTGAATTTAAATGCTTTCTGTTAAACTTATATTGTGTAAGTTATAAAAAACATATAAATTCTACTCACATAATATACAAAGAATAGTAAATGTTTTATTAATTTTAATAAAACTATAACAAACAACATTAAAAATGCTTGTGTCGTTGCTAATTACGGCAAATTAGTATACGAATATTTTTTCTATTAACATAAAAAGATACTGCTTGATTTTATTGTATGCAATGACTTGAAATAGTACAATGTTTTAAATAATGTATGTAAATCCGTTTTATAATGTTGATGGTAACTGTTCTATTTTTTATTTTGCGCTTTTGTCTATTTATATTTGAAAAAATTAGTATTAACATAACCTGTATTTATTATTTTATTAAATTTTTATTTAAAAGGGAAATGCAAAAATTTGCGAAAAATAAAAACGTAATATTAACAAAAAAAATGCTTATAATAATTTTAACTAATAACACTTTTTGCTTAATTTTAACCTTAATTATTTAATAAAATGTTTTGTTTAAAAAACACTTTTTAATCTTATATAAATAACAAAAAATAATAAAATACGTTTAAAATGTGTTTAATAAAGGGATAAAGATAATTATGGTAAGAATTAGAATGCTATAATATAACCTGCATATACTATTAATAATTGGGCTTAAACACATGTTCATTTAGGTATAAAAGCAACATATTTTCTTTATTTTAATAATTGCAATTGGTGTTTTTCTCACTAAAACATTTCAATACTGCTATAATTAGGGTATTCAGTACTTTTTATTTACCTTAAACGTATCCAACACTTATTAATGCATGCCTTAAATAATACTTTGCCAACAATGTATAAAAAATATTATTTGCAAAAATAATTTCTAATTATGATATACATGTACAACAACAGTCATTTTAGCAATAAAGCATAATACCTCCGTTTATTTAAACTTAAAAACAAATACATAATTAGTTTTAAAAATTTATTGATTACAATATAAAAATATAAAAACGTTTACAAGCTTTATAATGTCAACGAATTAAGTAGCATTTATTGGTTTTTATAACTTTTGCCAGTCGCTATTTATAGAAACCAAATTCCAGTTAATGTTAATTGTTGTTCTCATATTATATTTCTAACATCTATGTACCATATTTTTAAAAATGTAAACGTATTATTGTAGGAATGCAGTAAAATAATAGGATAAAAAAACTATACCTTTAATGTCGCATACACTACATTAAGAAATATCAACTATATGTTCATGTGGAACGCTACAACTATGAATAATTCAATGTCCAGTGTTTATCTAGTTTGAGTAAACAAACTGTCCAAACTGAATGCACCGAAAACTAGTTGTACATAAGTGGAATGTTAACACCTGTGCTACGTATGAACAAAATATTTTAAGTACTTGTAATAAAAATAATGTACGTTTATACTGCTTTCGTACAATATTCTTATTAGTCTACTATTAATGATCCGATTATAAGTGTCAAAACTGAATGCATTAAACAAGATTTTGACATCAATTTAATATCAACGTCCAATCTGTTTAAAGAAAAAATAATATTTTGGTCAACTACTTTTATCAGTCATGTGAAACCAACGTTGATAAGTAGACTTAAAATTCAAATTTATAGCTACTTGTTAAACCATGGTTACTTACATACCAAATGACTACAATAATATACCAAGTAGAAATTAAAAAATTAAGTTGTTTAAACGGTGGAATATTAAATTTTAACAGTAAATGCATGATATTTGTATAACGATTGTGTACACATATAACTTATATCATGCAAATAAAATAATTAAAAAGGTGATAAAAAGTAAACTATGATAAATCATTCTCAATACCATCAAAATTGTGAATAAATAGGTTCCATAAACTACACATCCCAATATACTGAAATTAAACGGAAATAAAAAAAACGCTCAAATGGAAGTTGGATTGATAGTCGACTAAGCAGTTAATAAATATAAGATCATGTATAGAGTACGCATAAATTATTATATTCTGTTTTCGTGCAGTTTAAAGTGATTATATTTTAAAAAATCAAATCTTTATGCTACTATATAAGAAGATTAAGAAAACTAAATGTCAACAATTATATGACTAAATCGTTCGTTACATCATGTTTTTATCCTTTAATATTATATTGCTCACCTATAATGTTTCCGGGTTTATTAAAACAGGATTATGTTGTTTTAAAAAGATGCATATTATTGCTATCAAAATCTGTAGGAATCAAATATCCTATCTTATTGAATAATATTGTTAATAAACATTTAAAATCCTGTATACAATTAGCATCAAGGATTGAAAGCAATAACAATCGCCCACTACACGCTGCTTTAATCATTTCTAAAGCTTCTGGAAGAACAAGAAGAAGTCACTTGCAGATGAAAGCGAAAACTAATCAATACAAAAATTCATGTCTGCCATACTTATCCAGAATATTAACCAATCCACAATCAAACAAAATTGGACAACTAAGAAACCTATCAAAGTAGGAATCATTCCACCCACGCATTTATTTGAACTAATTTGGACATCTTACAGTATAATGTAACAAGTGTGCCTTATAATGACTCACTCAATGTATAGTAATTTTTGAATTTTTTTAAAATCACATTGACTATATTTATATTCATTAACATATGACATTCTATTTCATTTTGATCCCATTATTTGTACTACTACTTTTTCTTAATTTTTGATCTTATTATTTTTTATATTGATGGTAAAAATGTATTTTACGCTAAATGTATCTCTAGTGAGATATTAAAGCTTAATAATAATAATAATAATAATAATAATAATAATAATAATAATAATAATAACAGCACTTACAATTAGATGATAGTAAAAATGAACAGTAAAACATAGTAATGATTGGTTTGGCATTTAACCCAAAATAATGATAATAATAATAATAATAATAATAATAATAATAATAATAATAATAATATAATAATAATAATAATAATAATAATAATAATAATAATAATAATAATAATAATAATAATAATAATAATAATAATAATAATAATAATAATAATAATGTACCAATTAATTAATGATACCACCCATTTTCTGTAGTTTACTATAGTATTCATTGGCGTCAATTTACTTTTCTTCGTTTTAAGGCATTTGACACTTTTAATTAATCTATTAACTGTTGGACTTATCCATTCGATTAAAAACGATACACTGGAAATCTTTTATAATATGTCGTTATAGGAGTAGTACTGCAAAAATTAATAATATAGGCATAACGTCATACTTTTCCTAATTAAAGGCAACATTAAAATGTACAAAACAACGATAATTAAACCACAAATATTTTAACAAACATTGTGTGGTGTTGTCAAATGATCATTCTCGGCGTGGTTTGAAAAAATGTAGTAAGTTTAATTTCTATGAGTAAGTATCAGAATAATAATAATAAATTATTATTATTAATAAGAATAATAAAATAATAAAATTGGTAATAATAATAATAATAATAATAATAATAATAATAATAATAATAATAATAATAAACAATTCATTGGTTACAAATAATTAAGACATACGTGCTTGTACGACAACACAATCGCCGGATTGAAATTGTGATTTTGATCCAAACAAAGGACAAACAAACTCTTGATCAAGAAGCACTTTTACATTGCAGCTATGTCGACCATAAAGTTTTTCAGACGAACGTTTACTAAGCTGCTAGTCGGTAAAGCAAACTACAATTCAATGACAAATAAACAAACATGAAAATAAAAATCTATTATTATTATTATTATTATTATTATTATTATTATTATTAATATTAGTACTTGAATGCTTCACAAAAACATTTTTCAGTATGTGGACATTTTACCAAAACCCAGCATAGGCGCACGAGGGGCATCCGACAACAAAAAACCTGCATCAAAACTATTTAATAGTAATAATACTTGAAATTGGTTCAGTAAGGAACCAAGTGGAGAAAATTGACCAGAAACAGAGACCTTTCATTAAAGCTGAAAAGGATAATAAGAAGCTATTGGATGAATATTGAAACTCAACTGTTGACATGAAAGATAAATGTACTCTTCCGAGATTGCAATATATATTTACTTGATAGCCCTATTCAAAATCATTAGTTCTTAGAAAGAAATTTAGAAAATTGACTAATTACAGACAAAAGTTGTGTTAAAAAAAACTATGTTCATTTTATTAAAATTCAACAAGACGAATAATGGTGATAAATTAATTAAAAAATAAAACCCTGTAATCAATGGAAATAAATGATCTGCAAAACGATTGCTCTATGCTACCGAGAGTCAACCACCTTTTACTTAAAATAATTAGCCATGTTTTTGTTTACTACTTACTATTTATAAGTACTTTAATTTTAATTGATGATTTTATAACTCATTTAATCATTGGGTGTACAAGTAACATATACGAGTATGTATATACAATTTTTGTTATATAAATAAATTATTTACCACTTTTAAATTTTCAATACTTGGAATTGTTTTGTAAACATTTTGAACAAGATTCAAATAAGCTGCCAAAGTGTAAACACGACCTATTCGTTCGAGTACGGAATTGCTGCCTGATTGAGCAGGTAAATACAGTTGGGAGCAGATAGATTTACGTTCACCTATTAACCGCAAATTCTAAATTTTAGTTAAAAAATTGAAAAAAAATCAATAAGGAAGCACGTGATGTAATAAATTCAAAATTTTATAGCATTGTTCGCCAGCTGATGTATGAAATTATTTAATTATAATTTCACTATAACTGGTTGTAAATACGGTTAAAACATGAAAAATGTCAAAGTGCAAAATTATCAACAAAGAAATAATTTTATATTTAATGATCTATAAACTGGGTTTGGAAAAATAATGACCATCTTTAATCATCTTTTTCATTTGCTCAAAAACTTAACAATTGTTATTTTTGAAGCTCTGCGTACGTGTGGGGCTTAAAGGTGAGCAAATATGATGTATAAAATAGTAGATAATTCTTACATCACGTAACTCAAAGTTATTTTAAAAGTTATTTAATACAATTATATTGCAATTAATAGGATAATTGAACAAAGGTAAATTTTTTCCAACTTAGTGCTATTGTCACAAATAAACAGGAAAAAATAATTAACTGAGTTTTACTTTTACCGTTTACTCGACTCGAACTTGGCTAAACTTGAGTTTAATTTTCACCCCCGGCATCATATGCAAGCCCAAGTTTGGTTTTGCTAAAATGTCTACTTGTTGAAAGATATTTTTCGTACATTTAAAGTAAGTAAACATAGAATGATTTTACAATCTTAAAAAATGGAATCATTAGCAGATCTTTAGGATGCTAATAATTCTGAAGATTTGAATACTACTTATAAAGTCTCAATTTCCAATAATGCTAATCTTCTCAACTGTTCTTGCTCTACGTAGTGCATTTTGAATTGGGTACTTATAGGCATCAAGACTAATAACAGCAGAGACCGAGTGCCTGGCGATATAACTGGGCTTTCGTTACGGTGGGTGGGTAAAACATACACTTAGGATACTTAAAAGGTTTTTTAAGATATATGTATATCGTTAGGCTAAGAGAGATAATTTTACCAAAAATCAGGCGAATTTGTCAGTTTTTGCAAACACAAGGATGCTTCCACTATCTAAACAACTTCGTTATTCATCTACGTTTGTCACTGCTTATTAAGCCATTAAAATCGTTCGTTTAATATGATGTACAAATATAAAAATAAAAAAGATGGCTATGTTATCAACCGCTATAAATGAATGTATAAAATAATTAGCAAATATTTAACCATTTTGTATAATATATTCATTTTGGTTAGTTATGTATTTAACTCTTTATCATTTTCCATATTTATATGACATATTAAACAATCAAATCCAATAGTTTGATAAACGTGACAAACGCAAAAGAATAACAAAGATCTTTGGTTAATAAACGACATCCCTGTGATGACGCCACTGTTCGCAAAAATTAAGAATTATGTATTTTGAAATTGTGCCTATTTTTGTGTGCTAAAAGTTACTGCTGAAATATCTAACCCAACAACCATATAATGATAATAATAATAATAAATAAAGTGACGGTATATTATATGAACAATTATTTGGATACATTTGATTAAATGTCATGTAAGGTTAAGCACGTACTTCAACTCTCTTACTTTTTGTAGAAAGTCTTTAGGATGTAATGACACAAATTAAATACATAATTTGGGATCTACTTGGTTTATCTTATGCAGTAAATTAATAAATCTAACGCCTTCTTTCTAGGATTTGTATACTGTACAAAAACCAAGAGTTAGCACAGTTTTTCTATCGAATTAAACCGATGAATTTGTTTTGGATTTGTCACAATAACTATTCACATTTTAACCAAACAATGTAATTTTTTAACTCCCTTTAAAATTAAGTAAATAAACAAAACATATAGTAAAACGAAAAATAAATGTCAACCACTTTAAAAACATGTTTTATCCCAAAAATTAATACGATCGCAAAGCCCAATATTACATTAAAATTAAATTTTAACCTGCATCATACTTTCACAACATTAAAATTAAAATTATATTTGGTGTAATTGTTGTTAAATTTATAGAGCATTTGCTTTAACAATCAACAAGCTAATTTGTGTTTTATACTTGCATCTGTGTAACACAGCAAAAAACTTAGTAAAATTACTAAAAATGTAATTAGTACAAAAAACATTTATTTATGTCTTTTCCAACCAAAAGACTTAAAACAATTTTTTTAAATAATTTTTCTATTTTTTCATTTTGAATTTCTTGTTTCTAATTAAGTTAACATTATGGTCTGCAGTTGATGGAATCAAATTTTTATTTGTTTGAGGAACAGGTTTAGCATCGGAGCTACTTATCCTCACTCTAGTTCATTAAAATAATGTAAAGCTTTAAAAATAAAATATAAATTATGTAATCCATACAATGTAATCTTAAAAAATTTTAAATTACTATACTTTAAATGAGTCATTATAAAGCACAGTTACATTATGCTGTAGGATGTCCAAGTTAGTTCAAAACAATGTGTGGGTGGAATGATTGCTACTTTGATAGGTTTGTTAAAAGTTTAATTTTGTTTAATTCTGGATAGATTAATATTCTAAATGAATATGGTAGACATACGTTTTTATATTAATTAGTTTTTGCTTTTATGTGAATGTAGGTTCTTCTCTTTTTCCAAAAACTTTAAATTTGTTTAAAACTGTATGTAGTTGTTAAGTGTTATTAACTTTAATCCTTAATGCTAATTATATACATAATTTTAAATGTTTATTAACTTTATTATTTAAAAAGATAAAATATTTGATTCCTGTAGATCATGATGCTAAAATATTTAAGAATCATAACTGACGTAACTCATTGATCAAATTCTTAACTTTATCGATAATTAATTGCATCGGTTTGCTTTGTTCACAATCACGGACAAAAGTACAATACAAAAACTGCACATATTATCACATTTGCACATAATTGTTACAAAAATCGGAGGGGGTTTTATTGGTTAAAGAAATGCATTGTCTGATAGGACGCATATCTGCAAACATCTCTTCCAACGACAAAGCCACGCTTTCTCTCTTCAATCCAAATTAGGAATCTGCAAGTAACTTGGCTAAACCTCTATATACTTTGTGGTTTTAAATCGGGTCGGCCCAAACTAATTTGAATTTATACAAGTGCAAAAAATCATTTAATTAAATACCTTCTAGTAATTTATTTTTCAAACGTTTGGTCATGCAACCTGTACAACAAAACAAAATGCCAAAAATTTGTTTAAAAAAAATCGTTCCTAAAATATGTTTACCCAATTAGATATCATGTATGAGTTAACTACCTAAAACCAATTGTTTGTTTTATATATATAAAATCTAAACCGAAGTGATTGGATTTAAAACGCTATATTCTCCTGTTTGAAAGCAAGAGTAATTACAACTAAAGTAGCTTTCTATTCTAACAAATATGACAAGTACATCTAAGCACTTGTTATTTAAACGATTTAATGCTACAATACATTTGTAAAATATTAACATTTATTAGACCATTACAAATTTTATTTTAGGAATAACAATAATATTCTAGATACAAATTGATTAGTTAACCAAATTTAAAATTACACACAATAATTACAAGGGTACGCTAACTCATTGTTAAAATAAAGCAAAAATTAAAATTTAATACTAAAAATAAAACTATTTTTATAGTTTTATTACTTCAGTATTTTGATAAAACATATTTCAGCAGTAATAAACCGAATTATCTATTTCCTAAGATTGAATTCCAAATAATTGCACAATTTGTAAAAATTAAACTACCTAGCAGCACGTAACAAAAACAATTAGTTACGCGGTTAGGTTTACACTAAATTAAATAAGCCAAAATAGCCTCAATTCTAAGATTCTGTTAATTTTCATCCGTTTAGGTTAATGACGTGGTCACCTCTTCATTATATTCTATATTTATACAATCGACTTCAATGACTTCATAAACGTAACAAACACAGAAAAACAACAAATTTTCTTAACTGGTAGACGGCATTCTTGTGACGACACCACCGTTCGCAAAAATCGACGAAACAATTTAATTTTTGTCAGGGTTGTCTCCCTTAGTCTGTCAGCTATGCCTTTTAAGTATCCTGGGTGTATGCTTGCACCCACTTACTGTAGCGGAAGCCCAGTTATACCGCTGTGCACTCGGTTCCTGCTGTTATTAGTCTAAATGACTATGTGTACCTAGTCCAGGATGCACTACATAAAGGAGAAACAGTCAACAGTATTACCATTATTGGAAATTGAGATATTATAAGTACTACTCAAACCCTCAGGATCATTAACACCTGTTAAAAAATTATTGATTATTTTAAAATGACCGTAACATAGCAAAGCAGAGACTTTCATTTAGTGTCAGAATTTAAACGATCACATACTTTAAACAATCTAAAAAATAATATACTGCGCTACTCAAATATAAACAAAAACAAAATAATTTAATATTCAAAAGCTACCGCAATAATAAAAAAATATTATAAAATATACAGTATTTACATATATCCAATTTAATTCTACTACATTGAAAACTATATTATTAAAATGTATACCATACAGACCTACCTAAAACTCCTATTTTTAAGGATGCATTTTTAACGTAAGTCTTACGCAATTACTGATTACGATTAAATATTTTATTTTTTACACGTTCTCCAAACGTACAAGTAACCAAAAGAACAATATTTAATTAGATAATAACCAAAATAATATAATAAAATGTTTCTCACGTAATTCACACTTTGCATTTTTTAATAATAAACATGCAATTTCCGTATCACTAAAATTTATTTGACATTTGTAAGTTTTAAACTAAATATATACAATCAAATTTAGTTATAATCAAAATATTACTATTTTGACAAAATAATTTATTAGAATATTGGGTGTAACTTGTATGTGATAACAGTTAGCAATGCATGATTATAGAAGTAACGAATGGCACATCAAGTAGGCATAAAAATTTGTGCCTTTGTAAAGGTCACACTTTATTAGCTGTTTGTTATCATTAGTTATTAAATTGTTAATAAGATTTATAATGTTAAAATTTTAACTCCTGCTTCATTTTACGTCATTTTAAGATGGCAAGTGTTATTTATAACAAATGGTCGCTTAGCGAATATGATTGTTGGAACCATGTGGAAAGAGTTATCAAAGCATTTGAGTAAAATAACTCACGTTGAATTTGTATACTACAAATTGAAAAAACAACATGATGAGGAGATTAGCGAACTTTTTCGATATACACCTGTCTCGATTTTCGCTGTAATAAATATCAATATCGTTACTTATAATAAATCATTTTTAAAGCACTTAAAAGTCATACCAAAAATATTAAAATAATAAAATTAATGATAATAATAATTAAGCAAATATATATATATATATATATATATATATAATTGGTAATTAAAAACATAAATAATTTTTAAAATGTAAGAGTACTTTTTACAGTTTTTAATTAAGTGTTATGAAATAAAGTTTTTTAATAAAAACAATGTTATTTTTAATTTTTTTTAATATAATTTATATATTTATAATATTTAATATTTAAAATATTATTTTGTAAATTAATGCTGGGCTGTCAAAAACTCTCTCCCTTTGAATTTAGCCAAGTGTAAGCACATGTCTTTTGGCAAACCAACCAGGAATGCCTTCACAATGCCTAGCCATGACACTCAATTGATAGATTTGGTTATTTCCATAAAAGACCTGAGAATAATTGTAGATTCTGCGCTTAAGTTCACAGGTCATCATTCTAAAGCAACTCAAACTTGCTATTGACTAATCAAATTTTTTGAAAGAAATTTAGGCTGTCTCTCTCTGAGGAGTGCTCGTCTACTATATATACTTTATATTAGGCCTCATTTAGAATACTGTGCACAGGTCATTGCTCCTATTTTAAAGGCTGACTCTTACAATCTTCAAAAAGTTCAAAAGGCGATTTCTAAATGACCTAGGTCTCTAAGGCGTCTGCCTTATCAAGATAGGCTTTTTTTGTTAAAATTATTTTGCCTAATAGATAGACGGCTTCGGGATGATCTCATTTTGATATATCAATATTTAACATCAGGCCCCCATCCATCTTTCTTCTCACTAACGAAGAACTCTTGCAGAGGTCATAATCTTAAATTGAGTAAATCTAGAGTTAATTCTAAGCTCAGACTCCATCATTTTTTTCAAAGAGTTATCAATGCTTGGAACAGTTTACCTACAAATGTAGTTAATGCTAAGTCTGTTTCGGCATTTAAGGCTGCTTATGATAGTTATGCCATAGCTAATTTTACGTGAATTTGACTCATTGCCTCCAACTAGTTAATTTTATTTTTTTAATTTTTTTATTTAATTTTTTAAATATAATATTGTCGATAAATCTAAACCGAAGATCAAAAGGAAATTGTCTCCTACTCAACCTGTTTAAATTTTGAAGGTCGTTTCTGGCTGTCCTGTTTTATATCACAAAATGGGCAGCTTAACTCCACAACACTTAAAAACTTTTGCTGAAACGCATGGTAGATTAGTTTGTCGTTTGTATAAAGACGCTTTATACGTTATAAAAATGAGACATAGTGATTAGTAATTTTTTAGATTTTAATTATCACATTTAGTTTGGAAAGAAGGCGGGCCAGTGTCATGTTACGTGCTCGTTTTGATGAAAATCGTAATATTCAAGATCCTATTAAAGCTAAAAGTTTGTACGAAGCAGGTCTTCAAGAGATGAAGGATATGTCAGCTATAGATGTTTACCGATGTGAGTATATATATATATATATATGTATTAACACATTTAATGAAATTAGTTTTAAAAATATTATATTATATATTATTTTTTGCTGAATATATAAAGTTTACGAATTATACACATGTATAAAAACTGTACTTTTCTATTTAAGGCAAAATTTTTTTAATTATTTACGGCTTAGAAAGGATTGTTGGCATTAATGAATTTTTTCAATTTGGGTTTTTAAATTAGACTGATGATTATTTTCTTCTAATATTTAATTATTATATATATATCAATTTAAAAATTTACAGGAAAAGTTTCATTCTGTGGATATATAACAGAGTAGAACACGTGTTTTCATATTTTAATTTTAGTTTTAATAGAAATTTTACTTTTGTTTTATAAAGGCTTAAGTAATTTTCGGAAAGCTGTAGAAAAGAGAAATACAGCGCCGATGTTTTGAAAAATTGGATTCTGCTATTAATTAGAAAGCCTAAATAAATAAACAACAAACACTAGAGGTGGATTCTTGTTTACAGTTGTTAGATTTTGGGGAAGGCCATTTGTTAAAACTGCTGTATTTAATGTTCAAATATAAATCTTATTTCTATCAGGGTTTTAGTGAGTTGAATTTTGTTTCGTAAATCTTATTTTGTCTTCTATAAGAATCGTTTTGTCAGGTGATAAATTCGAGTTTCACTACCGGCACTAACTTCAGATTTTTATTTGGTTTGCTAAATGTCCACTTGCTAAAAATGTTTTTCTTTAAACACTTAAGCAGTAAAAATTAAATAGGTAATGAGAAAATGTACATTTTTTAAAATGATTGTACTGATATTTTTATTTTATTAAAAAATATCTACCTTTAGATACTGAATCTCGTGGAGGTGTTGCTTACCAAAAACATTTATACGTTTATGATCATGTAAGCTAGAATTTGTTTAGCATTTTTTCTGTTCTGTAAAGTTTGAGAAAACGATATTTTTTCTATGTAGTTGTCCTTTTCATTAATGTACATCTGCGATATTTTTATAACATTTAATTAACAAATGTCCTTCGAATAGTTCTCCATTTTTAAACTATTTTTGTATATATATATATATATATATATATATATATATATATATATTAGATACTTCAATTTTTTTAAAACTACGCTACAATTGTGTTAGTTGTTACTTTATTGAAGCATCTGAGCTAAATTAATTTTATTATTATTATTCTAAGGAGGGAGACCGACCTCTACTTAGCGCGTCCACAGGTAGCGGATAGTGGAATGACCTTTAGCAATAAATGTTAGCTGTGAATAAGGCTGTGTCAAATAAACAGCCGTGGACCAAACGGATACTCAGGCGTTAAGGTCGTTAACGCGTTGACAAGAAGGCGACAACGGTTATTGGTGTTACCCTGAGTATTATCACCAAGCAGCCCTATTTATGGACAGCACTGCTTGCTGCACCCGGAGAGGAGCCTAGAAAAGGTGGTTTAAAAATGCTCGTTTTCTCACCAGGATGGCTGGCCGCGGCTAACCGGTCTATATACTCGCGGTCGAAACTCTCACAAAAAATCAATTAAATGCCGTGGTCAACAGGGCAGATACTGATGACCAGATTCAAAAACACCATTCTCGGGGCTTAAACAAGGCAGAATGTGACTCGCGACGCTACTGCCTGCTCTGTGAATATTACTCGCGATAATGCACCGGTTATTAAATCTAGGATTTGCCCATTAAAACCAAAATGTCCGCTTAACGTTGGCTCGTAGAACGTGCGCTCATTGTCGACACTGGCTGCGCAAGATTGTGTTGCTGCTGAGTCTAACCGTCATAATGTTAATTCATTTCATTCATTTCATTTTGCTTGATGACGTGGTCACCTCTTCATTATTTCCCATATTTATACGACATGTAGAACGATGGATTTCGATGGCTTGACAAGCGTAGACAAACGTGGAAGAATAACAAAGTTTCTTGGCTGGTAGACGGCATCCTTGTGACGTCGCCACTGTTCGCAAAGATTGACGAGGCTGCCTGATTTTTTGTAAGGGTTATCTCCCTTAGCCCAAGGGCTACATATGGTATACGTATACCTTTAGATACCTTTTAAGTATCCTGGGTGTATGTTCGCACCCACCCGCCGTAGCGGAAGCCCAGTTATACCGCTGTGCACTCGGACCCTGCTGATATTAGTCTAGATGCCTAGGGGCACCTAGTCCAGGATGCACCACGTGGAGGACTAACAGTCAGGAATATCACCATTATTGGAAATTGAGACTTTATAAGCATTACTCAAATCCTCAGGATCATTAACATCCCTCATAATGTTAATATTCTATGTGTTCAAGAAACCCGTCATTCAGGAACTTGTGCTGTAAAATTACCTTCAGGATCAACCTTTTGGCCTTCTCAATCTGATGTTTCTGGACCCGCCAAATATGGTGTTGCGTCATTACGTCCTCAAGTGCGACGGAAGCTCTTATTAATTGGTGCCCTATTAATTCTAGAATTATGACCGCCCGCTTTCAGACTGGAAATTTAATTTTAGGTATAGTAAATGTATACTCTCCCACATCAACTTACACAGAGTCAGAAATACAAACATTTTATGAACTGTTGGCGGCCACAACAACTAATTTAGAAAACAAATCGAATTTTATAATGGTAAGGGGGGATTTTAACGCTAGGTTAAGTGCTGCTTGCTGCTCAGCAGTTGGCAAATGGACGACAACAGCAATAGCAATTGCTCAAACGGTGACTATCTTAGTACCTATGCGTTACAACATGATTTAGTGGTTATTAACAAAATGTTCCAACATCTATTTCACTTAACCACATAAGAGACAAGATTATCGCTCTCAAATTGACTATGTTCTTGTAACTGGTTTGCATCAATTAAAGACGTGCGTGCATTCCACGGTTGCTGTACTGGAACGAAAAATGGAAGTGATCACGGGTTATTAAAGTGCACACTCAGTCAAATTTCGATCCAAACGAAAGCATTTTAATCGCCCAGACTATAAATTTATTAAAAATGCGTCGCATATTCAGGAATCCTTTGAAAAGCATATTTAAATGCTGGTCCTTCCATTAATTATAATAATAAAGTAGAACAATTGGAACTTCATCACATCTAAACTAAATGCGGCCTCTAGGTTATTACCCAGGAAACTCAACATACGATCAATATTTCAGATTTCCAACTCCACAGAAGTTTTACGAAATGAATTTTTGAACAAAAACCAGCACAGAAAATTGGATGGAGACAAGAAGATACAGGAATATATAACGAATTTCAATAATGATTAAGAGAAATATTGGTCGCATGTAGCTGAGGAATTAGAGGATGCTGCAATGCGTAACAATACTCAAACCTTATTCAAGAAGATCAATGAACTTTACAAAGGACATTCCTTCCAAAATCAACGCTCATCGGCGATCTCTGCAGATCATTGAACATTACACTTTGTGAAATTACTTAATCCCATTAAACACGAAGCGGCAAAGGTTTCTAATCAACTCTATACACAACCCCCGATCCCCCATACGTAGTTTCGACAGAGTCCCCCTCGCACGGAGAAATTATCTTAGCATGCCATCAACTGAAAGATGGCAGGGCTACAGGAGTAGATGGCATACCAATAGAAGTTTTTGAGTATGGCGGGATAAATATTATACATGATTTATACTCCTTGATAAACTCCATTTGGAAAGAAGAGAGAATTCTAGAAGCATGGACACAAGCTATTATAATCCCAATCCATGAGAAAGGAGACACTACAGACCCCGCTAATTATAGAGGAATCAGCTTACTTTGCGGGGCTTCAAAAATGTTGGCAAATATTATCTTACGCAGGATCCGTGGTGAACGGGAGTGTCGAACACGAGCCAACCAGACTGGATTTCGTCCTGGGATGGGATGTATCGATCAAATCCACACTGTTCGTAGAATGTTAGAACTTCGATCGCGATACCACCAGCCTACATATTGTACATTTATAGATTATTCAGCCGCCTTTAATTCTGTTGATCGCAACCTGCTGTGGAATCTTCTCATTGCCAAAGGAATTCCTGCCAAGACTGTTAACATTATTAAATCGTTATACACGTCGTCAAATGCAGTAATACCGAATGGAGATTCTTTAACAGATGCAATTTACATTAATTCAGGTGTCCGCCAAGGATCTGTTTTAGCACCCACACTCTTCAACTTTGTAGTTGATGACATCTTTGATGAAGTGTCCCGGTTATTTGAGGGCTGTATAACTCAAGATAACGGATCTTTAATATGCAGACGATGCGGTTCTTATGGCAGAAACCGAAGAAGATTTGCAAAATGAGGTTGAACTTACTCAAAAAACGCCTCAGAGAAATACGGTTTATATCTTAATACTAAAAAACAGTGGTTTTAGCGAACGCCCCCTTTAGAAATTCAATCACTGTTAATGGTAGCCCACTCTCTGTGGTTGATTAATTTACGTACCTAGGCTCGGTCATAGATAATAAAGGATCCAGCTCTTCAGAGATTCGGCGTTGTATTCACCTCTCTGCTGCAGTCTTTGGGCGTTTAAGTAAACCTTTATGGAACAAAAGTAATATTTCTATTAAAACCAAGATTAGAATATATAAGAGTTTAGTGCGTTCCATTCTACTTTATGCATGCGAAACTTGGACTCTCACCCAAGTGGATACACAAAAGCTTGTTTATTGTGAACAAAGCTGTTTAAGATCCATATGGTTTCGCTCGCTGTCCTCAATTGAACGCACTCGTTTAATAACTAATAAAATATTTCGACCACTCGCAGATATTTGTAAGTCACTTAACATTTATTGGCCATGTTTTACGTAGATCGCCTACTCATCCAGCTAGAATAGCTATGGAAGCCCATCCATTACCCGGATGGAAAAGAAGGCCAGGCTGCCAACGGAAAATTTGGACGGACATTGTAGCATGTGAACTCAGTCCTTTTATTTACGCTAAGCCCCCTCGTCCAAATGAATTATTTAAATGGATGTCCGTTTGTTTACCCTATGCAGTCAACAGAGATCATTGGAGGGGTTTAACTCGGGATGTAACTAACATTTAATGTCAGCACACCCCAAGTGTTGTTCTTTAAGTACACAATACAAAAGTTGACGTTTTTGCAGATGTTTTGGTTTTTTGGACTACCCTGGGTGATAATAACCGGTGGGGGATGTTTATCCCCGATGATGATGATGATGATTATTATTATTATTATTATCATTATTATAGGTTGTAGATAATTGGCATCCGCTAGAAAAACAAGCATATCCCGATTACTTTGCCAAACGCGAACAGCGTAAACGAGAATATGCACAACGGTGGCTTAAGCGTTATGGCTCGGTGAAAGAAGATCCCGCTTCATGAATGCATACGATTTGTATAGATATAGTTTAATTTATAGTTAACTAATAAAAAATAATTACATATTCCAAATGATTTTTAGTGTTTAACGAATGCACAAGTTTTGAACATTTATTTTACTTATTTTTACTGGTTTTTGGGATGCTAATGATCCTGAGGATTTGAGTAATGTTTATAAAATTTCAATTTTCAATGATGGTGATATACCTGACTGTTCATCCTCCATATGGTGCATCCTGGACTAAGTGCTGAAAGACATCTAGACTAATAACAACAGGGACCGAGTGATCACTTTGGCAGGTGGGTGCAAGTACTTAAAAAGAGATCTTAAGGTATCCGTATACCATATGTAGCCTTTGGGCTAAGGGAGATAACCTTGACAAAAAATCAGGCGGCTTCGTTAATCATGGCGACGTCACAAGGATGCCGTCCACTAGCTAAGAAACTTTGTTATTCTTCTAAATTTGTTGCGCTTATCAATCCATGGAACTCGATTGTTTTATATACCGTATAAATGAATACTGGTTTTTCAAACTTTTTTTGTTTTCTAGTAGTGGTGGACTGCTTTGTTGGTGTAAGAGTTGATTTTTATATTAGGAGATATCTCGAGTTGGATAGTGTATTTGTCAGACTGACAGATGTAGTGCGGTGTTGGATTCGAAACCGAGTGGGCATGAGTTTGAGTCCTACTATTGGCACTAAATGCAGGACATTTGACTTCACTAAATGCCTATTCGTTGAAAAATGTTTGTAATAAAAAATTGAAGCCTTAAAATAGGAAAATATCCAATCAGTGGTTTAACCAGGGCTTGCCAGTTGGGAGTTTTTTAAATGATTTGTAGTTGCGTAAGACCAGTTTTGCTACTAGCTGTTCCTGTACATATATATATATGTATGTATTTATAATCTTAAAGTTATAATATTGTTGGGTTGGTAATGTCGGAAAAAGACGAAATGTGAAAGTTTTAAATTACGCTTTTTAATGGAAATGAAAGTGGTATACGTTTGAAACTTTTGCGATATTTTATTTACAATGATGAGTTTAGCATACATTTTTAAAATAAAAGTAAAACGCGTAATGTTAAATTCTAAGTTAAATTAAATACTGATTTATCTTATTGAAACCTAAATTAAATTTTTAAAAACTACTTTTGTAAGTTGAGTCGAAGTGATTATGTGCATCTTAATTATATGTGAAAATGGTAACTTGTTCAGATGGAGGATTGCTTTATTTAGAATATATTTATTTAAATGTACCAATAAATTAAAGATGTGTTAGAAAACTAAGCTTAATCCTATAAATATTTAAACAGGAACAATTAACCAGTGATTGGCAGGTTGACATGAGAGTTGAATCAGATAAATTATTTCAGTACACTTTAGTTGTTGCTCAATAGTACTTAGACAACAATCCCAAAATATTGTACAATATAATTTTTAGCTTTTAAAAACTGTTACAGGATTACAATTTCAATTATTGTTTACGTAAACGTATTAATTAACTTCACTGCCTCCTATAAATTTTTATGATAATTACATTTAATTTTTAAAAGTAATTGTTATAAAATTATTAAGAATTGCGTTTCAAAATATATAAAAAAAATTAAATTTTAATAATTTATAAATAAATTTGTATTAAAAATTCTTTTATTGTTACTCGGGAGGATTATAAATTCGTCGTACTTTGGTTGAAGGTTGATACATGAGTTGGGTGGGAGAAACTCCTTTTGGTCCTTGGTTCAAAAAAATCAGAGAGAAGGGGATAAACAAAGGGAGAAGTAAACAAAATAGAAATAATGAAGCACAAGGGGAGTGATCGGAAAGTAATTGGAGGAGGCAAGTGCTGACTTAAAGGCATGAAGGCTTGGGGCATTAACAATGTGGAAGGAAAAACCATTCCAGGCTGAAACAACCTAATAAGAGAAATGGTGTTACCTTAACCTTGTATAAGCCCTAGATTTTTACAACTTAAGAGGATGCCCCTAAAACTTTCTTCTGATTTAGAGAAGTATGGATAGGGAGAATTTGACTTAACTAATTGGTAAATTATTATTATATTGCCTCGGAGTCTCCGGCGGAAAGATCTTAAGGTTGATCAATCTATCATTATAGGGGGATGTGTCTGAATGCCCATAGAAGTCTCGTAAATCTTTTTTGGACTTTGTCTAGTACTTATGAGTCACGTTTTAGCATATGAGACGTGATTTGGAGGCAGTATTATAGATAAGGCCTAATGTAGAGCATGTATAATAGACAAGTAGTAACAGGTGGAGCACGACCTAAATTCCGCCTAATAAATACATAAGACGGATACATATTTGTAGGGCCTTTCAATGGTATGTTTTGCTAATCTTAATAATTATACTGGTAGGAATTTGGTTTTCAAAAATAATTATTCATGCTAAGCAAATCAAAAATGGATAACAAACTGATACCGAATAACCTATTGTATTGAAATCAGTCGTTTAATGTAAAGACTTCTACAAAAAAAATTTATTCAATATTTAATTATGTCCCATATAGCTTTCTCCAAAATAATAAAAAAATATTAAACGTACTTTTAAAATAAGCAAATATAGAAAATGTAACAAAATAGTAATGCTAGTTTTAGGTTTCAGGTTTGTAGACGACTTCATTTAGTCAAAGACCTTTTGATAACTTGGTTCTTTGCATTGAATTTTTAATAAAAATTGTCTTTAATTTTCAAGAGAAAATATAAAATGGATGGTGAGGTAAAGAGGAATGTGTCGCAGAAAAGGATTTGAAATTAAGACAAAATTAAGGTAAATAGTAGAACAATTATTGTAAACAAGTAAAAATAATAAATATTTAAAATTAATAATAAAACAAGTTAATTATTACAATGCAAAAACACTGCAATAATTTTCAAAACAGAAGAAGAAAGTAAATAATGTAAACAAAAATTTTAATTAGCAAAATTTTAAAATATTAACACCACGTCTTACATTTTTATCTTTCAAGATAATAACCAGTTTGTGGTAGTTTTCTTTAAACAATCAATGTTATTAGTTTGTTTTTTATAAAAGAATAGGTAATAATAAGACCACTTTTTTGTTTACAAAAAACGGCATCTTAAATGAACACTTTTGAAATCTGTGCGATAGGCTTGGGTGACTTGCAGGTTTAAAACTACCAGTGTTTGTTTGTTATCACTGTGTTGTTTTTGTTTTAATGTATTTGTTAATGCATTTACTGTGTGTTATTTCTTTTTAGTGTTTTTGGGTTACGCTTATGTTACACTTGTTGTTTGACGGCGTTTTTATAAGCTTGCTATTTTTATTACTTTTTCTAAAGACTATGAATTAGCGTTCTTTTGTAATATTTTTGTTTATATTATTTATTCTTAATTTTCGATAAAATTTTATTATCAATGTGCTTGGCCAATATCGTTTTTGTGGTTTTAAAGGTTGGAACAAGAAAAGTAAAACTGAAATTTATTGCATACTTTGTAAAAAGTGGTTCCACAAAACCTGTTTAGGTCTTTCATTAACCATCTATTCAAAATTTGCTAACAGTACTATTAATTTTAAATGCAGAAACTTCTTAGGACAAATCGGAGGATAAATTTGATGAAATCGTGCACTCTACCTAAGACACAAATATTGCGCTCAAATTAAATGCTATTCTAGCTTCGGTGAATGACAATAATCCAGTTGCTATAAAAATGAGCAGAGTTATAAGAAAAAGTTGAAAAATATCAGTCACACAACATTAAAGGTATTCAACAAGCTTAAGGACTTTGTTGCTAAGCTTTTGGCATTTTTTCCAATGACAAGCTACCATTATGAGGAAATAATATCAACTACCAAGCAGTTGGCTATTGATGCTAAAAGGGATTTAAACACAATTATAAAAAGCATCCCTAAATCTACTCTCAATTGCAGAGAGCTAGCCATAAATATTTTTTTTAAATGGTTACCCAGTTGCATCTAATTGTAGAGTCTCGCGTATATCTTGTAAGTCTTATTACCCAGCCTCCCTCATAGTTGTCATTTGCATTTCTCCAGCAATTGTAAATCACATTTTTTATAACTGGAGTATACTCTGTCTCCAGTTTCCAAGGATTAGAATAACTAAAGATCTCACATGTGGAAAGTGCAACGTTTTAAAATTTAGAGAACCGTTATTAACTCAGTTAAGCCTCTCTACTGTTAAATTAACTCTGCCCAGACTAGACCAAGCTTTCCCCATGTGGTTTGGAGTCACCCCACCTCCTCACGATGTTTTGTTTAAAACAATTTACCTTACTCTTAATGCATTAACTTTACTACAAATGTTTTACACTGACGCATTAAATTTAACTAATAAATTGTTTAAAATCTAGGCGTTAGTTTTTTATCCTTTCTTACACTTTATACATAACAGAGACTTAGTTTTTGGATAAAAGTTTAGATAGTAAATTATTAGTTGTTGGCTACAAATGTATTGTCCGTTTAGACTCTAGAAAAGGTAAATGCGGAGACTGCCTTTTACATATATATAAAAAATGACCTAACCTTCACTATTATCTCTTTACTTTATTTTAATTATCTGCATAGGTATCATTTTCTATATTTTGCCATTGATCTTAACACTAGTGACACTATTTATGGTTTATTTTTTACCGCCTCTATTTTTCTACAAGCACTTTAAAAATGTTTTTATTTAAGAACTACATTCTTGAACTACCTTTTAATCATAAACGATTTTAATACTTCTTTTATTAATTGAAATCTATTTAGCTCTCCCAAGGTTTTTGATTTCAATTTATTAAATTTTAGTATTGAACATACTTTTACACAGCATGTACTTTCTCCTACTAGACCTAAAATCTGTTCCTCTCCTTCCTAGTTTACACAAACAATTATCTATAAATTGATTCCATTACTTACTTACCTCCTTTATGAAAAAATCACCATTTTTTCCTACTTTTGAAGTATTCGTTCTCTTTTTCCTAGATTGTGAGTGTAAATTGAATATGGATCCCATACTTGATTTTTATAAGGCTGACTTTAATGGTATAAAAATTATTTAAGTAACTTTAACTGGAATCTTTTTCTTAGTAGAAACATAAGCACTTTTATTACGGTTATTAAGGAAATTACTAGGACCTTCGTTCCTTCCATATTTCTCGACGTAATAAGCCTAAGGTTCTTTGACACTTGGTACAGTGTTTACAAATTTCCAGTAAAACATTTCATTTATAAAAAAGTTTAGTCTTTTCTAATCTTTATTATAAATATACACTCATCCGCAACTAGTGTCACATTCTATTAAAGCTTACAAGAGCAACCAACTCCTCAAACGTTTTCAGGATGCACAGTCTAATAAGAGCCTTTTGTATAATTACATTAAAAGTAAGTGGTTATCTAAAAACTTATTCAAAGGTAATGATAGCTCTCTACTCTCTGGGGTTAAGTAAGGATTAGTAATTATTTTGGATCATTATTTACAGCGTACATAAAGAAGAAGGGTTTAAACGCAAGATTAGCAATCTGGCTTTTGTAAAAAACTTATACTGCTACTGAAACAATAAAAGGACACCATTTTGGTAAACAACGGCAAGAAAGTGATTGCACGTACCCGGATGACATAATTAAATAAGAACCGAAAAAAAATTCAATTTTTGATTTGCAGAATTTTTAATATATTTAATAATTATTAACAAATAATAAGCAATCGTCTAAATGGGTAAAACACTTAATCAGCCCATGCCAAATACTTTTATAAATTTTGATATAAATGTTATTCAAAATTCAGAAATATGTACTGATGATATTTCTGTAACTGAAATAATTTATGCATTTTAAAGGTTGCAAAATAATAAATCAGGAGGACTGCAGAAATATAGAAACATAAAAGTGACGTTGTAACATAAAAGTTTGCTCATTTATTTAATGTTATATGACATAATAAACAAGTTCTAAATGATTGGTGGCAATGAGTAATTGTTACTTTTTTTAACAAAAAAAGTCTGAACGATTTGAATAATTGGTGCAGAATAACCTTGTTCTCTGTTCCTGATAAGGTGTTTTGCAAAGGAATTTTAAAACATTTAAATAATGCGATAAGGTAAACGTTTTCAAAAAAAACAAGCAGGTTTTTAGAAAGGGAGAAGTTATATTAAACAAATACTCATTCTTTGCAACATTATTGCACAAAATCAAAACTTTCAGCAGTCACCCACAATTAATTTTATTAATTTTATGGGAGTATTTGAAAGTGTTCATTAAAGATTTTTGTGGAAAACCGTTAAAATATGTGAATATTATGTGTTTGTTGCATTAAAATTCAAGTTGTTGTGTTCGAACAAAAAGTGGTCATACTGCTATGCTTAAAATTGTTATGGAAGTACGTCAAGGATGTATTTTGTTACCGTTTTTTTTAATAATTAATTTTATTATGAATTGGTCCATAAATAATTTATTTTATGTTATCAAATGGAACCATGGCAGATTAACAGATTTAGATTTTGCAGATAATATTGGTCTATTCAGTGAAACTACAGAAATGATGCAAAATATGATAACACATCTCAGTGATATCAGTTTTCTTATTGACTTATGAATTAATTGTTTAAAAACGAAAGTGTTATGCACTAAGTCAAACAATTATTTGCCCGTTAAAATTACTAGACAAAATATTGATACTGTTGATTCCTTTACATATTTGGGAAGCGTCATTTGTATAGATAAAAAAACCGAAATTGGTGTTGAAGCCAGATTTGGAAAAGATTGCTTATATCAATCTGGTCATGTTCTTCTATCCGTCTGAAAACAAAACTTTGCAGCAATAATCATTCCTACGGCAATAAATATGAGATCATAAAAAAACTAACTCTTGTTTACTACATGACATCATTGCAACTAGACAAAAAAAATTACATAGTTAAATTCTGCTTTCACCGCCCAAAAGACCAGCCAAATCGGTTTCGGAATAGAGGATCAAAAATTGTAAAAAGGGTTGGTTGATCACAGTAAACTTAGCTAAGAGCTATTTGGGAAGATCTAATTAAAATAAATGTTTTATAGGATTAAACAAAACGTTTGGTAAAATATTCAAATACATGAAAAAAATTATTGTTTCATGTTTTTTTGAATAATGATAATAGTAATAATAATAATAATAATAATAATAATAATAATAATAATAATAATAATAATAATAATAATACTTTATTATTAGATAAACTAAGTGTTATTGTGTAAATGAAATATTTAAAAATATTATTAATTTTTAGTTCAATTACAATTTTTATATTGTACATTTATGCACTTTGACTTTGTTTAAACTTTGTTTTGAAGCGCCCTATTTGTATTTAAATGTATCACGTTTGTTGTTAACGTGACTGTGGTTCTGTAAGTATATTGTGTCCCGTTTTCCTGTTGGTAAACAGTATTGGTATGTAATTTGAATTATTTTGTAATAATAAATTACAGAACGATAATTTAGATCACATAAAAGCTTTTTTTATTAAAATTAGCTGGGGTGTTAATAATTATCCGTATCAATTGAAATAAAAAAAAAATCAGGGCCGAGATCTTAGTGAGATTTTACAGGATTTCAGGATTTTTCACGAGTTGAGTAGGCCAAAACGCCTTTTAGTACTCGAAGTTCTCAAATGAAATAGATGGTGAGGTAAAGGGGGATTAGTGACAGAAAAAATATTTGAAATCAAGATAAAATCAAGGTAGATAGTGGAAGTTAACAATTATAGAAAACGAGCAAAAATTATAAATATGCAAAATAATAATAAAACAAGTTACGTATTACAATGCAAAAACACTGCAATAATCATCAAAAAAGAAGAAAAGAGAAAAGGATGAATAACGCTCCAATGGACGTGTAGCGTGACACTAAG
Source organism: Cardicola forsteri (assembly GCA_025895645.1). Classification (NCBI taxonomy): domain Eukaryota; kingdom Metazoa; phylum Platyhelminthes; class Trematoda; order Strigeidida; family Aporocotylidae; genus Cardicola; species Cardicola forsteri. The sequence goes on along the minus strand of JAKXYG010000912.1, from coordinate 1,333,948 downwards.
GTCTTTTTAAATTGTGGAGCTCCTGGTTAACTAGATGAAAGATTTTATTTAAGAAATTTTAGAGTTAGGTTTAACCTATCCAGTACGGTACTTTAATTGTCAGTTATAACAATATTAATAATAATTTATTTTTTTCAACAAAATCTCTACAATATTTTTTGAGGTACAGACCAATTTACAGGCCTGATTACAAACTATAAATTTTTAAATATGTTAGCATATATATATATATATATATATATATATATACATATATATATATATATATGTGAAATAAAATATTGATTATGTTGTATATAAAAAATGCGCACCTTTTAAATTTTTCCAAATGTAAGTATATCAGTTTTGGAAAGCCTTTAAGCAATACTTTCAAAGCCTCTATTTCAAGTGACAATATTATCACCAAGATCCAGTCGATAAAAGATTTAGGCGTTACTTTTACTCCTTTTTTTCCATTTATAGCAAATCTCACTAAAACCGTGGATATGGGTTTTAAACTTGTAAATTTTTTAAAACGTAATTTCAGAAATATTTCTCTAGCTGCGTGCGTTTACTATGCATGCTCTATATAAGACCTCACCTTAAATATTGTACTCAATTAACGTCCCCATCTTAAAAGCAGATATCTACCAACTGGATCAAATTAAAAAAAAGCTTTCAAATTACTTAGGATTTTTCATAATATAGACCACTTCAATCAGTTAAAAATTACTAAAATTATTTTCCCTATGCAATAGAAGACGCCAAGGTGACCTTATTTTAGTTTACCAACTCTTCAGCTCTGACCGTAGTAATATATTTTTTTGCTCAAACCCGGAATTTGTTAAGGCGACATAAATTTACGTTTTTGAAGTCTAATGCCCATACATGTCTCCACTGGTGCTATTTCTCTTATAGGTTAAATTCGGCATAAAACAGTCTGTTATCCCATATTGTATTGGCCCCCTCCCTTTATTCTTTTAAGTAAACCAACGACAAATATGCTCTTTCTGGTTATTTTAGTTTTCTTCTATCTTTATTTTCACTTTTCCAAGTTTTTATTTTGATATTTTGATATTTCAGAACCGAGAATCAAAAGGAGTTTCTTCTATTCAACTTGTGATATATCCTGTATTATATGTGGAAGATGCTTCAACCCAACTATTTGTAAACAAATAATCAACTGTGACATTGATTAAATAAATATGCTAAAATAATTTGTATATAATATTGTATATTTATGATTTTTGCTCGTTTTCTATAATTGTTAATTTTTACTATCTACCTTAATTTTATCTTAATTAAAATTTTTTTGTAACTAATCCCCCTTTATCTCACCATGCATTTTATATTTTCCCTCTGAAAACTTGAGGCAATTCGCGAGGTGAGGCGCGCGTCACGCTACACGTCCATTGGAGCGTTATTCATCCTTTTTCTTTTCTTCTTTTTTGATGATTATTGCAGTGTTTTTGCATTGTAATACGTAACTTGTTTTATTATTATTTTTGCATATTTATAATTTTTGCTCGTTTTCTATAATTGTTAACTTCCACTATCTACCTTGATTTTACCTTGATTTCAAATATTTTTTCTGTCACTAACCCCTTTACCTCACCATCCATTTCATTTTCCCCCCTGAAAATTTGAGACAATTTGAGAACCGAGTACTAAAAAGGCGTTTTGACCTACTCAACTCGTGAAAAATTCTGAAAAAATTATTTTTAGAAATTACAGGTTACAAGCTGATACACGAGTTGAGCAGGAGTAAAACGTTTTTTGATCCTCGGTTCTATTTATCGATGATATCAGGAAGATTCGGGGGAAATATGAAATGGATGGTGAGGTAAACCAAATTTAACAAAATTAATTTTTATTAATAATGTGTTTAATTAAAAATATTAAATAATAATTAAAAAATTAATATAAAATATATGTTATGTAACGTATTATTATTAATAATCTATTATATTAATCTATTTATCTATTAATCTATTTAATTATCAAGGACAAGTGACACGAGCGTGTTGCAGATTTGTAGATCGATAATGAATTTTGTTATTAAAAATTAAAGATAACTAAAAAAGGTACTATTTTTTAAAATTTAAACGTAAGTTTTAGTATCTGTAGTTGGAAAGATTTATGTTTACTTTTTTCGTTAATTTGCATATAATTACTATTTTGAGGTTTCTTTACTGTTTTGATTGTTGCTCGATTGTATCTTATGATTTAAATTCTAAACTTTTGAGTGAAAGTTAGGCAATTAAATAAGGATTTTGTTTAAGTTATGTTGGGTTTTAATAATTATATCTTATATCTCGAGAGCAGGCTCGCGTCACGCTACACGTCCGTTGGAGCGTTATTCATCCTTTTCTTCTTTTTTGAAGATTATTGTAGTGTTTTTGCATTTGTAATACGTAATTTGTTTTATTATTATTTTTTGCATATTTATAAGTTTTGTTCATTTTCTATAATTGTTAACTTCCACTATCTACCTTGATTTTATCTTGATTTTAAATATTTTTTCTATGACTCACCACCCATTTCATTTTCCCCCCTGAAAATTTGAGACAATTTGAGAACCGAGTACTAAAAGGCGTTTTGGCCTACTCAATTTGTGAAAAATCCTGAAAAAACAGCTTTTGTATGTGAAACTGACAAATTTTCATTAATGGATGATTTTTTAGTAAAAATTTTTCACCAGATATAGTGGAATGTAAAAGCTAAAAATGACAAATATATAAAGTAATAATAAAACAAGTTTAGCGTTATGATGCAAAAATACTAGTAATTTTTAAAAGAAAATATAATGTAACGCTCCCATTTGAAGTTTAGCGTGATGAGCATCCCACCTCTTAAAGTGTTTATAATCATTATGTAAATAACTTTGTAATTCAGGTTTCAGGTTGATACACGAGTTAAATAGGAGATAAACTCCTTTTAGTACTCTGTTCAAAGTTATCGGATATCATGAATGACAAAAATGAATAAATAAAAATAAAAGGATGTTAAAGGAGTTAGGTAAAATTAAGAAGAAAAAGCTGGTCGTATGCCAATTTAAATGCTTGAATGGATGGGGCTAACACAACGTGTGAAGGCAAGCTATTTAGGCGGAAATAACCCTGTAGGAGAAGTGGTGAAGACCTATGCGGGATTGGACGCGGGGTTTAGAGAGCTTGAGAGGGTGTCCTCTCCGAAGGTCGCTGGAAATTGTGAAAAGATGCTTAAATTGATCGGACATGAGTTTGAAAACTAGGATGAGGTCGCCCCGGAGTCTTCTATCTTTTAGAGGAAAGAGGCGGAGGGTTTTCAATCGCTTAGAGTAGGGGACGCTTGTAAGGGCACGCGGCAGTCTAGTAAAGCTTCTTGGACCTTGTCCAGTTTGACTATATTGGCTCTTAGAAGAGGAGAAGTCACTTGAATGCAGTATTCAAGATGCGGCCTAATATAGAGTTAATAGAGGAGTTGTGTACAGCTAACCGGTAGGATCCCCAAATTACGCCTGAAAAACTTAGTAAGACGGTAACAGGTAAGAATTGCTTTATTATGATGGGACGTAAAACTAAGGGAGAGGTTGAAAATAACTCTTAGATCTTTAACCGTATTAATTTTAGTAATGTTCTGGGAACTCGGAAATATAAACTGATTCCCAGAAAATTTTCCGAAACAGAAATGGTTACACTTAGAAATGTTTGGAGGGAGAGCATTATGAAGAGACCATTGATGGATGTTATTAATATCTTGTTGCAATTCTCAGGGTTAGAACCCCAAATTTTGACATCATCAGCATAAAGAAGGATGTCAGAATGAACAACCGAGGGCAAATCATTGATAATTTTGTTTGAAGATTATAATTTTGAAATTTTATTTGAAGATTATAATTTTTTATTAATTTTTTACATAACATGCATTTTATTAATTGTTATGTGTATTTATAGTATATATAGTACAACATATTTTGGCAGTTACTTAAGTGTATTGAATTTATAAAAATTTATCAGATATTGTTTTAAAAACGTATTTTAATATAATTTAGATGACTGTAGTTGCATTTGATAGGACTACTGAATTTCGTTCTTGTGCTCAATTATTATACGATAGAGTTGTATCAGGACGTATTAAGCTCAAACCACCACATTCAAAACCAAATACTCAAAATTATTTGCTAACGCATAATTTAGTTGCTGAATTTCTTGAAAAATGCAACGGAATATCTGAAGAAATTAAAATCACCCGTTTAAAACTGAAGAAATTAAATTTACTTTTGCAAAACGAATTATCCAAATCTGTTTCTGAGAATTGCCGAAAGTTGATGGATATTCTCAAAGTTGATATAGTAGATTTAAATAAAGTGAAAATGGAGCTCCGGACTTACATTTCTCGCTTAAAGAACGAATGTATAATGAACAAGCAACAATTAAGTCATTTTCACGGTATAATTACTGGTATAGAATATATTTTATCTCAATTTGTTTTCGAGTTTCGAAGTATATTAGAAGATTACAAGCAATTTTTTCTTGATCAACCAAATTCTACTGTTGATTCAAATTACACTCCCAGTTTATGTACTCAAAGCCAACATCAGGTTACTGACAATAAAAACGAACCGTTTGTTGTGGAATTTGATAAAGTTATAACATCTAATCAACCACATCAATTTAACTCTGGTGGTGCTAGTCAACACAAAGCTAATATACAACAAGGATCAACTACGTCTTTGTTTTTACCTACATTTAGTTCAGTTAACAATTTAAATAAAATTCAATGTGGGAATGCTCTTTTTAACACCGATCTAACTGTATCATCGGTATGTTTGTTTATTTGTTGAGTGTTTTACTTTGAGAAAGTTTTTTGAACAAAATTTTACAGTTTGAATATTGTAACATAGTTAAATTAGCGTAAAGAGGACGCACTACAGTGGGCTTTTGTTTTATGTAAAGTGATTGGACAAAAAATCAGCAACTACAAAATTTTAGATGTTTTCCAATTGGTGAAGTGACAACGATGATTGCGCCAGTTTCAACACGTTATTTGTCGAAATTCTGATTCAGTTTAACGTATTGTAAATTGGTTTACCCAAATGCCGATTGGAAGAGAAAAAAGATGGTCAAAAACCTACTTGGATTGATACTATTGGGGACGGTCTTAATATTATTTTAGTTGGGGTTTTATTATGGAAACAGTGGCTAAATCACACCGGAAAGCAATAGAAAAGAGTTGTTAGGAATGCTATGACAACTTCAATCTAATAAAGAAGTGGTTTTACCATTATTATTATTATTATTCAAACGATAATGTTTATATTAAAACTCATGAAGTAAAATTTGAAAGGTCTTGTGTAATTTAATTGGCATTTACAATTTTAAAAGAATTAATTCAATTAATGAATAAATGATTTTTAAACAAGATTTCTAAATTAGATATATTGAATAGGTTGAAGTTGTATAGAATCAATGGACCAATAATTGAGTTTGAGTTGGTAGAGTACCAAACTTGAAACTTGGTTGATATGGGTTTGAGTTCCATTACTGGTATTCACTGTAGGTTATCGTTTGGATTTTCTCAATGTCCATTTACGGAAAAATGTTTTCTGTTAAACATTTAAGTAGTAATAACCCCTATGTATATGTATGCATATCTGGTATTATTATTATTTGAATATAACTTTTATTAGAATACTTCATTTGTAAACATGACCGGTCAGTCATCAAGTCCCTACGAACAAAATCAGTCGTTCCAACAACTCCAAACTTTTGCCCAACCAGTTCAAACAAATTTTATCGACCAAGAGATTCGTCAACGAGACGCAGCTATGCGTCGTGTCGAATCTACAATAGTTCAATTGGGCGAAATTTATCAGCAATTTTCGACTTTGGTCCAGGAACAAAGTGAAACTGTTTTGCGTATTGACGCCAATACAGACAATTTGGAATTGAACGTTTCAGAAGCCCACGGACAACTAATAAATTATTTCAATTACATTTCCAAACAACGAAGTCTAATGTTCAAAGCATTTGGCGTTTGTTTGATTTGTTTTGTGATATTTGCATGGATTCGAAGATAGTGCAACGTACGCTTACACATGTTATATTCAATGTCTTTCATTTTCCTTATCAATATATGCATATGCATTTCAGCATTGTGTTCTGATTTTAATGAATGAACAATTGTTTGTATGCTGTATTTGTTGATTTTTATTTTTACTGTTATTTATTTACTTGTGAGAAAATTGTTTTTCTTTCAGTTTGAAGTTGTATGTATGTTTACTTTTTACCAAAATAATGGTACTGGACAAGTTGATAGGTAGAAACCAGACTAACAGTGATTTACCCGTTTTTGGGTTTTGATCAAGGATTGTAACCGGGTTTTTATTTTAAGTAGGACAATATTGTTTTATCATGTCGGCGTTGTAACATCATTTTTAATGGTGTTGATTGTTGTACGTTTACATGGATGGCTGAATGCCCGAAATAAAAAGAAAATTTAGCCTAAAATCAAGCGATGTAAGCGTATTGCAATTGTAATTGGAAAAATACAAGTGGGAAAAAAGTCAATTTTTTTCTGTAACTTGATTCACTTGAAAAGTCCTATTTGATTGATTGATAGAATTGGATACTTTGTGTGGAAAATTTGTGTCAGGTATATCGCTAATCTATGGTGAAGAACACGAAAGAGGCCTTTGGTTTAAAATAAGATTAGTTAGAAGGATCAACTGTCTTTCAGACCGAGTGTTATTTTTTTATCTTGAATAGAAAACAAAAAGTATTAACTGTCGAATGAATAAAGATTATTTGCAAAGATTTAGCAATAATTATTGATTCTACAAATGTTGACGGTTGGCGTGGGAAAATGGAAGCACTGTGATACTTTGTAGAATTCTACTCTAGTTACTTATCTTAGACATCTAACTAATACATACCTAAGAAAATACTTTAGCAATACACATCAAGTAACATTATTTTCAAAAATAATTTTTAATTATAATATACAACAACATCTATTCTTGCAATAAAGCATAATACCACCATTTACTGAAATTTGAATCAAAAACACAATTTGTTAAAAAAATTTATTAACTAAAATACGTGAATATGTAGATTCATTTTAGTTGGTGACGTGATTACTTCTTTATTATTTTTCATATTTATACACATAAGACGATCGACTTCGGTGGCTTGATAAGCTTAACAAAAGTAGAAGAATAACAAAGTTTCTTGGTTGGTAGATGGCATTCTTGTGACGTCGTCACTGTTCGCAAAGATTGACGAGACAATGTAACATCATCCATTTAATTGAAATTTTGCTCTTTTATGATAGATACATCAAACTGTTTTCTATTCCCATTCTAAAGATGGCTAAATGCAATAGTTCGGATGAACAATCTTTGCCAATGAAACGATATTATCGTCAACGTGCTCATTCCAATCCCTTTTCCGATCATTGTTTTGATTATCCACCAAGTCCCGATTCAATGGACTGGACCAAGTTGTATCCCAGTTCGGGCAGCGATTCGCTGGTGCGCTTTGTCGATGTAGGTTGTGGTTATGGCGGTTTGTTGTTTTCCCTGAGTCAAGCTTTTCCCAATACACGCATTTTGGGTTTGGAAATACGTTTGAAAGTTTTTGATTATGTTCAGGTAAGAGGACGCGTTTTATTTGGGGGTGGGGGCTGATGTTTGTTCATGTGGGTATGTGTGAATTAGTTGATAATAAGAAATTCTTTATTGTCTTCTGTCTGGACTAGGAAAATTTAACAATTGCTTGACTATTTGTTGTTTCTAAGTTATCTTCTTAATTTATTGGTTATTTATATGACATAATGGTTTATTGGTGAGAGCTTTGGACTGGGGGTACTAATGGTCCTGAGGATATGAGTAATGCTTATAAAGCCTCAATTTCCAATGATGGTGATATTCCTGACCTTTCCTCTACATGGCGCATCTTAGACTAGAAACACCCAAACACCTAGACTAGCATAGCAAAGACCGAGTTTACAGGTTTCCACTTCGGCGTGTGGGTGCAAACATACACTCGAGGCATCTTCAAGTATACGTATACTATATGTAGCCCTTGGGCTAAGGGAGATATCTCTGACAAAAATAAGGCGATTTTGTCGATTCTATCTCAAGGATGCCGTCTACCAGCCAAGAAACTTTGTTATTCTTCTACGTTTGGTACGCTTATTAAACCGTCAATTCCAGTCGTTTAATATTGTGTACACGTATAGAAATAATGAAGAAATGACTACCCCACTGATCAAATGAGTGAACGAATATTTTGAACTGAGAGCGTGTTTAATGTTTCGAGCATAACTTCTGTATAAACATAGAGAGTCTAATATCCCAATTAGTTCTACTCAATTCAATTCTTGCTAACAAACAGGGTTGGAAAGTCGTATTTAAAAAGCCATTTGGATCGAAAACCGAAATCAGTTTTTGATGTTCAAAAAGACAATCACATTAGAGTTATTTTTATTTTCCACATTAAAAAGTGCATTTATTTAAACAGGAGAAAATTAAAGCTTTGAGAGCTAATCAGTCGGATGGAAGTTATCAGAATATTGCTTGTATCCGAACAAACGCAATGAAATTTTTGCCTAATTTTTTTTACAAGGCAAGTTAAATACTTTTATCAGTTGAATGTATTATTTTATTAAATTAAATTTTATAATATTAAAATTATAAAATGTATGCAAATTAAAAATTTGCAAAATGTTTCAATTGCAAGATTTATGTTTGCTTTATTATTGTACATACATACTTGTATTTTTACATTAAAATTATTTTGTTTTTTGAAGTTATATGATATACGAAATTAAGTTTGGAACTTGCAAATACACTAATAACAATAACAACAACAACTATAATGTCGGTAGTAGAAAATTACACTTTTTAGAGGAGCATCATTTCTGTATTTTTCGGGGCACATTGACTGAATCCAAATTCTTTTCTTAATATAAGGAACGTTAGATAAAATGAATAAACGTTTTTAATTTAAACACTCAGATGTTTGTTTTAAATCACTGTTTTTGTTGATGGTTTTAGCAATTATATTGAAATAACAGGTAGGGAAAATACAGCAAATAACACTAATTATTGCTTATTGAAAAAAACTTTATAGAAATGATAATTAAAAAACTATTTTTTTTATACAGGCCCAATTGTCAAAGTTATTTTTCCTTTATCCTGATCCACACTTTAAACGGGTCAAACACAAGTGGCGCATCATCTCCCCAACCTTATTGGACACCTACGCTTATCTACTCAGTCCTGGAGGTCGCCTTTACACGACTACTGACGTACCCGATGTGGCTCTTTGGAACATGAATTGTCTTTCCAATCATTTACTTTTCAAACCTGTTTGTTGTATCCATTTGACCAAACGTGATGCCAGTCCATCTGTCTATCAGCCTGATTTAATTTTTGATAATTTTGTCTTAACGTTTGATTTGTTTCCCGATTGCACTTGTCTCGTACGATCTGTGGATCAGTTGCACGAATGTATTCAGTCGGATGTAATTATTAGTTTATTGACTAAAGGTTGTACGGAGGAATGTGCTAAGGCTACGAGGGAAGGCCGTCCTATTATTTTGATTGTATTTGAACGTATTTCTAATACGAATTGGTTGTAAGTTTATAATGAAAATCATTGATCGCGCATCATTTACTTTTGTATCTATTTGTGTGGATATTTTTGAGAGTAAATTTGTGATTTTTAAAATTAAAACATTTGTTTTCTAAAAGCGATTTGATTAATTAATGATTTACTGAGTAGGAGCACTGCCGGATTGGTCTGGTAGTATAGCATTGAATTTAAACTTGAGTAAGCATGTTTGAGTGTTATTGCTGGTAATAAATTCGGGCTCATGTTCGGTTTCGCTAATGCCAACTTACTGAAAACATTCAAGCATTAACAACTAAATAAAAAAGTTTGAGGTAACGCCCTGTTTGGCGGCAGAGTGGCGTGATAAAACTAAATCGATAAAAACTGCACTGTTATTAATTGCTAACAAAGGTGAAACAACTACAGAACAGGATTTTTGAATTAATCAATAAATACAGGTTGATGCGCGAGTTCATTATCTTAAGTTATTGGGGGGAAATATAGGATGGAGGGTGAGGTGAAGGGGTATATTTCAAGGAAAACAATACTAATTAAGATGAAAAATTGAGGGATATAGTGGAAACAGTTGAAAATTATTGAAAGTGAGGACAAATGATAAGTATACAAAAGTAATAAAACAAGTTTTGTATTATAATGCAAAAACACTAATAATCTGCAAAGGATGAGTCGCACACGTTAAGTGGGGCGTTGCTATTAAAAATTTTATAATAGTAATAATTATAATAACGTTAATTTAATAAAATGAATTTTTATTTATTACAAAACCCTTTTGCTTTAAAAAAATAAGCATGGGGCAATAAGATTACAATTACAGCAAAAAATTAACATCAAAGTCTCGTAATTCAAAGAGAACATGAGACAACAAAATGTTTCCATGTATTTGAACATTCTGCCAAACGTTTTGCTTGTGCCCATGAAACATTCATTTCAATTAGATCTTCCCGAATAGTTCTTAGCCAAGTTTTCTTTGGTCTGCCAACCTTTCTTTTACCATTTACAATTGTCCATTCCAAAACCGTTCTTGCTGGTCTTTCGGGCGGTAAACGTAGAATTTGACCAAGTAATTTTCTTCGTCTAATTGTAATGATGTCATGGAGTGAACGAGAGTCAGTTCTTTTCATGATCTCATCATTTGAAATGTGATCGCGCCAGGTAATCTTTAAAATACTTCTAAGACACCGGCGATGAAAAACATCCACCATCTTATCAATCTTGTCCGTACGTTTCCACGTTTCACTCCCATATATTGCCGTAGGAATGATTATTGATGCGTACAAACGAAGTTTTGTCTTTAGGCGAATGGAAGAACATGACCATATTGATCTGAGTCTATTGAAGACTGATATTGCCTTACCAAGTCTGGCTTTAACATCAATTTCGGTTTGTCCGTCTTTACCAATGATGCTTCCCAGATATGTAAAGGAATCAACAGTATCAATATTTTGTCCACTAATTTTGATGGGCAAATCATTGTTTGACTTTATGCACAACACTTTTGTCTTTGAACAATTAATCCGTAAGCCAATACGAAAACTGATATCACTGAGTCGTGTTGTCATATTTTGCATCATTTCTGGGGTTTCACTGAGTAGACCAATATCATCTGCAAAATCCAAATCCGTTAATCTGCCTTGGTTCCATTTGATACCATAAGACAAATTATTCATGGATTGAGTCATAATAAAATCAATTACCAGAAGAAACAAAAACGGTGACAAAATACATCCTTGACGTACTCCCGTGACAATTTCGAACATAGCAGTATGACCATTTTTGTTCGAACACAGCAACTTGAATTTTGGTATAGCGAACGCATAATATTCACATATTTTAACGGTATTCCGTAAAACTTAACGATTTTCCACAAAGATTCTCGATGAACACTGTCAAAAGCTTTCATAAAATCAATAAAATTGATTGTTAGTGATTGCTGAAATTCTTGACTTTGCTCAATAATGTTACGAAGAGTGAGTATTTGTTCAATACAGCTTCTTCCTTTCCGAAAACCTGCTTGTTGTTCTCGAAGGTGTTTATCTACCGCATTACTTAAACGATTTAAAATTACTTTACAAAACACCTTACCAGGAACAGACAATAAGGTTATTCCGCGCCAATTATTGCAATCATTCAGACTTCCTTTTTTTTGATAATGATGTGAATGTGACTCAAAATCCAGAAATATGCATTAATGACATTTCTGTAACTGAAGTGATTTATGCAATTCAAAGGTTGAAAAACAATAAGGCAGGAGGACTTGACGAGATAACTGCAGAGATGCTCAAACATGGAGGTGATGTTGTAGCAAATGAGCTTGCTCATTTATTTAATGTTATATGGCATAATGAACAAGTTCCAAATGATTAGCGACAAGGATTAATTGTTACTCTTCCCAAAAAAAAAAAGGAATAAAATGAATAATATTAGTAAATTAAATATAACAAAAAACAGGTTTTGCAATCACCTATCTATTACTCTTATTGTTATCACAAAAGGAATTATTCAATTTTGTCAATGCCAATCTGTTAAAATTATTTCTTTGTTATTGTTAATGCTCCTAGTCTCTATGCTTTTAAACTAGCTCACGACAAGTTTGATTTCGCTAATTACATTTAGTACTTTTAATTTGTGATTTCGCCCCCTTACTGCCTTTTATTATTGTTTATACTCTTTATATTTGATTATACTTTTCTTTTCGTTTATTCCCTGATATTTGATATTTATGAACCGAGGATCAAAAGGAGTATCTCCTATTTAACTCGTATATCAACCTGCAACTAGTTTTTTGATATAATAAAAATGGTTTATTATTAATTTAAAATAACTAAACAGGATTTATTGCTAATTTCTATTTTTTTAAAGAAACGTTTATTTGAAGGTTAAACAATATTAAAATTAGTAATAAATAATAATAAATAAGAATCATAATATTAATGATAAACCATAAACAAGGTTTCAGGTTTGTACACAAGTTAAATAGGAAAGGAACTCCTTTTGGACCTCAGTTCAAAATGTCAGGTATCATATAACAGGGTAATATAGAAGAAAATAAAGTGAAATATTAAATAAAATTATAAAGATAATACGAATCATAGGCCGATTTGAAGGTATTAAGGGACGGGGCCGAGACGATGTGGACCGGTAAACTATTCCATGCAGAAATAACCCTATACAAAAAATGATGTGAACTCAGACGGGATTGGACCCTAGGTTTGGAAATCTTAAACGGATGCCCTCGTCAAGAATCGTTGTAGAGGGTAAAAAGATCATTGAAGTGGCTAGAGTTAAGGAGTTTATAAACTAAAATAAGATCGCCCCGGAGTTTCCTATCATCCTATGGGAAGAGTTTAAGAGCTTTAAGACGATTAGAGTAGGGGGTATTCTTAAGCAGTTGAGGCTTTTTGGTAAAACTCTTCTGCATCTTGTCAAGTTTCAGTATGCCTGCCTTTAGGATAGGGGACGTGACTTGAATGCAATATTCAAGATGCTGCCGGAAATAGAGTTGAAAGAGGAGGCGAGTACAACTAACAGGAATGGTACCTAGGTTGCGTCTGAGAAATTTGGCTAACTGATAATATTTAAGTATAGCCTTATTATGATAACACGAAAAATTGAGAGAAGGGCTAAAAGTCACACCCAAATTCTTTACCAAGTTAACTGGAGCAATAAGCTGCGAGTTGGAAGCTCTAAAACTATTGCCTGAATGTTTACCAAGAGTAAAATGGTTACATTTGAAGATATTTAGAGGAAGAGCATTATCCAGGGACCACTTATAGATTTATTGATGTTTTCCTGTAATTGTTCAGGGTTGGTACCCCAGATTTTAAGATCATCTACATAAACCAGGATGTTAGAATGTACAATCGAGGGGAGATTATTAATGTAAATAATGGACAATAAAAAGCTTAAAACTGATCCTTGTGGGACGCTTGAAGTGATGGGGTAGGTGAGGAGGACATATTACCCAACTTGACACTAAATTGACGGTTTGTAAGAAAATTACGTATTCACATCAAGAGTGGAGAGCTTACACCAAATAATTTTAACTTACTTAACAACGCGAAGTGAGGTACTTTATCAAAGGATTTACAAATGTCGGAGTACATGACATCGATGGAGGGGAGCATTCCAATATACGCGTTACGCTTTTTGTAAACAGCAAAAGATTAGAGAGGCAGGATCTTATTGGCATAAACCCATGTTGAGCAGGATTTATGAGATTATTATTTATAATGAAGTTAATGAGATGAGATTTAATAATTTTTTCTAGGATTTTGCTAGGACCAGATAGAATACTGATAGGCCTAAAGCTATCAGGCTTAAACCTGCAACCTGACCTGTAGACGTCCGGTCCACAAGTTTCCAAATCGCAGGTACTTTGCCTAGTTGAATGGAGAGATTAAAAATGAGGGCGAGGGGAGGAGCTAGTACTAAAGCACACTTTTTAAGAACTCTCGGATAGAGTTTGTCAGCTCCACTAGAAGAGGATTTGAGCTGGCTAAGATATTTTGCGACCAAGCTGGGTGTGATGGTAGGACACCCAGATTCAAGAAAGGGCACAGGAGGTGGGTTAATAAAAGAATCTACGTTAAAAACAAATTTAAAGTAAACTCCGGCGGGGACTGGTGGCTAGGAACTAAGTATGGTATGGAGAGCCGAACCTTGAAAGTGAGAAGAGCGTGATCACTCTTACCCAGGGGCGCACGAAGAGTAGTGCAGTCAATTAACGATGGAGGAGAATAGAAGAAGTCTAGAACGGAGGGAAAGGAACCAATCCTATATCTAGTAAAAGTACGAACATGCTGAGTGAGAGCATGTTCAATGCTAAATTGAAGTAGACAATTATCGAACTGATTTGAAAAGCAGATGAGTGACTCCCAACTGATTGAAGGAGCATTAAAGTCACCTATAAAAATAAGAAAGTTATGTGACATTGACAGGATTGAATAAAGGTCTTGAAGTAAAACAAGATTAGAAGTTTTAGAGAGAGAGGCTGGACGATAGATAATAGAGAAAAAGACAAGCTCACCTGAGGATAGTGAGATGTTAACCGAGAGGAGATTACATCCTGGATAAGAGCGGTTGAAGGGTGCGAGGATAGAAAAACTTTTACCATTCTTAATGCAGAAGAGACAACCCCTACATTTATGATTTCGAGAGTCCGATTTGATGACATTATAGCCATTGATTAGCAGCTCGCTATCACTAATGTCTTCAGAAAGTCAAGTTTTCGTGATACTTATGATGTGGGGCTTAGAGGCCTCGATTAAATTATACAGTTTAGGTAACTTATTTAAAAAACTGAACGCATTAGTACAAAAAAACATTTATAGAGGCTATGCTTGAGTGTGTAATAGAGGACTTGACCTGCTTGAGCGATAATGGACTAGAACTTAACTCCGGGGCGGGTGAGGAAATTCCTGAAAATCCTGTAGATACAGGAAGAACTATCAATAGGATGGAGAGGGGTTAATTTTACAACTTTAGGACAGGTCATAGGCACTAGAAGCCGGATCTTGCCTATCCTATCTGTTGGTAGATGATCTTTATGTAAACGAATACCTGGGAATTTCTTACGTAAAGCGGGCCAGAGGCTTAGGAAACCAGCTACTGCATTAGTAGTACGGAAACTAACGATAATTGGAGGGGAGATATGGGAATGTTTACACGTCATGCAGGAGATTTTGAAATTTGCATGACCAAGGGAGCAGGTGTTAATAAATTCTAAAACTAATTCCTTATAATTATTAGCAAATTTAGGGATCCCCCTAACTAATATATTAAGTTCCCTACTTCTATCTGTAGCAAATTGCTCAGCAACCAATAGGATATCATCTTGAGAGAGTCGGAGGACAGCGTTTGTTACCGGGGTAGATGTAGGCATACTAGGTGTAAAATTCTGTATCTTACAATTGACTCGTTTGATCAAGTTGGACAGTCTTTACGCAAACGCCTTTATTACCAATATATCTTTGTTTTATTTGCAGATAACCTCTTTATTGCTACTCAATAAGCGTTCTTCAAATATCCGTTAAAGTAAAACTCGCAAATATAAAATATTCTTTATTAATAAAATAATAATCGTTGACGTTTGCGTAAAAACTGTCCAACTTAATCAAACAAGTCAATTGTAAGATACGGAATTTTACAAAAGTTAGCGATCTGTTTCACGTTATTACAGTCAAAATTCAAACAAGTGCCAAATCAACACACAGGTACAAACAACTAAATAAACACAAATAAACAAACATATATGAGTTAATTTATTGGTGTTTCTCAAGCAATAATTTGGATTTTACATTAGGTGTTGGCGTAAGATTCTTAACCGAGGTAGTGAGTAAACTAAAATCATCTGCCTGTTTCCCGAAGGCAGTAGCAACTAAGACATGAGTTTCATGAAGAGACTCCATATATTTTTTTAAATCAGAGGTTTTTTTATTAAGATCTTTGACTAGACCAAGAAGAAAATCCAACTTAGAATCAGACGGGGCAGTGCACTTAGTTTTTTTTGGCCCAGAGGCAGTTGATACAGTAAAAATCGGTATCGCTATTTGCAAACTCATTATAGAGGGATTCAGAAAGACCGGTGTAGTACTCATGAAACTAGGTGCAGCAACCAGAACAGAGCATATCTAACTTTACTGATTTACTACAACATCGCCTGCCACAAGCTGGACTGGGGAAACTCATTGAAACAGGGGTTTAAAATTAAATACTAAAATATTACGGTAGGTATCACAATGCAACAAGCAAGGTGATATTTAAATGTAAATACAGAGAATTTAAGCACAAATACAAATAAATCGCACTTGTTCAAGCAATTGCACAACACAGTTACATAATTGACACAGAGCACACAAAAATATACAACGAAAAAGCTAACCATGAAACATAAAAGCCATATAAAACTGAGTAATTGAGCAACAAAAATTGCAACAATTACTATACAAAAACAAATGACACATAAAAAACAATTAAAAGCAAATGACACGTACAACAGCGAGCAAGCGCTCTATTCAGTCCGGTAACAGTATTTGAAAACTCGCCTTTATTCGGCCTATTTATAAGACCGGATCCAAGTTTAAGCTAGAAAGTTTCAGGCCCATTAGTATTTTATCCGGTTCTAGCAAAATTGTAGAGAAAATCATTAAATCCCATTTGGTTAATTTCATCTCTATGAATAACCTTACAAATCCAGCTCAACATGGGTTTATGCCTGGGAGATCCTGTCTTTCCAATCTATTGACATTTACTAAGAGCATTACTTGCATGTTGGATCGTTCACCATCAGTCGATGTAATCTACTTCAACTTTTGTAAAGCGTTTAATAAAGTTCCGCATTCAGCATTGCTAAGTAAATTAAAAGCTTTTGGGATAAGTCCTCCTCTCCTAGAATGGATACGTGACTTTCTCACTAATCGTAAGTTCTGTGTCAAATTAAATAGCACAGTCTCCTCTCCCTCTCTGATCTCCTCAGGGGACCTATAGGAATCAGTTTTGGGTCCCCTCCTTTTTAATATCTATATTAATGATTTACCTACAGTTGTTCAATCTGACATCCTGCTTTATGCTAATGATGACAAAATTTGGGGCTCGAACCCCGAACAACTGCAACAGGATGTTAATGACATATACCAGTGGTCTATGGACAATGTATTCCCCCTGAATATTTCTAAATGTAATTATTTCTCATTTGGAAAACCTTCAGGTAACCGGTACATTGTCCCTAGTAATCAGACTATCACCAAAATTGACACGGTGAAAGATCTTGATATGACTTTCAACCCCTCCCTTAGCTTCTCGTCGCGCCATAATAGAGCAACTTTAACCTGCTATCGTCTTATGAAATTTTTTGGCGTGATTTAGAAAATATTCCAGTTAGCTGTACCCGACTTCTATATTAATTATACATTAGGCCGCACATTGAATATTGTATTTAAGTAACGTCGCCTATCTTAAGGGCTGACATAGTTAAACTTGATAAAGTTTAAAGAAGCTTTACTAGACTCTCGCGTACCCTCAAGAGTCTTCCTTACTCTAAACACTTAGAAACTTTTTGTCTCTTCCCATTAAAAAATAGAAGACTCCGGGGCGACCTAATTTTAGTTTTCAAACTTATAAACTCTACCCAGTTTAAGCATTTATTCGCCCTCTCCCACGATCCCCGTAGAGGACACCCACTCAAATTCTTTAAGCCGCGAGTTTATTCTCGACTAGGTCTTTATAATTTTTTTATTTAGGGTTATCACTGCATGGAACAGTTTGTCCCCACATGTTGTGTTAGCCCCCATCCCTCCAGGCGTTCAAATTGGCGTACGATAAATATTACCTTCTTAATTTTACCTAATGCTTTATTTCCTTTTTGTTAACTATTTATTATTTTCATTTGATACCTGCTACCCTTAACAGAGTATTGAAATGAGTTTTCCTCTTATTTAACTCTTGTACAAACCTGAAACCTGAAACCTGAAACTTTTGATCAGCACGTCATGTCAGTACATTTGTTTTTGATATAATATTATTAATATAAATAAAAAACTTGATATAAATTATAAATATTTTATATTTAACATTTGTTTATAAAAAAATATTAAAAAAAAATTAAAAATAGAATGTTTAACAATTTGTTCTTAATTTATATTGTTAACACTTTTGAATCTGTGCGATACGCTTGCGTGACGTTACGGATCAAAAGTAGCTTGCTTTTTGTTATTGCTCACTGTTTTCACGTTCGCTAATTGTCGTTTTTGCGTATTAGTGTATTTTTGTGTATTGTGTATTTTGGCAGTTTTTGTTTTTGGTGTTACGTGTTAATTGTTTACTGTGCGTGTCGCTTGTGCGTCGTGCGGTAATCACATAGCGCTGTGTTCTTTATACGATTATTGCTAGTCTTTCCCTAGCGATAGTTTTTGTTTTGATATTCTTTGTTCGTATTTTTGTTGTTGTTTTTGTTTAAAAGTTGTATTCTAAATCCCTTTAGGATGCATACTTCAATTTCTATCTGTGGCCTGGAACGCTGCAAAAAATCAGTGAAGGTTGGCATCCTCTGTGCAGTTTGTAGCAACTGGTTTCATAAGGCCTGCTTCGGCTTATCGTCGGCGCATTATTCGCAGCTTGCAAGTAGTCCTTTGGACTATACCTGTATGGACTGCAGATATGAAACTGATCTTCAGACTTTGCCCCTGGCTAACCTCACTAAACCAGCTGAACTTTCTGTTTCACCCGTAGACACCCTAAAACTCTCCGATCAGATTTCTTCACTTGAAAACAATCTAATGACTATGTCTTTATCCCTATCATCCCTGTTGATCAATTTCAATGATTCTTTCGCAAAGACTGAATCTATAAATTCTTCAATATCTAATCTTTCGAATTCGGTCTTGAGTGAGCTTAATTCTCTGAAATCAGATATGTCCAATCTCAACGCTTCATCTATAGCTGTTAAATCAGTACTTAAACTTTCGCAAGAGGAAATCCTAGCAGCTACCAAGCAGCAAGTGTTAGACTCTAAAAGAGATTTTAATCTAATAGTTAAGGGAGTTAATGATAGTGTTATTGATTTCAAGAACCACGTTAAGAACATCATCACCAAGTGCTGCCCCGAAGTTTCAGATCTGAAAATTTGTAAGCTCTCCTGTAAGCGTCCCCACTCTTCTCCTCCTATACTGGTAACCTTCACCGATTCCTCTGCCAAAGATGAGGTGTTATCCAATTGGTCTAGAGTCAGATTTGACTATCCTGGTATTAGGTTAACCAGAGACCTTTCTTTGGCTAATCGCTCCTCTAATAGCTCTTGCTCCGGGATACCTGCTGACAACCCAGTTCCTGTAGTTCAATTGTCTCCTCTTCGACTAGATTCACTTGATGCACCAAATTTTCGGATTCCACCCCGAGTCAAATCTCTCCTCCGGTACGACATCGGCTCCGACAACTATCCGCTCTTCTCCCTGTCCCTCTTGGATCAAGTTCTTTTACACAAATGCACTAAGTCTCAGAAATAAATTGCTTGAGATTGAAGATCTGTTGACTTCCTCCTCTCCGCATATCATTGGAATCACTGAATCATGGCTGTCTGAAGATGTTCTTGATAGTGAAATAGTGGTTAAGGGGTATAATATTGTTAGGAAAGATTCATCTAAAGGGAATGGTGGTGGCTGTATTTTTTATGTTAGAGAAGACATCACCTTTTCCACCCTCCCCTCCCTTCATAATAGTCTCCTTGTAGGATATGATATATTAACACTTATTCTGGGGTCTCATACTCTTTGCTCCTTAGTTTATCGTCCCCCTTCTCTTCCTAATGCGTCAAATAGCTTACTTTTACAAGACCTTCAATTTATCTTTTCTAAGCCTTTTAAGCACCAAATCCTTATGGGGGATTTTGACTGCCCTTCCATTGATTGGCCCTCTCTGTCTGGATTCTCTAGTAGCTTTGATAACAATCTCCTCAAATTCAGCATGGAACATGCTTTTACGCAGCATGTTTCCTCTCCCACTAGGTACAGGGTAGGTTCCTCCCCTCCTGCCTCGATCTTATTTTTACAAATGGCTCCTCCCCTATTAGTCAAATCTCTTATCTTCCCCGTTAGGCAAAAGTGACCACAGCCTTCTTGTATTTGAAATCTTTCTCTCTTTTGCCGCTAACAATTTTTTCTCACAGACTTGCTCCTATTCCTGACTTTAGGAAAGTCGACTTTTCTAAATTATGTAGTTACTTTAAGTCTGTAAATTGGGACTCCATTTACACAAATAATGTTGAAACTTCCTATTCTAGTTTCTTAAATATATTTAATGAAGGGATTAAACACTTTGTTCCTTTTCGTGTACCTTCCCATTCGAAGCCTAAGCTCCCTAGGTTCATAGTCAGATCCATTATTAAGCGTAACAAAGCATTCGCATTGTCCAAATCTGTCAATCTCCCTTGTCTTCATTATGCTTACCTCTCGGAACGGAATAGGTGTTCAAACCTTATCAAGGCCTTTAAAGATAAGATGCTCTTTAAGCTCCTGAGCAGAGCCTCAAATAACAGAAGTCTCCTCTTTAAGTTCATCAAAAGCAAACGGTCTACTGAACTTTCTCTCCCTTGTCTCAAAGACGAAAAAGGGTCTCTATTGTCTAGGGATTTGGCTTGTAACAGTTTTAGAGATTATTTTAATTCTGTTTTCCAAACCACTAGCTCCCATTGTCCTCTACTTTCCGATCCCCCTTTAACCATTAATTCTTTGCACTCTGATGCCTCTACTATTCTCACTATTCTAGCTAGTCTCAAATCTTCCTCCTTTGGGCCTGATGGTGTTTTTCCTAGGATCCTCAAGGAGTGCGCAGAGGTTTTTGCGCCTCATTTAAGTTACATCTTTAACCTCTCTTCCTCCACTGGCTGCGTTCCTAACATCTGGAAATTAGCGTATATAAGGCCTATTTATAAATCGGGATGCAAGTTCACTCCCGAAAGTTTTAGACCTATTAGCATCTTATCATCTCCAAGTAAAGTTATGGAAAGGCTTGTTAGGTCCCACATTTTCAAATTAAATTCCATAAGCCCTGCTCAACATGGATTTCTGCCACGTAGGTCCTGCTTAACTAATCTAATATCCTATACTAACAGCATTTCTTCAATCCTTGACTCCAGCCCTTCAGTAGATGCTATTTACTTTGACTTTGCGAAAGCCTTTGACAAAGTCCCTCACAATCTGCTTTTAGGCAAGCTTAGGTCGTTTGGCATCACTGGATCAATTCTTTTTTTTCCTGGATCAAAGATTTCCTATCCAATCGTTCCTTTAAGGTTAGGCTAGGAGATGATCTGTCTTCTTCATGTAATATTACCTCTGGGGTTCCCCAAGGCTCAGTCTTAGGCCCCCTTCTTTTTATTCTTTTCATTAATGACCTACCATCAGTTGTAAACTCTAATATTCTTTTATATGCCGACGACGTCAAGAGCTGGAGTTCAAACCCAGAAGTCCTACGTCATGATGTTTTTAAGATTAATAAATGGTCGCTTGATAACTCTCTCCCGCTGAATTACTCTAAATGTAAGCACATTTCCTTTGGTAAGCCCTCTGGACATTTCTTCAAAATGTCCCCAGACGACACTCTTCCCTTGGAAACGGTTAAATCCATTACAGACTTAGGAGTTCTAATTGACTCATCCCTTAATTTCACGAGTCACCATAACAAGGCCATCCACAAATGTTACAGTCTGATAAAATTCTTCAACAGGAATTTAGGCAGCATGTCTCCGAAATGCGTTCGGCTAATTTACATGCTTTACATCAGACCCCATCTTGAGTATTGTGCCCAGGTCACTGCCCCTATTCTTACGTCTGACATCAAGAATCTACAAAAAGTCCAAAGGACTGCCTCAAGATTGCCAAGGTCGTACAGAAATATGCCTTATCAACAAAGACTTCATTCCCTTAAGTTGTTTCTTTTAGTTGATAGGCGGCTCCGGGTGATCTTATTCTGGTGCATCAACTTATTTCTTCTGGAACCTTTAGTCCCTTTTTTAACCTTGCCTGTAATTCATTCAGAGGGCACAATTTGAAACTAAACAAACCCAGGGCTTCCACGAGGTTAAGGTTACGGCACTTTTCTCACAGAGTCATTAATCATTGGAACCGTCTCTCTACTGAAATCGTCAATGCTCAATCTACTCAATCGTTTAAGCGTCTATATGACAACCAAGCTTTAACTTATTTCCGGTATTCCACTGTTTTTTTAGAGAATTTTTAAATATATTTTTTTCCATTAATATTCTATTTCCTCTTTATGATATGTTGATACCATTTGAACCGAGGATCAAAAGGAGTCTGACTTCTAATCAACTCGTGAATCATCCTGTATCCTGTAACCTGAAACCTGAAACTTTTGATCAGCACGTCATGTCAGTACATTTGTTTTTGATATAATATTATTAATATAAATAAAAAACTTAATATAAATTATAAATATTTTATATTTAACATTTGTTTATAAAAAATATTAAAAAAAAAATTAAAAATAGAATGTTTAACAATTTGTTCTTAATTTATATTGTTAAGTTTTTATTACACATTAGTGAGATTTCAAGCGCTCTATTTATTTTTGTTGATTTTGTTGACTGTCTTTTACAAGTTGGCCGCTTCGTAATGATTGATGAAGATGTTGAGTTAAAGGATCTTTTGGTTTGTTCGTTAAAAGAAAGTGGTGTTTTACCTAAGATTCAAGTGAGAATATTGTGCATTAGATTAATCTGATTAGGCTCAACTGAAAGCGGCTGTGTATTTAGCATTGGAAAAGCACAATTATGAGACACATTTACCGAATGATATTCGATCTAACCGTTCGGTTTTTTCTTCTGAAGATGGTATAATTTTAGTTTAGTATATTATTCACTTTCAGCAAGGCTTGATCATTGGATCCCTTTTAGTAGATTTTTTAAATAAAGCTCAACTGCAAAATACTTTAAACGTGTTAAATCACGAATGCCAAATAGTAATGGTGTTTTCAAATTTTTATCTGTGTTTAGGACCAATCTTCGCTTTTAGACCACAATGCTTTAGTTTCAATGTTTTCTTTAGACTTAGAAGACAGTTCAACTCCGGTACTTAGCAAAATTATTGAATCATATAGGAAAATGCTTTTAAAAAGTAAGTTTTTTTGAAAATCTGCATTTTGAATCAAGTTATTTTAGTAACCTAGTATAAAATAGAATTTTAAAGGTATTTTTTCATTGCCTGAAGTTTAAAAACAGTTAATGATTTTCGGATTATTATTGACTAAAATACGTAATTAAAATTACATTTGGTATTAGGAGAATATTATGTGAAAATCATTAATAGTTTTTTTGTTTTGAAAGGTAAACAGGATAAAAATTAGAGTGACTACATATTTTAAAGCATACGGGTTAGAATTATTTTAATCGTTTGAGTATTTTAATATTTTTACTGATTTACATTATACTGTTTATTTTCTCTCAGTAAGTTGGTAGAATGATGTATATATATATATATAAGTAACGTTCCTTTTTATGGTGTTTACAGCTTATTTACTATTGTTTATTAAACCAGCATTTTGTTATTTTTTGAAATATTTACATTCATATTTTATGTAATACTTTAGTTTTTTTCATTTACCAAATGACTAAATGATTAGAATATTTTGTTTAATTTAAATTTAGTTGTGTTTGAGTCACTAGGTACTTGTGGATTTTTAAGAATATAAATTAAAACGAGTACGATAGAATTTGTATCAGTTATTTTTCTAACCTAAGTTGGTTGCAGAGCCACCTCATTAATTCCAAGTTTTAATAGTTTCTCAAATGCCTAGTCGAGCACGAATTGAACTTGGAAGGATACAAGAACTTTCTTGGATTCCCTGCAATGACGCCAATGTTCACAGGAATTGACGAGGCGATTTTCTTTAGGGTTGACGCTGGTTCACGGCTATATATGGTAAATAGTTACTTTGAGATACCTTTTAAGCATATTGTGTGTATACTAGCACCCATTAACTGAACTGGAATTCAGTGAAAGCCCAGTTTATACCGTTGTGCACTCGATCCCTGATGTTATTAGTCAAGATGCTTGTTGACACCTAATTTAGTGGAATTGGATTTATTTTCATTATTTTACTATTCAATTACAGATAGCGGTTTTCAAAATAAATTTCAAGACGGAATAAAGTGAGTTTAAATTGTTGTTGATTTAGTGTTATAATATTTACAAATTGTTGCATAAATTGGAAATATTTTTTTAAAGATTTCGTTTTAGTTCCGAGGTTTCTGCGCATTACTGAATTCGGAATTTATATTGACGAGGTATTTTTGATACATCCACTGCTTTGTACTTAAGTTTCTAATTAAGGATTTTGGATGGCAATTCTAATTCTTCTATTTTGGATTGGGAAAACTAGTATATAACATGATGTTATATGAAAATTTTGTAACGTTATTTTCTTATAGTGTGATGATTATTTTAACATCAGTTATAAATATAATGTTTAAAGAAATAAACTAGTCATATGGATAAATTAAATAATACAATGCTGACCACTAAATTAATTCGAAGAGTTGTCATAGGATTATCACGTTTTACAGTAATACTTTATATATATATATATATATATATATATATATATATATATATATATATATATATATATACCGTATATATATAATGTTTTGAATTCCTATATTTCAAATATTAAGAAGGGTTGTTCTATTTCTTGCGAATTCTCTTGCAATCACATGAAAAACAGGATGATATTTAGTGAGAAGATTGCTAGCATTAGATGATCATTTATTCATTCATTCATTTGGTTGGTGACATGGTCACCTCTTCATTATTTCCCTTATTTATACGACATGTAGAACGATCGATTTCGATGGCTTGACAAGCGTAGACAAACGCGGAAGAATAA
This sequence comes from Cardicola forsteri, assembly GCA_025895645.1. Taxonomy (NCBI): domain Eukaryota; kingdom Metazoa; phylum Platyhelminthes; class Trematoda; order Strigeidida; family Aporocotylidae; genus Cardicola; species Cardicola forsteri. Next base: position 1,308,956 of record JAKXYG010000912.1, on the reverse strand, counting down.
CAAAGTTTCTTGGCTGGTAGACGGCATCCTTGTGACGTCGCCACTGTTCGCAAAGATTGACGAGGCCGCCTGTTTTTTTGTCAGGGTTATCTCCCTTAGCCCAAGGGCTACATATGATATACGTATACCTTTAGATACCTTTTAAGTATCCTGGGTGTATGTTCGCACCCACCCGCCGTAGCGGAAGCCCAGTTATACCGCTGTGCACTTGGACCCTGCTGTTATTAGTCTAGATGCCTAGGGGCATCTAGTCCAGGATGCACAACGTGGAGGACTAACAGTCAGGAATATCACCATCATTGGAAATTGAGACTTTATAAGCATTACTCAAATCCTCAGGATCATTAGCATCCCACATTAGATGATGGCATTTTGTGGAGTAAAAACCTGGAAATAATTAACATATTTGGGTGTGTTGGTGATACAGTCGCTTCTTCCGTATTTGAAAAACATTTTGAGCTATTGCCTTTATTTTTATCTAAGCTCAACAAACGTATCTTTATGACTGCGCTACCGTTTATGAAAATTGGTGTGAACGTCTAATTTTTATTTAGCTGTTTTACTTAGTCTAACGGCTACAATGGATATCTATTTACACCATTACATCAAGATGAAAGTCTAGTTATACTTCTGCGCACTTGGTCCTTGATCTGTTAGTTTGTGTCGAAAATGCGCTATATGGAAGTACGCATAATGGATTATAAGTATAATTGGAAATTGAGATTTTATAATTTATTTATTTTAATTTTCTACTTTGAATGTTTTATGAGAAACATCTTCTAGCAGTGAACTTTTTAGCAAAAATGAACGTGGACCCGCATTTAATGCCGGTGGTGGGATTTGAACCTATGCCTACCCAGTTCTAAATCGAGCGCTGTACAGCTGGACCACCACGGTACACAAGTATTTAAATCCTTAGAATCATTAGTATTCCAAAGTTTTATCGTGCTTGATTGGATTAATTATAAGAAGAATTTGATTAATGTATTGTGATAATTATTCAACTTACACAAGGTACAGACATCACAAAGCCTTGACCAAATATGAAACGGTTATTTTAGTCAATGTTTATTTTTAACTGCGCTTTTTGATTTAATAAAATTCGCACCTTATTATTTTTTTAACAATAATTATTGATTAATTTTGTATTTTGTACGACATGCTGATTGTAACATCTTGGATTGGTGACTTGCATGAAATATGCACATTTTGGACTTATCTAATTTAAAACACAGTTGCAATAATTACAATGTTAAACTGTTCATATTTAGGACATATTTGTGCATATATAATGAAGTCTGATTGCTAGGAAAGATTTAACTTTTAACAAATTGGCTTTTGGTCAATAATTTATTGTATTTCATACTTGACTATTATAATTTGTCAATGGGGTTTTTAAGGGATTATGTTTTTAGAAATGTTATATTAGTATCGTCAGATTCACTTGAATAATAAATTTACTAGGAGCACTGTACAGCTGTTTCATCCTTATTTGGAATCATCAGCAGCGCATACCTTTCAAGTTTTACACACATGAACTTGAACCCACGCCCTATCTGGTGTCAGGCCAGCGCCTTAAACCACTGAGCTACAGGTGGATGACTTTCGACCTGTAAATTTATTATTTATAGTGAATCTGATCAATTCTAATTGCCCAGTGTCCTCAAATACTGTGTTTATTAATTTTTAAAGTCGGTTTTGTGTAATTAATTTTTGACATTCATATATATATATATATACGTGGAACCAACTAGTTGCGCAGCTCCAATGCCAATATACCTGCAGATGAATAGAAAAATAATCCTAACAATGATCCTTGTCAATCAATAAACACCATAACTCAATTGCCAACCTTGTTCGCCACACCGGGAGTCAATAAGTTTGAATTTGACTTGATGCTTGTGGCAAACCTCCGCTTACGGACAGGGGTGTGATGTTTTTAGTTCTTTGAACGTCGCCTACTGTACATACTTAAAACAGATTAACATTACAACGCTAAAAATTATGCATATGTACATACATGGAACCAACTAGCGATGCAACAACACTTTGCCATAAGGACTTGTTTTTAATTATTTTATTTAGGTGATTTAGACTTGAAAAAAGTATTGTTTGTTCAAAAGAAAACAATTCTCGTTGCCAAAGGTGAAAAATACAATGTAATATAAGGGTAACGACTAAAATGAAGCACGATAAATAGTTGAAACATATATATATATATATATATATATATATATATACTAGACCCATATATTTATTTACACGACCACTTAATGAGAATTTGTGTTTTTTTTGGCATCGTTACTCATTGATCGATGCTTAATTTGGTATTTTTTCATGCCAAGTACAATATATTCGAAGTGTTTTTGTGTCCACACGAGAAAACATTAAGTGCATTGTGAGAGGTCAAAGGTTAGCGCAGAAGTTTAAACAACAGAGTCTATGTTGAACTGAACAAATAAGATTAAGTGTACAAGGACGTTTTTAAATGGTTGTTTTTGTAGAAAATAGGTTTTGTTAGTTTTGCTTATAAAGTTTTAATTTCCAGTAATTGTGATATTTCTGAGTTGTGCGTCCTACACTAGGTGCCCATAGGCATATAGACTAATAACAGCAGCGACCGAGTGGACAGCGATACAACGGGCTTCCTTTTCGGCGGGTGGGTGCAAGCATACACCTACAATACTTTGAAGGTATATACCATATATAGCCGTTGGGTTAAAAGATTAGACAGCTTCGTCAATTATTCCGAACAGTCACAAGGATGCTGTCTACTGTCTAAGAAAGTTTATCTTGTTTATGACGCCATCGGAGTCGATTGTTTAATATAGTGTATAAATATTGAATGAATAAATGAAGTTATATTAGTTATTACTTTTCGTATGTTGTGGTTGCTGTGCTATATATCATATGAGGGTGTTCATAATGAAGGACAAGATTCAAAATATTTTTGAATGTGAATGTTCTTACGTGTTCTTACTAGTTAAACGTTTTTATTTTATCCATTGCTGGCATTACAGTTCTTTTATTTGTCATTGTCTTATTATTTGTATGTAAGATGTTGTAGTGACATTACTCTACATCATTTTGTATGGCGTTTTGCTGATAGAAATGATGGTGATGTTGGCACCGTTATTGGTCTATTCGTGTCATGTCGATTATTGTACTTACATGAACCCTATTATTATTATTATTATTATTATTATTATTATTATTAAGAACAATACAGTTTTTTACTCGAAAACTGCTTTTATTAACACATTACGAAAGCACATGATTGACAAATTAAATGCTATTTAACCCACCAATGAATTATTTCCATCCGTTTTGCTTTTTAGGTCCAGTAAAATTCCGACTTTGCAAAATCGCAGAGCAAGTGTACCCATAAGGTAGTTGATCACTCATTGGTTTGTGTTTTAATTATTTTATTGTATTGTACTTGCATGTGTATGTATCTATACATGATTGATTGGTGGTACTTGTGTTGAATGTGCTCAATGATTGTTTATTACGAAATCGATATTAGTGTTTGTAGTAGTTGTTTATTCTTATTTTTGCTACGTTGAATGTTTTACGGGACACATTTTTTAGCGAAGCCGATCGTGGGTTCGCATTTAGTGCGGGTGATATAAATGGAACCTTATAGTCGGATATTTTGACTAGGTTAAAGTTGTATGAAAATTGTAACTGTAATTATAAGGAAACAACTCTATACTGGCAAAAAATTAAGCAAATTTTAAATTTTTTTGTGAACGGTAGCACTATTATTGTTTATTTGTTATCTGCAAGAAGTTTTCTTTTTATACAAAAGGTGGGATGCTGTTGTTTGTCCATCAATCATTTAAAAATGAATTAAGCAACCTTATTGTGATTAATCAATACATGAAATTTCTAAAAAACGGAGTCTTCCACTTTGCTATTTCGGTTGGGGTGAAGTTGTGTAAAAATTACTTTGTTAATTTTAAATATTTGTTTGATAGAGATTTGTAATAACATCAGATTGCCTAAACTTAGATATGAGGCGATGTTCGAAAACCTCAATTCAAACAATGTTCCGTTTTATGTGGTGCTGTAGTTTTCAATTGCATTGTGCTTTACGGTTGTACGTTTTTCAATTTATTTTCCTATTACACGTGGTTGTGGATTTTTACCATGCATGTATGCAAACTTATTCATCTGTTTATTACTTTGAATGTTTTACGGGCAACATTTTTCAGCAGTGGATATTTTAGCGAAGTCGAACATGGGCCTGCATTTTAGTGCCGGTGGTGCGATTTGAACCCATGCCCACCGAGGTCCAAATCGAGCGCTGTAACGGTAAACTACCCTGACACTTTTACAATGTTTTACTTGTAACTTTTCCTTCCAAATTTGTCTAGCAACTTTTCGTTGTCCCCATCTCTCAACGAATCAAATGGCACATCGAATAGTGTTCACTCTCCACGAACTGACGACGACCGTCAGTCAAATTACAGTCCCGTGGCAATCAGAACCATTCGAATTAGATCATCGCCCGATTCTGCTGACCAAAACGCTAACAGTAGCAAAGGGGGAGTAGGAGTCGTCAAGGAAAGCCGAACGAGGAATTCAAACTGCGTGGAAGTTGTCAACGGCAATCGTGGTTATTCAAGTCAAGTTAATTCTGTCAACTCGCCGCGGGATCAAGGTGAGCGCTTGTACTGTTTTCCTCTAGTCTAGACAATTCTCGATAGGCCCTGTTTATGGATATTGTTAGACAAGGGCATTTAATAGTTTTTTTGCATGCTGGAGTGGTCATCTAGCGATACAGCACTCGATTCGAACCTGGGCGGGCATAGGTTCCATTCTCATTATTAGGACTAAATGCGGGCCTACGTTCGGCTTCACTAAAATGTCTACTGCTGTAAGTTGTTTTGCGTGTAACATTTAAAGTAGTATATATTTATCAGACTGTCTCTTGTTAATCTTTTTAAGCATTGACGCACCGTCACATGGATACCGTCTATCAGTCAATAAATGTTGTTCTTTTCTCATGTTTGTTATACTCCTAATACAATTGGATGCGATCAATTTGATACACTGTAATGATTGAGAAGTAAGTGAAGAAATGACTACATTACCAACCACATCGATTATCGTTAGAAGCTTTGAAACACAGAGTTGGCAGAGGTGGCTAGAATACTTGACTCAAAACTGAGTGGCTTCGAGCCTCATTCCTGGTAGAAGATGTGAGTTTTCGTTTAGGGTTTGACTAAAACGCTGTAGTTTCCGTAAAACATTGAAGCAATTAAAAGCATGTAATAAAAATTATATATATATATATATATATATATATATATATATATATATATATATATATATATATATTGCTTGCTTTTTGATGAATTGTTTTATTTTATAATTTTTAACATGTACGCTCGATCCATCTGCATGTGTGGATCCTATGATGATGATTTTTGGTGCATGTCGATTTTGTTCGTATTCAGATACATTGATTGAATATAGTAATGAGTTTGATAGGTGAGTGAGTGTTGTCTCTTATTTGTGGCTTAAAGTGAAATTGTTTAAATTGCGCACGATTATGTTTTACTATGCACCTATCAATATTTATTATTTACTATTTTTGTGGATGGTGACGTGGTCATGTCTTCATAATTGAACGGTCAATTTTAGTGGCTCTATAAGCGTAACAAACACGAAAATAGCAGTTTTGTGACCGACAGATGATATCCTTGTGATGGGGCCACTGTTTACATTGATTAACAAGGTCGACTAATTTTTGTCAGGATTATCTCCGTTAGTCCAACGGCTACATATGGTATACGTTTATTTTAAGAGACCCTTTAACTACTTTGTGTGCATGCTAGCATCCATTTTCTAAAACGAAAGGCTCGTTATACCGCTGCACACTTGGTCTCCAATCTGCATTAGTCTGACTCTCGGTTGGACCACATGGAAGTACTGAGATCGTATTATTATCATTAGAAATTGAGACCTTACAAGCACTACTTATATCCCTAGGATTATTAGTATAGTGCATTGGATATGTGCTTCAAACATATTTGTTAACATTTAAACTATTATTATTATCATTACTTTTCTTTATATTTGGAAAGATTTTATTATTACGGTAGATAGAACGTGTTTGGAAACTTGTATTCCGATGACATTTGAATTCAAATTACTTACAAATGTTAATTGCTAAGTGGATGTTTTAAAAACTGGACAAAATTGAATGGTAGATGTTTTTATTTCGAATGACAGAAAAGAACAATTGTTGGAATGTGAATTATTAATTAGGATTGTTGGATGCTAATGTTTTTGAGGATTTGAGTAGTGGTCATACGGTCTCAATTTCCAACGATGGTGATATTCCTGACTGTTCGTCTTTTTTGTGGTGATCTTGGACTAGGTGCCCCAAGGCATCTAAACTAATAACAGCAAGGTCCGGGTGCACAGCGGCATAACTGGGCTTCCGCTACGGCTGGTGGGTACAAGCATACATCCAAGATACTTAAAAGGTATCTTAAATTATATATATAGCGTATGTAGCCGTTGGGCTAAGGGAGATAACCCTAACAATAAAACAATCGTCAATCTTTGCGGATAGTGGTAACGTTACAAGGATACCGTCTACTAGTAAAGAAACTTTGTTATTGTTCTAAGTTTTACGCTTATCAAGCAATCGTAATCGATCGTTTAATATGCCATACACATATAGAAATAATGAAGAGGTGACTATGTTATCAATCACAATAAATTAAATGAAATCTTTCACCCTCCATTTTTATTGTCAATATTCACCTTGTCACGTTTTCTTCTTTTCATAGAATATGACCGTAACACCTCAATTTTTTTTTTCAACTTCAATGGCTTTTAGATTTCTTTTAATAGCATCATTTTCTATTCTGTCTAATTTTGACAATTGATTTATTCTGTTCAAGAACTTGCTCCAACTGTCCATTTTAAAAGACTGAGTACATTTCATGTAGGTTAAAGTTTGGGTATTGGAGACTGACTTTAATTTCCGTTTTTACTAAACCCTTTTATGGGCATCGTGCTTGTGCTTTTTTGCCTCAATCTTTTGTATTTCTGTAGCACAAAAAGAAACGTAGTTGGATGACCAGGACATTGTCTTAGAAACAGTGGTTGAGTGGTTAAGACTCCGAAAACCTTGAATAGTGGGAGCGGATTGGTTTGGAATACTATGCGATCTTGAAATTGATGAAGAGATGGTTTTGCCACCAACTTTGGTTATGTGTATATTTTTCTACAAAGGAAAGTTTGTTAGCTTTGCGTTCTAAGCAGAGAGATGAAGCATAGACTTAGTTTTTATAGAGTTGACAGCAAAATTAATTTACAAAACGTATACTTGTTGTTGCTTCTCGCTAATGGGGAGGCAGAAGGTGTTCTATTAGCTGCCGAAAGGATTAAAGCCAACCATAACACTTTTCACCCGGATGGAAAAGAAAACCGGGCAACCAACGATTAGTTTGGATGGACATTATAGCACGCGAACTTAGTTCTTTTATTTATGCTCACCTCCGTCTAAATAAATTATTTAATTGGGCGTCCGATTGCTTACTCTTTGCAATTAATAGAGATCATTGGAGAGGTTTAATTTGGGATGTAATTAACATTTAAAGTCAGTATATCTCAAGTGTCGTTCATTAAGTGCACGTTGTAAAAGTTGATGTTTTGCAGGCTTTTGGTAATTTGGACTACCCTGAGCGATAATCATCGGTGGGAGATGTTTATCCCCGATGATGATATAACACTATTTCAACTTTGCAGTCCGAGGACCGCGGAGTCAGACGGGACAATAAGTAGCACATCTGGGCGGACAAATCGATCTGGGGAATTGTACCAAAGCAATGCGCGAGTCAAACAGACGTCATCAGCATCGCCAACGATGGTGCGACGGACTGCCAACGACTATCCAAACCAGTTGCGAAGCCCACCGTCATCGATCGTTCGAGTCTACGGCAGCCAGTCGAACGGGGACGCTGACGATCACGAATGTTCGGATGTCGATGAGAATGAAGATATTTTGGAGGTTTTGAAGGTTGACGAATTGGTAATTATTCATTCGCCTCTTTGTTTATTACCTATATATTAAACGATTGTCTCCTATGGATTGATAAGCATAACCAATCGTAGAGGTATAACGGGTTTTTTTGGCTAGTAGACCGTATCTTTGTGACATAGCCACTATTCGTATGGATTGACGAAGGCACATGATTTTTGTCAGTTATATCCTTTAGCCCAATGGCTACTTATGGTATATGCATATCTTCAGCTACATTTTGAGTACCCTGGATCATTAGCATCTCTTACTCAAATCCTTAGGATTATTAACATCCCAATGTACCTAACCCATTTTTTTATTTCCCATTATTCCAGTTAACCGAAGATGGCATCGATCGTACGTTGGACTCACAGCAAAGTTTGGGGTTGGATTATGTTGAAGATGTTCGATCATTGCGGAGCTCGTCTGTTCGTCCAACTCACACAACGTCCACTACGCAATCATCGTCACTTTTGTAATGATTTTTGATCAGCTCCAACGGTTTATATTCTCCAAGTTCGTATTTGAATCCTCCTAGTGTTGTGTAGATTTCGAATATCTATTTTTCCTCTTATTCAATTTCTGCTTTGAAATGAATTAACAACTTTGTCTATATTCATAATCCCATTTTAATTTTTTTTTTATTATGATGGGTTTGATTGTATATTTTGTGTGTTTCTAAAGTGTTTTGTTTCATTACATTGTTAAAATCAAAAATATTTGTTAATTTGGATTGCGTGTGGTATTGTAAGTGGATGCCAAGTTTTTTGATTTCTATTCCATTGCGAACGAAAGGTTTTTGTGTCATATTTTAACGAAGACGAGAAATTTATCGTAGGCTAAGATTTGTTGGTTGGGAATAGTAGTAAGCATCGTTGCAGTGCTGTGGTGTTTTGATTTTGCCAACAAAAACCTGGAATCCTGTTTTCTTTTTCAATCAATTTGGTAGTACATTTTGCAAGTTGGTTGGATAAAGATACGTTTGATGCTTCTAAATTGGCTGATTGCACATTGTTTATTTTGAAGAAAGTAGTCAATTGGATTATTGTGTACTGTGTTATAACAGGCTGACTTGGTGAGAGCGTACGGGTCTGGTTATTTCAAAATCGCCTTTCGTGTTGCAGTTTTGGACCAACCAGGTACGCAGTTGGATCTTGTCAACTCGACTTACTATACCAACAGGGATCTAGATTAATAATAGCAGGGACCGAGTGCACAACGGTATCTGGACTTTCTCTGTATTACCACTCAGTAAATGGGTGCTAGTCTACACCCAAGGTGCTTGACCGGTTAGGCTAGTGGATTTGTCAAATGGCGTCATCTCCGAAAAACATCGCTTCATCAATTCCTGTGAACTCTGGCGTTGTCACAAGGAACCGGTTTAGCCAAGAAACTTTATTTATTCCCTCCTCAAGTTCAATTGACATCTAACAAACATTTCTTAGGAATTTGAATTACTATACCAACTTGGAATTAATGAAAAGGTAACTGTAACCAACTTATATTATGTTATGTTTAATAGCCAAGATACTTAATTCGGGTGTTCTGTGAAGAATCGGCGATATGATTAGATTTGCGATTGTGTAATATGTCAAAACCCACAAATTTAGTACTGTCTAGTTTGTAATTCTCAATGATGCTACACATGCAATGCTAATGATTTGAGTGCCATGCTTATGAAATCTCAATTGCCGACGGTGGTGATAATCCTGTTTCTTTACCTCCATCTGTTGTATTATAGACTTAAGCGAACGTCGATTAAAGACCGAATGCAAAGCGGTGTGTCCGGGATTTTGGTTTGACAAATGAGTGCAAGTATATACTGAGGGTATCTTGAGGTTATCAAGGTACATATCTGTAATCTTTAAGCAGTTAGGCTATATGTGATTGTGAGATTTTATAAGCAATTGTTTGACTTCCATGAATACGGAAATAATGGATAAGGTAACTGTTACTAACTTACAGTTTTTAACGATCATAAGCTATTTTTCTACAAAACGTTTATTGACAATTACTTTAATTAAAATATTCGACTGGTGGATACGGTTTCTGCAGTGGCTAAGTTTGAGTAGAACCAACTACACTGCATGTGTTCAATTTCACTACTGGAATGTTGTTAGATTGTTGAAGTCTTGGTATACTGATCGAATAATGTATTATACGACACTGTGATATGGACTATGTTTTACGAAAAACGTACTTTTTTCGCAAATACTTATTAAGCATAGCCGTAAATGTGACCGAACTTAGTTCCGGTTGTGGACTCAAAGCCAATGCCGAGATTCAAGTCTGGTACTCTGCCAACCCTTGGTTACAAACGTATGTTACATCAATAACTTGACTACAATAGCAAAAAGATCAAATGGTATAATAGATATTTTCTTTTTGGAAAAAATATCTATCTACATGTTTTTTATTTACTGATTAATACTTTATTTGTACATCACTGTTTGCTGCTTTTTATACTGGGCAAAAGGCAGGGGAACTGGAATAATGAAGTAACAAAATGTGATTGGCAAGAATATTGTACATTTGGGTACATAATCTGTATTCCAAATAGGAATAGTTTACTGAATAAATGAATAGATAAATGAGGCACATTGATCACAGTTGTGAACGTTTTGTCAGGAATGATGACAAAGGCTGATTAACGCTTAAAGGCCGTTGGTTAGAAATGTATTGCAGCAATTGTAGACAGTTTAACACACATCAAACCGGGTTTTGCGAATTTCCGAAATGCGACGCCACAAGCGAATGACCGTCCCACCCCTACAACAAACAAAGGAAACAAAGACATAACTTTGACATTGACAAAAGTAAAAATTGAATGCTCTGTAGTTGTTGGAATACTAGACTCGAAACTGAGTAGGCATGAGTTCGAGTTCTACTGTCGGGACTAAATGCTTAAAGTGTTATAGGTGGATTATAACATTACAATGAGCTACTTGTTATGCCGAAAACTCTAACTTGCTAATCCACTAGTACCAGAGACTAAAATAGGAATACAACACACAAGGTTGAAACCAGAATAAAATATTTAAAGTAATGCAGATTATATATATATATATATATATATATATATATATATATATATATATATATAAACCAGCATATTGCCTATCAGTCGTCATTTTGACTTTACTGTGATTGGTCGACTGATTCACTTATTGGTCGTGATTCGATATCGTCCTAACACCCTCATCTAGGTTTTCGCAAAAGGCCAATTTGAGCAGTAACAATAAAATAAAAAATAATATAAACATCCAGTGTAGTTTATTAATATGCTAGTGAACCTGAGGATTTGAGTAATGGTTATAAAGTTTCAATTTCCAATGATGGTGATATATCTGAATTTTCCTCCTCTATGTGGTGCATCTTGGATTTGGTGTTCATAAGCATCTAAACTGATAACAACAGGTACCGAATGCACAGTAGTATAACTGGATTTTTGCCACGGCGGACGGGTGGAAGCATACACGTAGGGTACTTAAAAAGTATCTTAAGGTATACCTATACCATATGTAACCCTTGGGATAAGGGAGATAATCCTGTCAAAAAATAGGTGGGTTCGTCAATCTTTGCAAACAGTGACGCTTATTATCAAAATTGTTCAAATATAGAAATAATGAAGAGGTGACTATGTCACTTAGCACACAATAAATGAATTTCGCGTTATTGTGAAAGACACGTATCAACTTACCGCAACCCCATTTTCCACAAATCGTCTTTGTCTATCGACTCCAAAAAGTCTTCTTCATCAATTATATTGTGTTCAATCAACTTGCAAAATGAATGAATAGAAACAAAAACAAACCAATTTACATTGTAAATTGAAAAAAAATTCATTTACATTTGTCTATTCTAATGTTTCATTGTTTGGTGTTGTCATAGTAAAGTGGATTGTGAATTTAATTATTTCAAAACAAAAACAAAGCAAACCAATCGATAACAATGTGTTATATAGAATAAAATCTAAAATTTAATCATTTTTGAAAATGATATCTTATTGCGTAGTTGACCACTTATCGTTAATTTTTCTATTAGGAAACAATTTATCAATGGCGGGATGGTCTAGCGATACATGGGTTCGAATCCCACTACCGGCACTAAATGCACACCCACGTCCGGTTTTGCAAAAACATCCACTACTGAAATATGTTTCCCTTAAAACATTCAAAGTAGCAAACAAATTAAAAAAATAATGTATATATATATATGTGCAAAACAATGTTTATTACTTATTATTTGGTTCTATTTTAAACATTGTGTTCTAAGTCTTATTAAACCAACTTATATTTAGTTGCATAACATTCTATCACTATTAAAAAATGCGCATTTGGTATGTATTTTGTTTATTCAATTAAAATATGTAATTCTATGTATCGTACAATTGAACCAAAACAAAAGCAGTACATTCCATTACATTAGGTTTGTCATTTATTATTGAAGATACATTAACTAAACAAAATGTCTACTGCTGAAAAATGTTTCCTGTAAAACATTGAAAAACACAATTCTATTCCTTGTCGAAATTGTGCACAATGAAATTGCTTAAATTTTGGTTTGCATTTCTATTATAATCCCTAAGCGTTTGAAGAGACAACTAGGGCGCTGAATTCAAATCTGGGTGGACATGGATTCGAGTTTCATTATTGCTACTTTAGGCAGCCTTTTGTCTAAGACTTAACTAAATGTCCATTTCATGAAAAACGCATTTTCCATTATAATAATACGGTAAAAAAATGTTGATAGGTTGCAGAAAACTTGACTAAGAACCATATATATATATATATATATATAACACTTGTCTTGTACGTTAATTATTTGAAAATTAACTAGTAACCTAAAAGGTTTTTGTTATAGTTTTGTATTCTAAACATTTGTTCAAAATTCTAAGTGTTTATTCTAGACGACGTTAAAACATACATGTTATTATGCACATTTTTAATCAATAACTAAGTAACATTATGTTGAAAGCAAATAATTGTTTCAATTAATAAAAATATTTTATATTTATTTAATTTTACTCACTCGTTGTAAATCAGTAGCATCGATTTTTAGACTTTGAAACCATTCAGTAAGTGAAGAAAAACCGGTTTTCACTGTTAAAACATATAATAAAGCATACTATTAGTGTTACTATTGTTATTATTACTGTTATAATAATAATTCTTATTATTATTAATATCATCGTTACTACTATATATATATATATATATATATATATATGCAGCAGTACAATATCATGTTTATGCTTAGACAATCTAATAGTATTATATCTATTAAAACATGGATACCACTAGTCTATATTGGGTCTCTACAATTTGGTAATAATTACAAATGTAGTAACAATAGTATTAATAATAATAATAATAATAATAATAATAATAATAATAATAATAATAATAATAATAATAATAATAATAATAATAATAATAATAAATAATAGTAGTAATATAATAATAATAATAGTCATATAATATATAATAATAATAATATATATATATATATATATATATATATATATATATATATATATATATATATATATATATATATATATATATATATATATATATATATATATATATATATATATATATATATATATATATATATATACTATGCAGATGATATAAAACAAGCGTACTCGTATTAGAATAAGTAATTATACTATTATAAAAACCATCATAATGAAAAAATAAGCAATTAAATGTAATAAGTACACGAAATACATATGGAATAGATTTTACATATACATTCTCTTTTCAATTAATAAAATAAAGTTTAAAGTTAATGACTTTCATTTCTGCTTAAATTTTGTTATTTGTCAAAGTACTATGCAAATGTAATTTAATTAAATATAGGATTTTACTAAATTGAAACCATTAAAATTGACTTAGGTTTATAATTTTTTATTGGCATTAGTTGTGCAATTAATGCACGTGAAGCCATTAAAATAGTTACAAAATTAGAAATTTGATGTTTGAATATATTAATCAATTAAAATTCGGTAGATAAATTTGAGAATGCCTTCACATCCATTTCAAAAATTACGTAAAAAATTGCAAAAGTATTAAATCTAAATTAATTTGTTATGTCCAATTGTTTTTTCATAAAAATAAAAATTGAGAATTAAAAATAATGTCAAGTACTTAATAGTTCATTTATATATACTTAGAAATATTTATTTAAAAAGGCTGAGTCGGCCAAAATGGCATATTTTAAAAGCTAGTTCTATATACACGTGGATAATAAGTTGAAATTGCATTATTTTTTTAATAATAATTAGCTTATTATTGTTTTGCGTGTTTAAGTTCATTAAAAACGAACAATAACTAATTGCTAAAATTGATGTTAAATGAATATTCAAATCTGACCTGATTGTGATGTTATAGTAATTATCAAAATAAATATTTAATTATTCTAATCTATATAAATTTTAAAAAAATAATTTTTTAATTTTAAATAAAATTTTTAAAAGAAATCGAATAATTTACTATTTCCATTTAACCATGAGATTCCGTTCATCCGCTTAATTTTGCTTTCTGATTACATCGTAAGTGAAATGGATAGTAGTGATAAAAAATGTTTTCATTTTACCGAAAATGAAACATCGTCATTAAAGAATTAAAAAATGAAGGATTTTCACACAATAAGAAACAGAGCAATTGAATCTGGTTTAACTCTACAATCAGCAAAGGTTAAGCCATTTATTACGAAAAAAAACAAAAGGATGATAGATTAGCCTTTTGTAAACTATGGAGCGAACGGCACCATTGTTATTGGCGTTCCGTATACTTTGCCGATAAAACAATGATTCGGGACGAACCATTCCATTTTAAAAACAAAGTGTTGTGCAGGTCGAGTTTTCGAAAACATTTACTTCCGGTTGTTAGAAAGAAAGCCCACCCTCGACAAGTAATGTGTTGGTTTGCTATTAAGTATAATCAACCTATAAAATGGAGAATTATATCTGGTACCTAAAATAATGAAAAATTTGTTTCAGTTATGAAGGATGTTTTTTCATTATAAAATGCAATACACTTACACGGGGGTTGCTACTGTTTTTCAGAACAATGCTCCATGTCATACATCCAAAATGGTAACGTCATATTTATCTAAGTTCACTATATTTGCTTTATATTTACATTTAGACAGTAGAGGAGCTAAAATCGAAAAAACTATCTCTCCCTCTATTGCCACCTAACAGCCCGGATATCAATATTATTCAAATTTTTTTTTGGTATGCTAAAGCGCAACATTAATAAGCATACCGAAATTGAGGATTTATGTGAACTTATTCGGTTTGTTGTTCAATATGGGATGAAACAAGAATATATCAACACTCACATCGACAGCATTCCAAAAGGCGATTACATACATTATTCAATTTTTTAATTTTCTAATGTCTTTAATCATTTGGTTACTGAAAAAGTTGCATGTGATCCGTATTTTTATTAATAGTTGTCTCTATAAATCATGTTAATCATTTTACTCCAGTTTCGATTTTATACCAGTTAATATTTTATACTATTTTTTTAATTTATAATATATATGTCTATATAATTATATATGTTTTTTCAATTATTATATAGTATTGTATATTTTATAATCGAAGTGACGTTTTTCTTGCATACTTTATGTAGTTGCTATGAGTGGTTTTGGTTAAATAATCATTTTTTTGCTGTAATTATTGTAAGAGTTGTATATATATATATATATATATATATATATATATATATATATATATATATATATATATATATATATATATATATATATATATATATATATATATATATATATATATATATATATATATATTTATATATATATATATATACATACACACACACACACATATATATATATATAGTAACAAAATTATTAATTGTAATTTATTAACAAAATTTAAACGTACGTTTAACAGGTTTGATCCGTTTTTCATTGATACTCGTACTAGTAATTTTTTAAGTACAAAAGAATTCATTTTTGACTACTTATAAGTAGACTATTAAATCAGTTTTAAATTTGATGTAATATATTTTTAAAAACTGTAATAGATGAATATATTTGACTAGATTTTACATGCCAAAAATATATTATTAACATTAAATTGTTTTTTCATAAATATAAACAATTTTTTAAATGTATCGATTTTTAAGTATTCCCATTATAGTAGAAGATATAAGGTTATTTAATTATAATTTTATTAAACCTTAAACATTAATATATAAATCTTTGTTTGTATCAAGATAGCATAATTTAAAAATTCTTAATTTATATTCCCATTACATATAGGTCAATCTTTTTTGCTACAAAATAATTCTTAATTTTTTGTTCTCGAAAATAGAATGGGGTTTAATTCACGGTCAAACTAATAATGCACACAAATTTGAATATGTATAAAGCTAATAATATTTTATTTAAAAGCGAAAACCACATGCATCAAGTCAATCTTGTTAGATTGCATAATTGCACTTATTTTTTTAAATAAATGTTTTCTAGAGAAAAGTAAACAAAATTTAAAAAATATTTGTGATACTTTTTAATAGAAAACAAACAAATATATAGTATTTTTAATTTGTTTTAAAAATATATTGATTTATGTTTTCTTATTTAAAAATTGAATTATTTGAATAAAATTTAGGATAAATTTCTAAAATAAAGTATGCATTTATTAGCATGGCAATTATTAGAAAACTCGTATATTAATTGCAATTGAATGACACACTTATGATGAGTCTTTATAATTTAAAATAAATCCTTTTTTTACAATTCATTATGGTATCAAAATTGGGGGAAGACATAAATAATGTGTCATGACATATTTTTAAAAATTAATTCTACAATTTAGTTTACTTTTTAACTTGTAATATTTTTAACACTAATAGAGTTTTTAAAAACCTCAATAGCAATGTTAAAACAATAGTGCAATCCCACCTTAATCGGTCCTCAACTCACTTTATTTATATTTACTAATGTTAATGTTTTGACGGGAAATGCATCTTTTAGCAGTGGGCATTGTAGCAAAGCCAAACGTGGGCCAGCATTTGGTGACGGTGGTAGAAATCGAATCCATGCCCACCCAAGTTCGAGTCCAGCGTGTACCGCCAGACCACATCGGCACAAACAAACAGGAATGAGACTGAAGTGCAAGACTAGCAGTTCCATACCTTCGTGCTGAGATTTTACCTGCAGCTAAAACGCCATATTCAAATAGGGATCTTAATTCAACTGGG
This sequence comes from Cardicola forsteri, assembly GCA_025895645.1. Lineage (NCBI taxonomy): Eukaryota > Metazoa > Platyhelminthes > Trematoda > Strigeidida > Aporocotylidae > Cardicola > Cardicola forsteri. Next base: position 1,291,664 of record JAKXYG010000912.1, on the reverse strand, counting down.
AGTGGTAAATAGTGTGCTTGTAACAAAACTGAGCTAAGTACGCACATTCTAAAACATATTTTGTTGTATATTTATTGTTGCTGAAAACAAAACAGAAAAAAATTCTCAGTGGAGTAGTAGTAGTAGTAGTAGTAGTATTTTTGTTATTCAGTAAATTGACTACATTGACAATAATGAATGCATAAAAGACTGTGCCAAACACTTACTGGTCAAAAGAATCGTTCTTTGAAAAATGCTTGTTTATTGATGAGCTGTAGAGTAGTTGTCGATTGGTTCTTAAATTATAACGCAAATGGTTATTAGACAAAATATTTCCACGTAAATATTTGTCTTTGTCGGTAAATCTATATATATACAGCCATTTTAAAAATTAACGTAAAAAATTGCAAAAGTATTAAATCTAAATTAATTTGTTATGTCCAATTGTTTTTTTCATAAAAATAAAAATTGAGAATTAAAAATAATGTCAAGTACTTAATAGTTCATTTATATATACTTAGAAATATTTATTTAAAAAGGCTGAGTCGGCCAAAATGGCATATTTTAAAAGCTAGTTCTATATACACGTGGATAATAAGTTGAAATTGCATTATTTTAATAATAATTAGCTTATTATTGTTTTGCGTGTTTAAGTTCATTAAAAACGAACAATAACTAATCGTTAAAATTGATGTTAAATGAATATTCAAATCTGACCTGATTGTGATGTTATAGTAATTATCAAAATAAACATTTAATTATTCTAATCTATATAAATTTTTAAAAAATAATTTTTTAATTTTTTTAAATAAAATTTTTAAAAGAAATCGAATAATTTACTATTTCCATTTAACCATGAGATTCCGTTCATCCGCTAATTTTGCTTTCTGATTGCATCGTAATTGAAATGGATAGTAGTGATAAAAAATGTTTTCATCTTACCGAAAATGAATATCGTGTCATTAAAGAATTAAAAAAATGAAGGATTTTCACACAATAAGAAACAGAGCAATTGAATCTGGTTTAACTCTACAATCAGCAAAGGTTAAGCCATTTATTACGAAAAAACAAAAGGATGATAGATTAGCGTTTTGTAAACTATGGAGTGAACGGCACCATTGTTATTGGCGTTCCGTATACTTTGCCGATGAAACAATGGTTCGGGAGGAACCATTTGGCTTTAAAAACAAAGTGTTGTGAGGGTCGAGGTTTCAAAAACATTTACTTCCGGTTGTTAGAAAGAAAGCCCACCCTCGACAAGTAATGTGTTGGTTTGCTATTAAGTATAATCAACCTATAAAAATGGAGAATTATATCTGGTACCTAAAATAATGAAAAATTTGTTTCAGTTATGAAGGATGTTTTTTCATTGTGAAATGCAACACACTTACACGGGGGTTACTACTGTTTTTCAGAACAATGCTCCATGTCATACATCCAAAAATGGTAACGTCATATTTATCTAAGTTCACTATATTTGCTTTATATTTACATTTTAGACAGTAGAGAAGCTTAAAATGAAAGAACTATTTCTCCTCTATTGCCACCCTAACAGCCCGGATATCAATATTATTCAAACTTTTTTGGTATGCTAAAGCGCAACATTAATAAGCATACCGAAATTGAGGATTTATGTGAACTTATTCGGTTTGTTGTTCAATATGGGATGAAACAAGAATATATCAACACTCACATCGACAGCATTCCAAAAAGGCGATTACATACATTATTCAATTTTTTTAATTTTCTAATGTCTTTAATCATTTGGTTACTGAAAAAGTTGCATGTGATCCGTATTTTTATTAATAGTTGTCTCTATAAATCATGTTAATCATTTTACTCCAGTTTCGATTTTATACTAGTTAATATTTTATACTATTTTTTTAATTTATAATATATATGTCTATATAATTATATATATTTTTTTTCAATTATTATATAGTATTGTATATTTTATAATCGAAGTGACGTTTCTCTTGCATACTATGTAGTTGCTAGAGTGGTTTTATTAAATAATCAGTTTTTTGCAAGTAATTGTTGTAGAGTTGTATATATATATATATATATATATATATATATATATATATATATATATATATATATATATATATATATATATATATATATATATATATATATATTACTCAACACAACACTTGTAAAAATATGAACTTTGACATCGGTTGATTAAACCCTGATTATTATATATTTTTATATTTTTCAAAGAATCATTGTCCAGTTTAGAGTTGTACATCAACTGTGTATATTATGTGCATTGCTGATGTTGTTCTACTTGAACTGTGCAAAAACATTTGAATATTGAATAATGTGATAATTGTGTTTACATGTTGTCTAATGATTATGTTATACAATGTGTGCACGTTACAACGTCCATATGTGATTTTATGTAAAACAGATTTAAAACTAGACATCATTTAGATAATAATCTTTTTATGAGAATTTAAGTAATGCTTATTTAGTTGCAATTGTCAATAGTCAATATATTATTGACTGTTAACTTCACGTGACGTGTCTTGGAGAAGGTACACAAAAGAGTTTAAGCCTTACATGAGTGGGTGTAAACATACACCAACTATACTTAAAAGGTATCTTAAGGTATACGTGGACCATATGTAGCTATTAAGCTACAAGGAATAACTCAGATAAAAAATTAAGCGAGTTTGTCAATTTGTGTAAACAGTGGAGCCTTTTATTAACCTAACATTTTTGTTATTCTTTTACTTTTGCTATGCTTATCAAAACAATTAAAGTCGATTGTTTAATATGTTGTACAAATATAGAAATAATAAAGTGGTGATAATGTTATCATCAATTACGAGATTTTTATTATTACTTAAAATAACTTTATGTTCCAAAACATTCAAATAATGTCAATAACAAATTGAAATGAACAACAACAAACCTTTGGCATCATCTAAATTGGTTGTGTTCAAATCAGTCAAATTGGATTTTGGTCCGTTTGTTTCACTGTCGTTGTTCAATGACAAACTGACTGAGTCGGGTATGTGGGAATAATCATCGAGCATGTCCGACTTCCTTATGGCCGACGTCATTGTATGCGGCCTGTTTGTGAAGGTTACAGACATGTGATTTGAATTTCCCAAGTCAATGCAATCGGTCGAGTCTGCTGACGAAATTCCCATCGATGTAACATCCTGCAGTTTGTCCGAATATGTTTTGCGACGATCAAGGACGCGTTTCATTTTGACACCATGAGGATCTGTATATGGATATTAGAAAGTACATTTCATTGTCGTAAAGAGGAATATGCATTATTGTTTAATACTGTTTATTATCATTATCATTGTCATTATTATTATTATTATTATCATTATTATTTTTATTGTTGTTATTATTATTATTATTATTATTTTTTTTTAATATTCATATGTAAACTATTATTTCGGGCTGACCAAATAATTGAGACAGCAAATTACATTTACCCAATTCTGGAGAAGTTTAAATCTAATTCCTAACATAATTTTAATCTCATTATCGACACTTAAAAGACATGTTTTCATATTAAAAAAAAGTAATTGTTGTATTATTTACAATGCATTATAATTGTAGAATTATAAGCATTCATAAATTCTATCAGTTTCCAAGAATTTTGACAGTTTTATCACACAAGTGCGGGGTATTTAAACTACATTGCCCACGTTAAAAACGTCAAAACATTATTGTTTTTAAATACTAAAATCCAAAATACTTTATTGTCTAGGATAACAATAAATAATCAAAGTTAATTTTTCCAAAACAAAAATACTCAACATACATTCATAAATAGCAACAAAAGTCCTTTAGATTGCATAAATCAACACTGTACTTACGCTGAACGTAATGCTTCACTACATTTATTGCATCCTTAATCCATTTGTCCCAAGCTAAATGCTGATGCGGATGCATAATTTGATTTTTCAATGGCGAATAGATAATTTTGGACAGTACGGCAAGAGAAAATCGTAAATAGGTACAAATGCGAGGCGTGCCTAAGGGCAAACACGAACTAGTTCTTTGATGTCCGTGTGAAGCTTGGTATATGTATAACATGAAGCGCGCTTCAAGGTTCAAATCGGATGCTTTTGGTCTAACCTCGTCGGCTTCATTTGGCTTGGGTGGACTTAGTTCGATGTATTGATGATAGTCGGCAGAGAATTTGGCAGCCGAAGTTTGCAAATATTGATTGATATGCGTCCATGTTGAATCACCTCGAAAATGATGGATAAGCATGTCCAGCATAATCTAACACAGTATGAATGGTACAATGAAATAATAATTTGGGAAGGGATGGATGATTGAAAATATTTGTATTGAATGCATAATGTTCATTTTAGATAGGAAATTGATTTGGAAAACATTTACATATCTTTCTAATCATCTTGAGGACTTGAATATTACTTATAAAGTTCCAAATGAAAATTAAAAAAAAGTAAACTGTGAGATAAATTCATTTCGTATATTCTCGTCAGTCACAAACAAAAAGTTTTAAGTTTTAACGATGAAAATATTGCTACTACGTGATGCATCCTGCACTAGGTGCATCTAATTGCCTAAATGGATACATCAGGAACCGAGTGTACAGTGGTATAACTGGGTTTCCACTTTGATGGATAAGTGAAAACATGCATCCAAGATACTTAAAAGGTATCTTAAAGTATATGTATACCATAGATACGGCCGTTGGACTTAAGGAGATAATCATAACAAATAATGAGGTGACCTTGTCAATCTTTGCAATCAGTGACACCGTCACAATAATGTCATCTACCAACTAAAACTTTATTACACTTCTGCATTTGTTACGTTTATTAATCCATCATAGTTAATTGTTTACAATACTGTACACATATAGAAATAATGAAAAGTGACAACGTCATTAGCTACAGCAAGTTTTTGAATTCGACAACAAACATATCCCTGATTTGCAGTTCTATATGGTGCATTTTAGACTAAGCGGAACAGATATCGAGTAGGCGATAGTGTGTCTGTTTCACAAGACATCGATTGCAACGGCATCCAATGTCTGATCGATGGAAATTTCGATGCTATTTTTTAACTAAAGAGAATTACAATTCTCTTTATATTCCCTACGCCTACGCTACTTCTTTGATATACAAAGTGATTAATTAACGTGTTTTGCAAAACATTTCCATTTATTTTACCATTTTGGTGAGTGACGTGATCACCTCTTCATTATTTTCCATATTTATACGACATAGAAACGATCGACTTCGATGGCTGAATAAGCGTAGCAAACGTAGAAGAATGACGAAGTTTTTTGGCTAATAGACGGCATCCTTTTGTCGGCATCCCTGTTTGCAAAGATTAACGAAACCGTCTGATATTTTGTCTAAGTTATCCCCCTTAGTTCAATGGCTACATGTGATATACATATAATATACCTTTTGAGTAGCCTGGATGTATGCTTGCACCCAGTCGCACCCAGTTATACCGATGTGCATTCGGTCTCTGTTCTTATTAGTCTAGATGTCAATTGACACCTAGTTCAAGATGCATCACGTGGAGGAGAAACAGTTAAGAATATCAACATCATTAAAAATGGAGACTTTTTAAAGCATTATTCAAATCTTTAAAATCATTAGTATCGCAAAACATTTTTGCAATCTGAAAATACGGCATATTTTAACCTTGAAGTAAGGTGACTATAAAAGGACGTACTTGATTCAAATTGAATCCTATTATGTCATCTTTGACTTTAACCGACTTTAAATTTGATAAACTGCACGGTTTAAGAATGTGCTTAACAGATGTTTCGTAATAATCAGATGAAACAGATGCCATTTTGAATTTTTGAAATGAATCCAATTTGACAGACGATGGACAAGTGCTCATTTCGTATTGCCAACTTTCATTAATCTCGGTTTTTTTCATTTCCAGTGCTTGGGCCAACAACCTCTTTGCATCTGCGTCCTGCATATTAGGAAGGAAGGGGTGGAAAGGCATACATACAACAAAAATCATAGATGAACGAAATGACAGTTGAATGGTAGAGAATTTGACATGTCAAAAATAACGCTAATTGGTTGAATAATGATGATTTAGTATTATGGAAACGTACTCGAATCGATATTCGAAACATGGAATAGCAACACTTCATAGATTGTTATTTGGCATTTATATGGACAATTTATTAAACCAGATGTTGCTACTAGAATGTTTCTCAATAACACATTGCAATTCTTTCCTACTGTGTTGCATATTGGGGAGTTATCAAATTATCTCACTTATGTAATCTATTAATTTATGTAGTAATAACTGTTAAATGCTTTTATTATCGTTGTGCTTACTAATTTATTGATTAATTTTAAATGGACCAATCAATTTCCAGGGTTCACCATATTTCGTTTTCTAATGACTTGACCAATTATATCAATTGCATTTTTGTTTTTGGGCTAATGTATGGTTAGATGTTAGATGGCACTCTAACGGTAGATGATAAAACCAACCACGAAAAATGCAATTAAAAAATCCTATTGGTGATTATACACCCGCAAAAGGTTATCTAACTCTTACTGGTTCCTTTTTTTTGCAACTTTTTCTCATAGTTGGTTTTATTATTTACCACTCTAACGAATTTTGCTAGCTTAAATAAATACAACTTTAAAAAAATTGTTTTTGGATTAATTGCACGGTGCCCAGGGACTATTTGTAGTTATATTAGACTGCAAACGATTCTTTTAAAATTAACGTAAATGTAAAGTCTACGTGCAAATAATTGCTCACTACAAGCATTTCTAATCGTAATCCAACATACTTGTTTGATAATGTAAAACGGATCGTTAGACAATTCGCTTGAAGGATTGGGAGATTTTGGAATCCAGTCAAATGGATTTAAATTTGTTACACTGGGACTACGTTTAGTTCCTTGATCTTTGTTGTTCAATAGGTCCAATGAAATATATAAATGGAATATATAAAATATTACAGCATGTTTTGATTTTGTAGTTTTGATTTTACTTTTATTAATTATTAATTATCCTAAAGGACTTATGAAATGCTTATAGTCGTAATTTTCAATGACAATCTTGTTTCTGTACATTTATATAGTGCATCCTCAACTCAAAATACATCGATCAAGGTTTGAGTAAACAATGGTATGGAGCGAAAAATTATTCCGTGTGATTATGTTGTTATCAGCACTACGTTTCTACTTGTTTTCTACTAATTACCCAAATAAGGACCTCTTGTTGTTTCTGTACCAATATGTAGTTTTAACAAAGAAAAGCATGTTAGCCTTAAATTCCAACTGTCCTCATTTTTTAATTTCACTTGGAACCAACTACGCAAAGTTTACAATATATTGGTGAATATTGACTCATTCCAAGTTCCATCCAAATTCTACGTATGTAAGTAAAGTTACTTTTGTATTGATACATTCAAACAAGTGAAACAAAGATGGGCAGTCATTAGTTAAAATTTGAGAAAAAACTAAATGGAATAGATTAATGAAAATGTTTATCACATAATCGAATATACATTTTTATCCTATACTCTTTAGAATGAAAAAGATTGTAACAATAATAATAATAATCTAATCTGCCAATAATGATAAAACGTGTTTAAACTCATGTACATCAAACTTACCACTAATCATAGATGGTGTCAAAGATTCAACCGATGAAACTGACGACATTTCGTATTCGACTTTATCACCAGGAACAACTAAATTATTTGTACTTCCATAACAATTACGGTCTAAGTTGTGTAATTTGGTGTCTGTTCAATAAACATTAAAAAACAAGTAAACATTTGTGCAACTGTTATTTTGTGTATATAATCTATAACTGTTTTAAGAGAAACATTTTATAGCAAGTAGACAATTTGGCAAATGTAAACCACATACCATTGTTGTTTAAATTACTGACCGTAAGTTGCGCACTGGTTTTGACATTATTATTTGATAGGGATCTGTATAAAATAAAACAAGGTACAATTGAAAGCCAATGGCTAGTTATCACTGAAATTAAAATAAGATTATTGACCACTGAAAAGCATTATTATGTATTATAAAATTTATTAATTGTAAAATGGTATTATTAATTAAAATTTCCAAATTTAAATTGTGCTATTACTAAAAGTACAAACCGATATTATATTATTATTATTATTACAAAACCCTTATGCTTTAAAATTGGCATAGGGAAACAAAATGATTTCATGTTCTTGAATATTTCGACAATATTTTTATTTAATCCCATAAAAGATTCATTTCAATGAGATATTTCCCAATAGTTCTCGGTCAAGGTTTTGTGGTCTACCCAACCTTTTGTCATTAACAATTGTGCATTCCAAAACCGTTCTTACTGGTTTTTTGAGCAGTAAATATAGAATTCGACCATGTAATTTTCTTCATTTAATTAAACATCGCGTTTTCTTTCAGATTTTACTCAATCCTATTATCTAGATCGTGCCACAATTTCTCCAAAGGAATGGCGTCTTCTTATTGTTTCTGTAACAATATAGTTTTTACAGAGGCCACATTGTCTAAAAATAAATATTTATGCTGAGTTGCTACTGATTCTGAGTAATGATCATAAAGTCTCTATTTTCAATAATAATGATATTCCAGACTGTTACCATTATGTGGAGCATCTTTTATGAAGTGCATCTATGTACCTAGATTAACACAACAGAGTCTGAGTGTACAGCTGTATAACTCAACTTTCGTTTTAGTAGATGGATGCAACTATGCACCCTAGATACTTAAAAAGTGTCTTAGGGTATATATACTATATCCAGCTCTCGGACTAAGAGAAATAATCCGGACAATCAATCTTTGAAAACAGTGGCGCTATCACAAGCATATCGTCTACCAGCTAAAAAACGTTGTTATTCTTTTACATTTACTACGTTTATCAAGCCGTCAAAGTTGATCGTTTAATATTCTGTACAAATATAGAAAGAATGAAGAGGTACATTACCAACTAACCAACCAAGCAACCAACCAAATGAATGAATAATTATTTGTATAAATTGTAAACATTTGAGAATATTCAGCAATAGGCTTACATAAAATAACACCTGTTAGTATTGAACAATTAATAAAAATTAGCACAAGATAACTAAGGAGATAGACGTGTATCAGGATGGACATGAGTTTGATGTGGGCTTGTATCTAGGGCTTTGATACAACTCCATTTTTCAAAAAATGTTTCCAGTTATGCATTCAAATTCCTTATGCAAAACACATAAGTTAATATTGTGGTTTAGTGCTTTATAAAAACTGAAAATGTTTTTTTCTTACAAAAAACTAGAACTTATTATTATTATTATTATTATTTAAAAAATTGAAGGAGCATGAGGGCAATAAGATTGTTCTATATAATTGTACATTAAATTTGGAGCTTTAAAAATCGTGTATATCGGAGATTGAAATCCTATTCGGAATGATGCTGCTTTTACCTCTTATGAAACTTTATTGTTGCTTTTTCTGTTACTGTTACCTTGTTACCCCATGCTTGTTTACAAAGAAAAAGAGTTTTGTAATAATAATAATAGTAATAATAATAACAATAAAAATACTCACCTCATAAAGAGATAATCGGGAATAGTTGTACGTACTTTGTGTGTGAGTACTGGACCGCATGTTGCTATAAGTTAATAAACATAATCAAATTAATCATTTGTTCAGTTAAAATGAACAAATGTTTAACAGTATGAATAAAAATCAAATTTATTTGTTAAACATTTTTGACTTGCAGTTCAAAATGTAATGGTTTAAATGCAGCATAAATTTTTATGTTGCAAAATTATGAAACTTTATTATTATTATTCTTTTCAATGTTCAGAACAAGTTTTAAAAACGTTACAATCACGTGTTGCAAACATTTACTAGTACTTGTTTAAAATATGTTATTTTATTTAAAGCATTGGGTTCCCTTTATAATTTCAAACAAAAATATTAGATGTAAACTGTGAGATGAATTCATTTCGTATATTCTCTTCAGTGTGGATGGAAACAGATTCAAGTGTTTTTAACATATTAGCAGTTTGAGTAGTTATCAACACTTTAAAGTAAACATTAAAGTTCACTCGATGTTTTGTTTGAACCAAGTGACGTAATATGTGCATGTATGTATAGTTATAAATGTTAAGTTAATTACATCATATAATTATATATATATATATATATATATATACTGATTCTTTATATGTTATTATATGTTGGTTGATATACCAAAAACAACTCTGCACCTACAACATCTTGTTTTAATCTCAATATTGCGGTTAAAATGTTAAGACGATATCGAATTACAATCAGTAAATGAAACAGCCAACCAATTACAGTGAAGCTGAATGTAGGACACAGATAAGGACCTGCCTAACTAATCCCATTCCTATATATATATAACCATATATTTTGTATTATTTAGAATATTTGAATCTGGTATGAACCTTGTGTTGTGAGCCCTAGAAATAGTGGGTTGGCAAGTCAGAGTTTTCAGCATAATAAGTAGGTCACGGTAACGTTAATCTACCCAACACCCAGGCATAACAGTATATATTTGTAATACAATGTCTTAATAGTATGATAAAATAATTCGGATGATAAAATTTCAGCCAAAGAAAGTGAATTAATTCATAAAATAATTGCACGCAACTGTTAATCACTAACATTAATCAATAAGAATTCCCCACTTTTTTGTAACCCTTCTTGGTGCAGGTACTAATTGAATTAAAAATATTTCCACTGGTGTACAAGTTTACCGACTTGTACCTATTAAAGACAAATTAATTTTGTAAATAAATTTGAGTAAAAATTGTTGATTTCATTTATGTATATTTATGCAAAATAGTAACATAATTGTTCGAATCACATTTCTTTAGAATGCTAATAATCTAAATAAAGTTGTGTCAAGATTGGATGACATCAGTGTGGATTAACAGTAATTATACTATCTTTGTAGTAAGGAAAAAGATGGCTCATATCCTTCTTATATCCAATAATTCGGCTAATCGAAGCTCAGCCAAAGATAGTGAATTAATTGAGTCGACTAATAAAATGACTACATTCAAGTGTGAACCGATAGGTATAAATCAACAATAATTTTAGCTTCACTAAAATGCTAAATAATCTAAATAAAGACACTTAAAAATTAGACACAAATAAAAACAGTATTTTCGTATATTTCCTAACATTCATTGTTTTGTAAAAAAGCCTTATTAATGCATTTCTAAATAAATACACATTGTACTACGTACCTGGTATCTTTTTAATTCTCATAGGTTTACCTCGTTTGAGTTTTCGTGCTCTAAAGTAAAAATTTTCATAATAAAATTATTACACATTTGAGTAATTTTGTTTATTTTGAAAAAATAAATAGAAAATAACTAAACAATTTAAAAATTTGGTTTTATTACTTTAAATAGAAATTACCGTTGAAGGTTATCAGGTTAAATGGTACCATTGATTATAAGCATTAGGCCAAAGTGATTCAAATAATCAATTAGCAAGAATTGTGTTTCAATGCAGAACAAACATATTCCATATATAATTCATCTGTGTCGTATCAAGCAAGATTTTAAACCAACCCAGAAAATGTGTCTTTCAAAGATCAATTGTGCCATTCGTCTATGTTTGCCTTATCAATATTGTCATGTTCTAGGTAATCTAATTTTTGCTGTTATTTTGTTTTCAAGGCACGATTCAAATTAAACGTTAAATTAAATTCAAACCAATTTTATGAATTGACAACTAATCAATACTTATCAGTTTTTTCCATCAAATAAACAATGTAATATAATAATAATAATAATAATACAATTATTCCGGAATGGTAGAGTTAATAGAGCACTGGATTCACAAACCAAATTGAACATTAAATGCGGGTTCTCCATTTTACTAAAATGTTTTGACTAAATGTCTTCCTCTTGCTAAAAAGGTTATTGAAAAACACAAATATTTAATTAGTAAAACAAGTAAAATAATTACGTACAACATTTCGATAAATGGATGTTTCAATAATTCCTTTGCTTTGGCTCTTATTTCGGGATTTACAATAAACGTTTGTAGCAAAAAATCGCGGCATGTGGGCGTCACCGTTTCAGGAATGTCCGGATGTTGTTCGGTTGAGCCAATTTTCCAAATTGCCGCAGGTACATCGAGCTATCAAGAATATACATATATATATATATATATATATATATATATATATATATATATATATATATATTAGTATTGTGTTGATTACTGTACAACTAGCATTATGCTGAGGTTGGTTTAGCTGTACATCGCTCGACTCAAACGTGGGTAGGCGTGGGTTTAATCTCCACCACCGGCATTAAATGCGGACCCACGTTCGGGTTGGCTAAAATGTCCACTGCTAAAAGATGCTTCCCATAAAACATTTGAAGCAGTAAGAAATGGAAATGCATATATATTATTTATTTGTCAAACAAACTGTATAATGTATTAAATACATCTTTGTTCAAGTATTTTGGCAAATATGAAAATTATCAGATAATATTATCAACATATATTAGCAATACAAATGTACTTTTAAAATGTGAAATTTCAAACTTTACATCTGCAGTCAATTTATTTTTCAACATAACGAAACTTACCGTGTGATGAGGCCTCAAACCGGTCAACATTTCAATTACGGTGCAGCCAAAACTCCAAATATCGGCCGGATAGCCATAGGAAGAACTTCTTGAACTTTTAATCAATTCGGGGGCCATGTAAAATGAAGTTCCTAAAATAATCAAACATTAAAATATTATTAATCAATTGACTGTATAAAAACCATAATTTTAATTTACCTTTAAACGTTTTGGCCCGTTGCATCAAACCGGTCAGACGTTTAGAAGCTCCAAAATCGGCTATTTTCAATTCACCACTGTACATATTGATGAGAACGTTGTCTGCCTTGATATCTCGGTGTAGGATGCGATTTTCGTGCTAAAAACAATAGATTTATTTTTATTAAATATACTTATGCACACAGTTTTTTGTACTTAACATGTGTGTGTGCCGTATCAATTTATCTAACCTAAAACTTTCATAATTTTTATGATTTTATATTATTTATTGTATTATTACCAATATATTACGTGTTGTATATATTGTAATTCAGTTGATACAAGTCTCGCGTTTAATAAGGAGAATTGTAAAATAGAAGTAGAAGTTACTAGATCTTTATAAAAGCATTAATAATCAGTAAAAAACAACGAAGATTTACTAAGCACAAAAAACGATAAACTGTTATGCTAATTAGAAATGTTTGTTGGTTGCGTAATATTAAGATTAAAATTAATACTTGGATAAATATTAATTATTAATACTATTACTAAAACATTGTATTCAATAGATGGATAGGTAACAAATAAATTGCATTTTGTAAAAGCAATCTATTCTGTATGTTATTTTTCTATTATTATACTTTCAATGCTTTACAATAAACAGTGTCTTCAGAAAGTGAACATTTAACTAAATACAAACGAGAGCCAGTTGAAGCATTCAAACTTATGGCTTATCCAAGTTCGTGTTTAGCGCAGAACAACTAGACCACTTCGGGTTAAACTAATACTACTACTAATACTACTAACTAATACTACTACTTTATTCCAAACAGATGTAAAAACGCATTAATTAAAATACAACCCAGTTGTTTTAAATTATGTGATTTTTGTTCCTTTCAAACACAAACAATAATTCAAATAATATTTAATTTATGCTCACTCAGAATGTTGGTATAGCTGTAAACTTAAACATGGATGGGTATGTATTTAATGTACACTTTAGGCACTAAATGCGGGTTCTCGTTTGACTTAGTTAAAAATGCCACTTGCTAAAAACAATGTTTTTGTCAAACATTCAAACAACAAAAGTGGGAAAAAAACTTTGTAACAAAATGTTAAATTATGATGCTAGTGTTGGAATTATTGAGTGCAGATGCCAATCTTTTTCTAAGTGCTACAAATCATTAATGTAACGTTTTTACACAATTTCAATTTCCCCTTCCAATTAAATCAACATGAAATAAAAACAATTACAAAATATTTGGGTATTTTAATTTGGCTAAAATTGCTCTAAATCGACATTGAACCAATTCCTTACCAAGTAAGCCAAACCTTCCAAAATTTGTCTGGAATAGTCCGCTACAATGTCTTCTTTCAAAGCCTTTGTTTTGTCCAACAAACTCTTGAGCGAACCTCAAATACAAATTAAAAAGACTATCAAATATAAAAAATATAAGTAGACGTAAACTGTTAAACGAATTCATGTCGTATATATATATATATACACACACACACAAAAAAAAAATGGGGTACAGTTGACATTTAAGTTAGTACAAATTACTAGAAAACAAATATTATTAAACGGTCTCAAATGCAGTTGAGAAAAGAGAAGGGCTACAGCACAAGTTTAGCAACCCGGTCTTTTGCAAAAACTGGTGCCAAAAAATAACAATAGGTCGCTATTTGATTAAAGTGAAAGCAGCAAGATTTCAATAATGAGATTGGGTGTGAAAACCAAACAACCGAGTTGAATATTTGACAAATAGAATTTTGAATCGCAATAATTTAGAATATAATTACATAGAAAAATCTTGTTGCTTCATATTCTTTATAGCAAAAGGGATTGTTGGCATCGGATATGTTTTGCAAAACATTAATTAAGGCTTATTGTCTAATAATTAACGTGTTTTTGATTAAATTCATGACAAATGTTTGACTCTTTATCCGACAAAACACTATTCAACGTTTTATTTTATATTTTATTAAAAACACTTTGAACCAGCCGAACGATGTATTCCATTGATTGCCGGGAGTGCGAATTGAACTTCTGTTTATTAGAGTAAAAGTTTGACAACTTTGTAATTGTGTTACAAACAACTTGCATGAAAGTACTATAAAAACTACTACTATTAATTAATAAATAAAGAAATTAAATAAATTTATATATTAGTATTGTCAGATTCATTTAAATAATAAATTTACTAGGTTTTCAAGTTAACCTGGAGCACTGTACAGCTGTTTCATCCTTATTTGGAATAATCAGCAGCGCATAACTTTCAAGTTTTACACACACATGAACTTGAATCCAAGCCCTATCTGGTATCAGGCCAGCGTCTTAAACCACTAAGCCCAGTGTCCTCAAATGCTGCTACGTTACTACCGGTTTAGCAAGTGAGAGAACCCTTTCACTAAAACTTTACCACATAAGTCCTTGCATACTGCCAGGTTTAATAGCCTATATAGTACGGTTCTAAAAAACAAAAAATACTTAAAAAACCCATTGATGAATTTATATATTCTAAATAAAAATAACAGTAATAATGTTAATAATAGCGACCGCGTTTTACGAATATCAGAATTTATAATTTTATAGATGAGAAAATTTGGAGTTAAAATCTTACTACTATCAATAACTGCAGACTCCCATTTAGTTGTAATAAAATGTCTACTTGCCAAAAAAATGTTTCTCAACAAACATTTTCTTAATGTTACAACAGACTACTTGTTAGTAGTAAGTGTAAAGATTTTAAAGTAAATGTTTACGCTTTGATTTTCACAGATATTTTTCATTATAAACAAATAAATAGAATTTTTTCGTATCTTATAATTGTCATTAACAATTACCAATTAACAGACAAACAATTAAAAAAATTGCATTAATAGAATATTTAGTTAGTATTTGTCTCGATTTAAACGTTTACTAATGTTATCACAACATTTATTTTTTAGCAGGTTTTTAAACGGAAAAGTTTATATATACATACATACATACATATATATATATATATATATATATATATATATATATATATATATATATATATAAATTTTGAAATGTATTTATTATTTAAATACTATGATAAATCTTCGAACTTAATAAGAAACTTTAAAACACTCCACAACTTTCAACTTTTTGTCGATGTAATACGCTTTAATGTCAAGTCGTATTTGCTGTAAATGAGAAACATTAAAAAAGATTCAATATTTTTTATATAGTAAAACATACCTCCCGGAACTAATTGCATAAATATTTTTAGTATTTTGTTTTCAACTACGGAACCGTAATATTCAACAATTCGTTTATGATGTAAACGAGAATGCAGTCGAATTTCATCCTTGACGGGCTGAATATCCCTTTCGAAAGCACAAGTAAAAATAATTGTTGTTATTATTATTATTATTATTATTATTATTATTGTTATTACTATTATTATTATCATTATTAATACTGTTATTTAAAAAAGCATTTTAATGTATAAATTAAAATTTTAATTATAAATTTACAATATTTAAACTTAATAATACTGCGAAAAAAAGCTGAAAAGGTAAGTCATATCTTTTGTAGGGGAGACGCTTGTATTATCTAACGAAAACTATAAGTTTACTTAAATATAAATGCAAAAATTACACATTCTCAATATTGCAATATTTATACAGCAACTCCAATTTGTCATATTATTTATTACATTGAATAAATTTTAATCACAAAATGTTGTTTTTTAAAAAAACTAGCAATAACTATTGTATGATATTGCTTTTTGAACCTACGCACGTCATACTACTTATTTAACATTTTGTAGAAGTGGTCCAGCTTTGGAATCATTTAGATTCTATTAATGTGTTCCGTTTTTGCTAACATTAATAATAAAACTTTATTTCAAATTTTTTTGTTTTAAATTAAAAACATTGGTGCTTATGGACAAGTTCGCTAAAATATAGTTGGAATTGAGCATCTTATCCACTTGTGCCATTTTATGTTTTGAATAAAAATAGCTATTTTTTAATAACAATTCCATCTAGAGAAGATTAAAAAATAAGCCAATCCAGCCAAGCCCAAGTCTGAATAAAGGAGAAATGTTTAAGCCCAGGACTAGCAACTTGGCCTCGATAAAAAACGATATTACTGCGGAAACAGTAAGAAAACGTTATTCTGCCACACAAATACTTGGAAAAACAATATCAAACTTTTATAGACTTAAATCAATATGGTCATGTTTTTCCATCCGCTTGAACAATGAGCCCATGAAATAAGCTGATTTTCGTCCACCACAACATTATTATAATTAGACTAAAACATTACTTTGCCAAATTCATATCAAGGACCAGAAAGAACAGCTTTGAAATGGACAATTGATGATAGCAAGAAAAATTGTTAGATCACAGAAAACTTGGTTAAGAACAATTCAAAAAAATCTAATTAAAATGAATGTCTCATGAGATTGAACACAACCTCTGGCAAAATGTTTGAGCATATGGAATCAATTTGTTACTTTATGTTCTTTTTAAATTATAATACTTTGTTGTTGTTTTTTGTTACTGTTATCTTGTTGTCCCATGCTTATGTTAAAGCACAAGGGTTTTGTAATATAATAATACAATTTGAAAACACTACACTATAAATTAATGGCAAAAATTATAGCAAAAATATTGTGTATAACTCTTCAATTATATATACATATTAAAACTAAAAGTAAAATGTTTTTAAAAATTTTAAATGGTATGTATTATGATTTGAATTTTGTGTTTAAATAAAAAAGATGTAAACTAACTGAAAGCAAATAATAATAATAATAATAATAATAATAATAATAATAATAATAATAATAATAATAATAATAATAATCAACTCCCCCTAGTTTGGATCAGAAATGATTCAATCTAGCCAGTCCCAAGCCTAGATAAAGGAGGAAGGTTTGAACGCAAGGTTAGCAACCTGGCCTCTGTAAAAAAAATATGCTGCTATGGAAACAATAATAGGACGCCATTCCGGCAAACAACGGCAAAAAAGTGATTGCACGTATCTGGATGAGAGTTACACAGATGACAGGGTTATGTAGAAGCCAAAAGAAAGCTCAATCTTCGATTTGCAGAATCTCCAAGCCAACGAGACTTTGTTGTTGCTGTTGTTGTTTTGCTGTAATTGTTATCTTATTGCCCCATGCTTATTTTTAAAGCAAAAGGATTTTGTGTAATATAATAGTAATAATAATTACTATTATTATTATTATTAGTTTTACAAAATTATATCTTTAAAAACTAATACTAGATTAAAATTACAAAAGTTTAGAAACTTACGTCACACGCGAAATGTCAATTTCCTTAATAGCTATTTGAATTTGTTTTGCCGTATTTCGACCTGTATACACAACTCCAAAGCTTCCACAACCTAACAACTTTTTTTGACCATCATCCGTATATTCATATTCATAATCAAATTTGGTCTAATTAAAAAAATCAATTTAAAAACACATTTGTGATTATACATACAAAAACAAACACAATATAGTAAAAACTGTCATAATCAAGTTTAAGTGAATATGTATCAAATTTTATTGATTTAGTTTGCTAATCGTATGTTCTGTATAGATAAAAACAGATTTGAATGTGGTTATGCGTATATCACTGATTATTATTATAACTCCAAATCTCAAATGTGTTACTTGTATTAAAAACATAGTAAATAAATTTAATCAATATCTGACTGACTGATTCAGGTTCTGGCAATTCTTCTTCCAACAAAGGTCCAACATTTTTGTCTTGTTTACACAAATAGTTACGTACGACTGAAAAAAATCTAAAAGTACAATATATATATTACAACTAGCAGTTATTGAATAAACATCTGTCACCAAAATACAAAACGAATGAAGTTTAAAACTTAAATAAAATAATATTAATTTTAAACGTTTTTAAAATATGTGTTAATACATTATTTGGTATGTTATTATTATTATTATTATTATTATTATTATTATTATTATTATTATTATTATTATTATTATTATTATTATTGCTTATATTATTACTGATGTTTTGTTATTTTACATTGTCTTGAACAATCTCATAAAAATGTCAGGAAAAATTATAAAATGATTTGAAAATTTACCAACGTTGGTCAAGCAACCTTAGGTATCAGAATTAAAAAAACAAACAGCAAAAACTATGCAAACTAGAAACGTTTATATTTTACCTAATGTCCCACTTTTTAGTATAAGCACAAATCAACTTGAAAATTAAACTTTTATTCTTTTATATTATTTTTATATTATCAATCATTATCAAATTGTAATAATGCATGTAACTATTGTGTGTAGGTACAAATTAATTACTACATACATTTACAAATGAATCATTTCTAATTATAAATCTAAAGTAAATTACTTTGTCATCACATTAAAAAATGGTGTTTCTAATGTGTCAAAAAAACAGTAATCGGCACATTCAATTTTTATTTACAGGTTGATATAATTATGATTGAAAACTAATTAATTTTGCTCTATAAATAAATATTTGTTGAATGTTAACCCACACTCATTATCATCACTATGTCAAATTTTATCATTGTCTTACTTACCTAGATCGTAAACGCAAACGCCTCTTTAATTATAAGATTGGTCAGCGTATTAAGCAAACTGACTCACTTGTAAGATGCGTGAACTGCTCAATAGCGTCAATAGTTTTCAGAATTTGAGTAATGCCGGCAGAACACAAGTAGTAAAGCGCTAGACTTGAAACTGTGTGGGCATGGATTTGAGTCATACCAATAACTATTATTACTACTATTATTATTATTGCCTTAAAATTTTGTTTTTATTACTGTAAATGTTTGACAGAAAGTATTTTTCAGCAGTCGACATTTTAGCAAAGTCAACCGCTAGCGCATTTAATGCCACTGGTAGGAATCGAACCTATATCTATTCAGGTTCGAGTTGAGCGCTGTATCGTTAGACTATCTCCATATTATTTTCATTAAATCATTTACAACTTATCAAACTAATCAGTGCATTTTCTGGATCAAATATTTTAATAATCTCATTTTCGAATGTTTTTAAAACATGTTAACAATAAGGATTATCTTTTACACAATATAATATAAAAACATACTGATTTTTAATCGGTTCACATGTAAAGGATATTAGATAAGCAGATGCATTGCAAGAGGTATACAAGTAAATGCTTCTTCTATGATTTTCTGCACAACTAAATTAGAAAATAAAACACATGAACATAATAGAAAATATTAATTATCTAAATGTTTCACCAAAAAGAGGCACTGATAGAAAATTTTCAAGTTAATGAACATTTGGGTGAAAAACAAACGTTTAGATAATTATCTCTCTCAAAATATTGTTGATTTTTTAAAGTTAGTTTAGTTTATACTATTTTCTTCACCGAAAAGGGTCAAATCTGGCTTCTGTTAAAAATAAATGTTACTAAAGTAACGACAGGAGAATACCGTTCTATTAAACTACAGTGAAATGAAGTAACAACGGGGTTCAGCAAAATCCGAATAAAGGTTCAATTGAATTCTCTATATACATATTCAAAACAAATACATACATGTTCAAATATAAACCCATCGTAACAATTTAACTAAGACGGCAAATATTATACATCAAATATTCTTTTAGTTGGTTGAAATACGAGTAAATTTTATTGAATGTGGCTGTAATTGTTCTTTAATTGGTTAATTGTTAACTGATCTGTAATTGGATATTGTAGGTACTACTTAATGATAAAGTTTTCGCACCTACCTTATTTTACAGTGGCATTTGTTTCTGCACATGACGTCATTATTCTAACTGGAAGGATGTGGGTAACGCTGTCCACTTTTCGTGCGACTTATCATTTTATAGTTAAACAACTACGTTTTGAGTACAAAATTCAATTGTTTGCTAGAATAATAATAATAATAATAATAATAACATCTTTATGAAGAATGGAATGAAAGTTACACACTTGATTCCTTCAATGTCGCCAACAGTCAAAACCAAATCATCGCTAAGCAAACTCGTTGTTCGCATATCGACAGCCCCGAATTCGGTGTACTTCATCGACGAGCACATTGTCCGCAAATCGCTGTAGGCACACAAAGTCAAATTTTTGGGATCGGTGTAGATATTTACTTGGAGCATGGCAGGCATGAATAGGTGGTGGTCGTGTTCCGATACGAGAACTGGATATACGAGGCGTTCTTGAATATTTAAATCCATTTGTGAGTCACGTTGGGTATCTTGACACCAAGAGAGGAAAATGGTAACGGTTCATTTATTGGTTAAATCGAGTTAAAGTACTTTTGTGCAAAACATTGGTTGGGAGAGACAGCAACGCCTAATTGTGACTGATTTGCACAGTTTATGGTAAATCTATTCTATATTGTGTTCTAATTTGCGTTGATTGTTTTAACAGTTACTGGTCTGACCATCCCAACTCAAATTCTTTTTGACCATAAATGTTGGAATTGCTGATACGGAATTAGTCTTACTAGTCTTATTTTTATTGCTAAAAGTGTTTAATAAAGTGGACATTTTGTCGAAACCAAACGAGAGCCTACATTCAGTGTCGGTGGTAGTGGTACTTAAACCCAAGACCATCTACGTTTGACTTGGTCCCTGTACCACCAGTCCACTTCGACAACAGTAGTACACTCCTATTACTACAGTAGCAGAAGTAGTAATACTAGTAGCATTGGTAGTTGTAGTAGTAATGAAAGTAATAATAACACTATTTTTAATTAACACTGTGTTGAATATTTAAAAATTATGTATCAGATGAAAGGTTTTGGTAAATATATTTAATTCCACGTTGTATAAAAACATTTACAATACTACATACACACATGCTTAATTTATTGCACATTGAAAAAATAATATTGATTGTACACTATTTATCAAACTATTAAAAAATTAAACTAAAAAATACTTTCACATTAACTGCAAAACAAATGTTTACTAAAAATTGCGAATTTCAAGTCTATTTATCATTACATATATAAGAAAAAATGGTTTATTTATAGTTATTTTAACGCAACCTACTTGCATTGCACTGTTCATCTGAAAAATTGTACTTAGTGGCAGCAGATAGTCGATGAAATGCCTTGTTCTTTTCATCGTCTGCTTCGCGTACTAGTGACAAAAATTCCATCCAAAAATCAAACAGCTGAATAAAGTTGATGCAAAGTAGGTGCATTTAGATACAAATAAAATTTTAACAAAATGATATATTATTTCTCATTACAGACCCTCTTTTGCTTTTAAATAATCATGGAAAGTAACAAGATAAAACTAATCGCATCAACAAAGTCACATAATTTAAAAAAAACGACGAGGCAACAAAATAATTTCATGTATTACGAAATTTTGCCAACATATTTGTTTGATCCCCAATAAGACATTCATTTGAATTAGATCTTCTTACATGATAATTGGTCAAATTGTCTACAATCTACACCAACCTTTATTCTGCCATTATCTATTGTCTATTCCAAAATCGTTCTTGCTGGCTTTTCGGGCAGTAAACGTAGGATTTGACCAACTATTTTTCTTCGTCTGATCAAAAATTGAGCCCTTTTTCAGCTTTCACTCAATCCTGTTCTGCTATTATTATTTTTCCATTGTTTATCTTAATGACGTCCTCTTATTGTTGCTGTAGCAATACAAATGTTTTACAGAGGCCAATTTGCTAACCTTGCGCTCAAACACTCCACTATTATCCAGGCTTGGGACTGGCTAGATTGATATATTTCCCATCTGAAATAAACGTACGTTACATTTTAAGCTGTCTTATTCTAGGTACCTTTAAGAGATGCTACTAGATTTAAAAGTTAATATTACTAGCGGTACAACGATTAACTTGAACCTGAGTAAACATGGGTTTAGTCACCATTGGCGGAACCAAATACAGGCATCTGCTTGGCTTTGCTAAAATGTCCATTTGTTGAAAATGTTTATTTGTATTACAAATAATCAGTTAAAAAGTAAATACATTAAATTTAAGAAGTAATATTTAACAAAGCACAGATATTGTATTTCTATGTTGTAAAACGGTCCCATCATTTATTTAATATTGATTTAGATAAAACTGAATAAACCAGTTTCAAATAAAAAACAAAAATGATTTATCATCATTTTTAAATAAATTTTAGTGCAATATGATGACATATGACTAAAATGTTTGTGTGAGTTAATTTTCACAACAATTGAATTAAACCTAATTGAGTTTGGTATGTGAAAAGTAGAAAAACGTTTACTATTTTATTAGACTGCATTTATAAATGTTTATAGTGTATTCGTTACAATGCTTTCGAAAAAAAGAAAATTAAACACAAAAGCAGTTTAAATTGGGATAAAAAAATATTGAAAAACACAGTTAATTGTAATGTACTTAGGCAGTTTATTACATACAAATTAGAATAAAATTAACTTTTTAAAACAATTAAAAATAGTTCACGGTTAAACATTAAAAATTTTAATTTAAAACATATTATTACAGTACACATTTTACCAAAGCTATTAAAATTGACCCTTAGTGTGTCGGGGTTTGTGTAGATACAACTCTTTTGCTTGCACTTAATGCTAATAATTTTTAATAATTGTAATGTCCATCACCCGTTCTTGAGCATAGACTATAATGAATTAGCAACTGCATGTGTACAAGTATAAATGGGTTTCCATATTCGTAGTTGGGTTCAAGGAAACATCAGGCATGTATTGAAAAGGTATTTTAAAATATACCGTTAATATGTGCAGCCATTTGATTAAGAGAAACAAACTTAACATAAAATGACGCAACTATTGTTAGTTTGTGTAAAAAGTGACAATGTCAGTCAAGAAGTTTAAATATTTTCCTACTTTGCACAAATACATTGTACGGTAAATTGTGGAACTAGTGGATGGATAAGACTATGTTATCGAAAAATAGAATAATGGGCTAATTAATGACACAATTAAAAATGTAATTAAATTTTTACAAAGTCAATTTTTGAAATAATTGATAGTGATTTATTTTATTTGTTCAAAACATATGAACCATATTATGCAAATGTGTATTCTAATTGACAAGTTAGAGAACAACGTCAAAATTTAAAATATAGAATCAATGCCTTGTTGACTGGATAAAATATGATTTGTTAAACACCAAACTTATTATTTTATCGGAATCTTGCACGCTTTAATCAATATGAAAATGGCAAGATAGATACAGATACAGGCATATACACATTAAACACGACTAATTAACCGACAAACCTACCATATACAATATTTTTAATCAAAACAATAATGCAAATAAGAACAAAAATAATTAATACTAAACTTGGATTTTAAATGTTTTATTGATTTTAAATCACAATTTCAATTTTGTAAAAATCTAATTTTGTTCATTGTTATATAATTTTAACGTAAACAAAATCAACAATGCAACTCAATACTAGTACCAAAAATGTAATTCAATATTTTCACTTGTGTACTGAAAACACCAAAAGGTAATTAAACGTTTGTATTAAAAGATGATAACAACAACTTAAATATGATTCACTTGATTCAATGATTGTTCAAAAAAAGGAGAACCAATTTGAACGTTTTAATCGTGGAAAGATGGCGGACAATTTGTGTAAGCACGGAAACGACATGTTAAAAACAAAATTTGTTAAATTCTTATTAACATTTGTTCGATGTTTTTATAGGGTCATTTTCAGAAAAAAAAAACAGTTTTTACAAGCAAGCTTTTAGATTGGTCAATTTCAGTAACGGCGGTAACATTTAAATCTCCGTTTAGTAGTCACTTCTTGTTTGGGAACACGGAAGTGTTCCGTTTTAAACAATACAATCAATATAATAATAAAATTTAACATAAAATACAAATTCAAATATTTTTACCATCTATTACATATTGAAATAATAAAAAACAAACTTGTTTTTACATTGTCTACACATATACATACTTGTATCTCAGCTTACCTTAGTTTTAATGGTACTCTTTACTTTAAAGGATTTGAGATGTGGTACTAAATAAAGGCCTTTGCTTAATTTTATTAAAATATTCCATTACAGCATTTTTAGTAAAACAATATCCATTTTCAAAACAAACCAGAGATCGAAATATAAGGCATATTGCTGAGAATAATCTGAAGATCCAGTTTAAACATGTAAGAAAATGTCTTAAAATTATCACTTTTAAAATAAATAAATATTTACAGCAAAAATAAAAAAATAGGAATAAATACATGTTTCAATACCCTTGTGTTTTTAGGCTCCACAGAAGATTTGAGAAAATATTGAATTATATGAGTATCAATCATGGTTGACTTGAGATTCCTGTTGTAAAATGACAATATAATAGATAACGATATAGATTCTAGTGTACAAATAATAAATAATATACATTTACAATTAATTATTTTCTTAATCAGTCAAATAATCAATCAGTTAAAAGATTCTTAAGTAAGATATTCCCGCTTTTTTAAATAAAAATGTACAAAACTAATGACATCACCAATTAGGATCTTTCTCTTTATATATATATATATATATATATATATATATATATATATATATTATATATGTGTGTGTGTGCCGGAGTGGTTTAGCAGTACAGTACTCGACTCAAACCTGGATAGGCATAGGTTCGTTCCCCACCGCCGGCACTAAATGCAGACCCACGTTTTGCTTCGTTAAAATGTCTATTGCTAAAAATATTTCCTGTAAAGGTATATATATATATATATATATGTATATATTTATATATATAACCTTAGTTGTTTATTGCTTAAACTATCCAATTTATTATACAAATATTTTAAACAGTAACGTGTTTTGTATTCTTTCATTCTTAAATGCAATCATTCTGTTTGTTGATACATAATAATATTTTAAAATAAGATTGTATAAAAACATGCAACACAGTGTCTGACACAGTAGAGTTTAAATGTTTATGGTCTATATTTTTGGGACTTTAAAGTTAAAACTTGTATTGTTTAAATATCTGGAGTTTAACATGTATGTCAACTAATTTCTTTTAACATTCAAGATATTTACTAAGAAATGATAATTATTTTATTTTAGTTAATCAATAAGACTTAAGTAAGTGTCAATAACTTTGTATTATTGATTGTTGCCTCGTATTTTATTTGCACAAAATATTATTTACTAATATGTTAATTTTTTTGTGAAAATGTTTGACAGAAGCATTTTTTTCAATAAGCAGACATTTTATAAAACCTAAAACGGATCAAGGCTTATTTTAAAGCAAAGTTTCAACAGTAAAGAATTTATTAAAGTTTAAAAAAAATGTAAATCACCAATTGAATCAAAATGCCTCCGGGCATTTAACAATTGTTCAATATAACGTGCAACTACATACATCGAAAGAGGTCATGTGTTTTTTAGCATAACTTTTAATTTATTATACTATTTATGTATTTAAATTGATTTGTATTTAGATTCCCACATCAACCGTTACTATTTACAACTGTTTAAAAAACAACACTAAATAATGTCTAATTAATTACAGAATATACTACGGTTAATCTGATTAAATATATACAGCAGACAATAGTCAGATGTGGTAGGATACAAGATATCTAAACAATGGGGCATGTTGAATATGTATTGAGAATTATTTTTAAATGATTATATTACTTTTTCTTCCTTCTATAAATTGTAAATATCAGTGTTTTATTAATAAAATACTTACCATCAATGTTTTAGGTAAATTAAAGTTGCATATAGAACTATTACCTGCGCTATTAAATGGCTTAATACAGTGATGGTAAATTTACATACCTATTGGAGTGGCAAAGGTATAGATAAAGAAAAACGATAAACTATGTAGGCATAAGTTTAAGTTCTACTGCCAGCACCAGTTGCAAACTTTTCTTAAAAAGTTTACTGAGTACCTTCTTGCTAAAAACAAATGAATTAAACAATATAACAACTAAACCGTGACAAATATTAAATAATTTAGCTATTATGTAACTATGACAAAAAATTGGTTTCAAGTTAGTAAAAGCAACTACAACAATGGACTTGAAGCTAGGTAAGCATAGATTCGATTCTTACCTCTGACACTTAATAAAGACCCTCGTAACCTTGCTAATTGTTTGCTTACTAAAACGTATTTCTTGTAAAATATTTACACAGTAAAAAGTGAAAAAAGTGATTACCAGTCAGGTGGATCTAATTGATACATGATAACTGCGGCCTGAGCAGCCCGAACATAATCCTCGCTTAGAACGCACACTTGGAAATATGTAGCAACATCCCAGTAGTTTGACAACGTTGAAATATCGCCTTTCCGACCAATTCGCAGGTACAAATTGTTGTCTAATTGTATATATATATATATATATATATATATATATATATATATATATATATATATATATATATATATATATATATAATTACAGTAAGCTTCTATATTTTACTAGAGATACATTTAGCGTACAAAATGCATAATCACTATCAATAAAAATAAATAAATACATAACAAGAAAATAACAAATATATATATGATAAAAATTTAGTTATAACTACTGAAATTGTAGTATTTTTCTTTGGTTAAACTTTTTGTGACTATTCGGTGCATGTTTTGTAAACTTCCTTGCCGTGCTGTTTGCTCAGTTTTAACTTTAAATTAATGTATTTTTATAAGATCAGCTTGATAAATCCTAACCTTCAACTGTCATTTTATAAGCGGTTTTAAAGCATTCTCCTTTTTCAATGGTCTGAGTCCACAAGCTTGTCAAACGTTACATTATCATTACCACTACATTTGACATGACACTTTTTATATATCACAAATCAACAAAATATGATGTACAGCAACGTACATTTGATAATTAACATTGATTGAATGTATTGTAAATAGTAAATCTACAGTCTCATCTTCAACCACTAGTAGCTCAATAGTTAAGGCATTCTCCTGATACCAAATAGATCGTTGGTTCAAGTTTATGTGTGAGATTTGAAAGATATGCTCTGCTGATCATTCCAAACATGAATAAATCATCTATATAGTTGTCCTAGTTGACTAAACCCAAGTGGACTTATTATTCAAGTGAATCTGACAATTCTAACATTTTACCCTTGAAAACCCATTAATAAAAATGCAACGTGTCAAAAACAGTAACAAAAGAATTACAATTTAATTCGTACAAATTCGCTGCAGTTCGGAACACGATTCGCGACTTTCGCCAGTAGCCACCAACATTATGGCAATATTGATAAGCAAATGTTCGTTAGGATCAATGTCCAATCCTTTGCGGTAGCTTTGCATCGCCAATTGCAGAGCGTCCTTGTCGCAAAAATTGGAATCAAAAAATTTGGCCTTGTAGATGGAACCAAGCAAGACATACATATCTGACGATGGTTTGCTACATGAGTCAATAAGCTAAAGTAAAATTGCAAAATAACAACGTACAATCATTATGCATTGTTTGTTTTTAGTTCAATGCAAGCTAGAACAAAAAGAAATGTTTTTTATTGCTTGGTAACATTATTGGACGTTTATAGTACATTGTTTTTGACTGTTTCTATTTTATATATTGTAAGGCAAACATCTTTCAACAACTTGACAGTTTAACAAAACCAAACCAAGGCCCGCAGTCAGTAGCGGTGGTCTCTATCATACCTTACCCATCCAGGTTTAAGTTGAATTCCGTATAAACTGTTTTTTTTTCAATAACAAATTGAATTTTTGTGTTGTACAATAATTTAAAAACTGATTAATCTCTGGTCGCTTTCGAATAAAGTCAGATTTCCAATTTTCTTTCAAAATAATGGTGACAATGCCACTGCTTGTAAAGATTAAGTAAAGTGCATAATTGTTGTTTCCATTGCCTACGTAACTACACAAGACCTGGCTTATATAGGAATTATGAACGAAACATTTGTTGGCAGAAAACCAAAAGCCCAAATATTCAATTGAACATAAACTGTCTATTGTTCAAACATTAAAAAATAACTCCAAAAGAATTATCCCAATGCTATTTCATTTATATTGTTTTAATGGTTGACAGAAAATATTTTTTGGTAGGTGCAAATTTGGCTTGAGTTTGGTGCCGGTAATAGGATTTGAGGAATCCTCAACGTTTCTAGCTACTTTTGATA
Organism: Cardicola forsteri; assembly: GCA_025895645.1. Taxonomy (NCBI): domain Eukaryota; kingdom Metazoa; phylum Platyhelminthes; class Trematoda; order Strigeidida; family Aporocotylidae; genus Cardicola; species Cardicola forsteri. The sequence goes on along the minus strand of JAKXYG010000912.1, from coordinate 1,262,793 downwards.
TCCTGATACAAGAATAATGTAAATAATTTTGTTGCAGTATTCAACGTTTTGAAAGATAAGTTGAAAAATAAAACTTTTATAGTTTTTTATTTTGCTAGTATATATGCCCATAATAATATTTATTAAAACAATAGTGATTATTATTACATTTGTATATACAAAGTTGCAATTATGTTTGTAAAGCCTAAATAAAATATAATATTCATTTCCAAACTCATGCTTTCTTACTTTAAAACTATTCCAAAAATTTACTGTAGCATTTACTCTCATTCGAAATGCTATTAATAATACAAAATTGTATTTTACACAGACACATCGACACACACAAATACAATACTTTTAACGATCAATTTAAAAATACAACGCAGATGTTTTGAAATGTAATATTTTTAATTTGAATAATGCACCTTATTAGTTGTTTTTTACACAGATGCGTTCTAGGTCAAATAAGTTTTTTAACATTCCAAGTCATACTATTAAAACCAATTTGGTTATTTAACAAAATCACTGTAGTCGAAAATTGCAAAAACTGTTTTTGCCATACAAACACGTTATTATTATTATTATTATTATTATTATTGTGGTCATAGTCTTAGATACTTTTGTAAAAGTAATATTCACTAATACTATAGATTCTGTTGAAAATAGTTAACTGAGGGTACGTTTTAATTTCCTTCAAAGCTTGAGCTATTAACGTTCCTGAAACATAATGCTCTTTGATTACTTAAAATTATACTCACGTTGGCACTTGCATTTTAATCCACCTGTTTCAAATACTAAAAGTTTAACCCTTGGACATTCTTGGTTTTTATTCGGATTTTAACACAGTCAAACATATATATATATATATATATATATATATATATATATATAAATTTGAGTAATTTAAAACAAATGTACATTTTATAATATTGGCTTTTAGTAGATACGTTAAGTCGTTTTGAACTTTGTACTTTGCGCATTTTATCAAGTTTCATTTATTTATTTGTCTATGGAGTTGTTAAATGTAAACTTTGTACATGAGCGTGTACTTTGGTACGTTATATAAAAAGCTGTTTAAAAAACCAGGCCTTGAACATTTTACTTTTTAATAAAGTAGCTCAAACGTTGTTCAGTTGGATTGCAAACTTTAATTGAACGTGCATCAGTATTATAATATTATTCATATAATATCTAATCGTAAATTTTCTGCATTTGCATAAATGCTGCAATTAGATAATGCCAAAAGGATAATTTATTGTTGCAAGTATGTTGTTAATAGAACTGAACACGTTATCTTTCAACAGTTTTGAGCTAATTCGACCAAAAGTAGTCACTTACCTGCTTGTTATCTGTAGTAGCGCATAGTATTTTACGTTACTGGAAAATTAGCAACAATCAAACGAACGGCTTCTTCAGCTTTTCTCTTCCTTACAAAAGCTCGTTACTTTTGGTCCCTTTTATCCATTCGGTTCATTATCCAACCAATTTGAAGCGTTACAATAGTTAACAAGTTTTAGCGTAAATTATTTACTACAAAACACTTACCCTATCACAAACCATCCTCTTTTATCCAAGCTTGGAACTGGCTAAATCGGTGTATTTCTAACCCTCTAAAAGCGGTGTTCAATAATCAGATTGGTCTTAAATAATAAATAAACAAAGTTTGAATGAACAACCTTTAGCTCACTAAATAAAAATGTAGTCTTAAAAATTAATTTAAGTAAAGATTTTGCAAAAATATAAAAGGTTTAGATGAATATAGTACATTTAGCAATATCATTTAAATATAAATTTTGCTAAAATGTTTTCTTTTCAAATACAACAATCACTGTATTAATATTTACAAACCCAGCACCACTTAAGCGCAATTTCATTTACAATGCATCAAACAATTTTTTAAAATAATAATAATAATAACTTTTTAAAATGTTTTGAAATTGCACTAAAGCCAGTTTCAAGTCTAATTTTGGCAAATGAATGTTTATAAAGAAACACGGCCAGAAAACGCCATTGCCGGTGAATTACGGAAAATAAATAAAACTATAGTTCTAATGACAGCCCTAAGTAATATTCAATATCGAAAATTTCAAGCACAATCATAGTGAAACATCTTGTTGTCCCATTCCCTTTAATGCCAAAAGATTTGGTAATATTGATAGTAATAATTCAAGTTGTTAATAGTCAATTCCTTGTTATAGAGTATAGATAAAGGTTTGAATCCCATTATAGATACTTACTGAGTTTGTAAAACTAAGAACGTGTAGTTAGTATAATAAAAATTAATGTATGACGGTTCCCCTTTCTATTTTCAACAATAATAGTTAGAAAGTGTTTTATCCCATTTAAGCTACATATACTTATAACTGGACACAATGTAAAATCCTTGTTTGCGATATCAAAGACAAAGAAAAAATAGTAATCTAAACTATTGGAAGAAGTAATATTTCTAAAACCATATTGATGACGGTTTTTGAAGGCTAGTTAATTCTTGGTTTAAAATAAGCGCAACGGCCTATATATGCCATAAAAATTAAATACCTCAAGCTCTGAATATGATTGCGCTACATAATGATTTAATACAACATTAGAACCAAATTAGTTACAAATAGTGTAACTTAGACCTATTTGTTGTAAAACCTATCGAACTAATCCTAAACGGCTTTTTAAAAATTTAAATATAACTTTGACAAATAGTTATAATACTTAGATAGTATCGTGTACCTATTCATCAATTATTTATTGCAGGTGTGCATTTATTCAATAAAATAATGGTTATTAAATATACGTGTAAACAACATATTTGACAATTATCTACCCGCCATATTATGTTTGATAAACAGGATATTGAGAGCTTTTTCAATAAAATAATAACTTACCTGTAATTTAAAATGATGAAATAAAACATGTATTCTAGAAACACAATATTGTTACCAAAACGATGTTGATAAAATGAGGGATTAAAGTGTAACACTAGTTATCCTACATATGCCAACGACATATTATAGCCAAAAGGGTAACAACAAAAGATTTTAGAAATATGCACGTTGGTACAAAAAGATCCAAGTTACTTAACGTTTTGCTAATAAAATTAAAAAAAACAAACAATTTAAATTAAAGTTAACTGAATATGCAGACATAAGGAGATGGTAAAGTTGATTATGGTTTCGCTTGCATTAACATTTATCAATAGTAAAACTTTCATTATACTACTCCGATAATAATTATCTATATATTAACTGACTTTTGTAACAGAAAAGAATTAGTCCAAAGATACTTTGCATTATCGTCCTAAATCCGGTTGAGTGAAGAGCCCAAAATTGACAAACTGATTCCTTTATAACATTATTGCTAAAAAACCGAAATAAATTTCAGATCATAAAAGTGAAAGCATAATTCCAATATCAAAATTTAGCTTACTCAGCATTTTTCATGCCAAAAATCTAGTTTACAATTACATGGAACAATTTTACTTCCCACTGCACTTCAAAACACGAAAATTCTTTTTAGAACTTTTAAATTGCGTGACACGTAAAACACATACAATTTGTGTTAAAAAGTTAATACAAAATTTATTTTTTAAATGTATACAAATAAAGGCATTATTAGCTTGTCTGTTTGTCAGTTTAGACCTATGTATCAAATAATAGATGTACATTTTTTAGTAAGTAGAATTTTGTCTGTCGAATAAACTAATTTGAACTTGAAACTTAAGCATTGCTTTCTCAACAAACTTATATATTTCTTTCTGTCAATAATATATTTTATTAACAGTTGTACAATACAATAAATGTACATTTACAGAATCAGATATACCTTTCAATGGGGTAGTTAAATCATCAGATTAATAAACGTAAATACTAACCACTTTTTCCCAAATCTTAATACAATGAGATAATTAACACTGAGAACTAGACTTACACCATTTTTAACCTTTTGTTGCGAGAGAAATAGTGTCAAACGTTGATCTAAAACTATTTTTGGAGTAGGTAAAAGGATTACCATTAAAATTGATGCAGTATTAATAAAAACTGTCAGACAGTCGGTAACGAAATTGAATCCTCTGACCTACTTCGATATTTTAAAATATGTAGCACTTTTTACGTATCTCAGGCATATATACTCCTTACTACTAAATACCTTAGGTAAAACTTTATCAATACATATATAAAAAATCATTTGCAATAAAATATTGTAATTATAATATACAACAGCACTCGTTCTAGCTGTAAATTATAATGCCTCCGTTTATTAAAACTTCAAAACAAACATGTGTAATTTGTTAAAAGAAGAATATTGTTGGCCAAAATACATTAATTTTTAAAGAAAAAGTTACAAACTTATAAATGTCAACAATTCAAGTAACATTCACTTCTTTTTATAACTTCTGCCAGTCGTTTTAATATATTCCTTTGATGTAACACGTTATTTTATAACTTGTTAACCTAGCGTTTAAAAATCCCAAAACAAAATTAATAACGTTTCAATCTGGGCTGTAAATAATTACATGTACAGAGGTCAGATTTTTGCTCAACAAGGTTTTTACAATTTAAATAAATCAAACCTGTATCAAATGGTTCGTTATCCTAAAAAACGCACTACCAATTTTAAAGTGTATCTTGGAGCATAATTTTGAACATATTTTCACTGCTCTGAAGCATCTTATTAAAATAACAGCTTAAATAATTTCTCAAGATATTTTGTAAATTTCTTACAATTTAAATATAAGTAAATGATAATTGAATTGTTGACATTACAAAGTTTGTAACTTTTTCTTTAAAAAATTAATGTATTTTGGCCAACAATATTCTTTTTTTAACAAATTACACATGTTTGTTTTGAAGTTTTAATAAACGGAGGTATTATAATTTACAGCTAGAACGAGTGCTGTTGTATATTATAATTACAATATTTTATTGCAAATGATTTTTTATATATGTATTGATAAAGTTTTACCTAAGGTATTTATTAGTAAGGAGTATATATGCCTGAGATAAGTAAAAAATGCTAAATATTTTTAAATATTAAAGTAGGTCAATAGAGGATTCAACTTCGTTACCGACTGTAACACTACTTAAATGTATTAGGCACATCTAAGCATTATTTTAGCAGCATTAAGAAAAATGATAAAATACAAGTAAATTATTTGCTTAAACACAAACCATTTTGTTATATACGTATCATCGCCGGTGTCTTAGGAGTATTTTAAAAATTATTTGGCGCGATTACAAGAACAACTAACTCTAGTTCACTACATGTTACCATTGCAATTAAAAGAATAAAATATTTAGGCAAATTTTACGTTTACTGCTCGAAAGACTAGAAAGAACAATTTTGGAATAGACAATTGATAATGGTAAAAGAAAAGTTGGTATAAAACAAAAAACTTGGTCAAGAACCATTCGGAAAGATTTCATAGGATCAAACGATAATGTTGGCAAAATGTTCGAACACATGGAATCATTTTGTTGCTCCATATTTTTTTTAACTTGTGAAACTTTGTTGTTGTTACTGCTGTCAATGCTGAGTTAGTGCATTAAAAGGGTTTTTGTAATATAATGTAATGTATATATTTATACAATATATTTTATGCAATATTCATTGTTGCCCATAATTTCCTATATGCGTTTAGTTTAAAGGTTATTCCATTTATCAAAGTAATATTGTACAATTTGATTTTTTCATTAAATAATTAATTTTTTGTTAACAAATTTAATCCTTATACAATTTCCATTGTTGTTTAATATAATTTTTTTAAAACCTACAATTACGCTAGCGTTCAATCTGTATAGAGGAAGTATATATATATATATATATATAACAAAATACATTAATAATATTAAGTGCAAACCAACAATCTATATTTTTAACTTTTTACTGCTTGAATGTTTAACAGAAAACATTTCTCAGCTAGTGGTTATTCAACAAAGTCAAACTAGTGCTTACATTTAGGGCTTTCAATTAAAAAAATAATTAATTATTTGTAAATGTTTTGTGTTCATTGTCGAAATAAACAAAATTTTAATAGAACGTACTGTTTTTGCAACCATTAGGGCTCTGTTTCTGTCGTCTTTCAAATTGCGCTGATTTAAAGCCAATGCATAGGAATATTGAATGACGCTCAAATTAAGAATGTCCGAAGTCAGTTTCAATTTTTTAATTTTTTCCACCAAATTTACCATTGCATCAAAATCCTATTGTAGAGAAAACAATGCACATAATTAATTATATATTTCTTTTTTCCCTTATGTTTAAAGATTTTTTAAACGTTTTTGGTTTTGTAATATTTGGTTTTTATCAAAAAATTGTAAAACATTCAAGAGTTCAGTTTTACTTCTTTATTATCATTATCACATATCAGCAAAAATTTTAAAAAATATATTATTCAATTTTGCTTTATTTGATCTGATGACCATATAGAAAAGAAAGAAGTGTAGAAACAGATTTAGTAATGCTATTTTTATAGAAATGAACAACAAAAAGAAAAAAATTTTAAATACACACAAGTGTAAAGCAAGCGGTAGACATTTGACTTTAAACAAGTGCCATTAATTCAAATTATAATTAGTTAAAAATAAGCGATATTATTTGAAAACCAAAATAAAATGGTAATTAATTATTTTACATATTTTGTTTTCCTGGACTAACCAATAACCATACATAAAGTCGAAGTATAGTCATTATTGTAATCAATATGTGATTGTTGTCATTATTGTTGCCTGGGTGGTTTAGTGGTGCACTGCTCTACTCGGACCTGGGTGTGCACGGATTCCCATCACCGGCATCATTTGCGGGCCCAACCTTAGCTTCGCTAAAATGTCCACTGCTGAAAAATGTTTCACGTAAAGCATTTAAAGTAGTGAAAGTAATTTCACTATAATTAAATATTGTTAAATGCAGAGTGTACAACTGAATATAAACAATTATTTGTTTAAACAGACTGCAGATATAAAAATGCAATTTTTAATTTTTTTTACTTAGGTGTATGAGGTGCTTTTAATAAAGCTTTGATTTTTTCAATTTGTGTTAAAATTGAGGATTGATTTCATTAAAATATTTTATTCTCCAATAACTTTTAACTGAAAAAGAATATTTATGTAAATAATATTTAAAATATTAAAAATGAATAACTTTAATCATTTAATCTTGTGAATATATATATATATATATTAGACCGCACATTTAAATTTTTAAAAAATAAACACAAGTACATATATTTAAAACAAAAGAAAACTAACAAACCTTTCAAAAATAAATAAATAAATAAAACAATTTATTGATTTAAATACACACATACACATTTAACCTAATCAACAATAAATACAATATTACTTTACCAAATATGTGTAAACAGCACAATGTAAATTGTATAAAAAAAATAAGTGAACAGAACTTATTATTTGTCGTAAGCAGGATTATTTTGCTTTACAAAGAAAGGTGATTTTTTACAAAAAATTTTGCCTAAGATATTCCAAAACCAGTAAACCATTTTTTACAAAACTGAGATAAAGTGTTAATTACATTTTATCTTAAAGCTTTATAGCCAGATGTATTCAGTTTTAATCTGATAAAACATATCAATAAACGTATAACTTGAATAATGTCTACTTCCAGGTATTTTGAGCATTTAACAAGTATGTGATTAATGCCTGTCACCTTTTCATTCTTCAAATGTTGACAAACCAAAAGCATTTTACTAATAAACTGAGTTTATAATAAACCAAATGTGATTGTAAGCATTGTATGTTTCTATATTTGTGTTATTATTATTAATTAATTTAGCAAAACAAGGAACTAATAAAGCAACAAAAATTAATAAATAAACGTCGTGTATACAGTTTATTTATTTAAAAAATAAAGATTGTATTGTTTTGTATGACTGTTGGTAATACTGTAAATAAACGTTTTAATGAATTGCACAAATAGCTAAAAAACTAAAACAGTACTTGTATATATATATATATATATATATATATATATATATATATAAAACTAAATTTTACTAACAACACTTGTTTTTATTCCGTTTAAAAAAAAATATTTCTGGCAAATTAAATAAACTAATTTCTTATTTTATTTACTTTAATTCGTATAAAATTAACAGGTTTTGCTAATTTTATTATTAAATATTTTTTATTTAAATAAATGTATTTATAAAATAAAATTCAAAGATATTTTATAATTGTAAAGTACAAACAACTTAAATTTTAGTACTTTAGCTTTTAAGTGCTCCATGTTGTTCACGTCTAACAACCTATTAATATTTGTTTTTTTAGCATTAAATAATAATAATACTGCAAAATTGTTTTTGTAATTGTATAATATGTTCAATGTGCAATTTAAGCAAATATTGATTTTTTTGTTTTTATCTTAAATGGAGTAAAAACATTAAACAGTATACAGATTTTATAAGCATTAGTCATATTAAAACAGAAATAACTAAAATATCAAATAATTACAGAAATAAAAATTTTTTAATCAAATTTCGGTTTGCAATATAATATTTTTAATTTAATTATTAATAAATTCTTAAAACATTTTAAATTTGAACTATTATTTCTTAATTTTTTAAATTATTTTTATAAATAAACTAATAACATTATTTTAGCAAACAAGTATATAGACTAAATAAAAACACTTACAATTTTATGTTAATAATAAACTAAAATGTTGTTTAATAATACTTTAAACTACAATAAAAATACATAAATTAAATTTACCTGGCATTGTTGATGAGACAAAAGTAAATTTAAAATAACATCTGATGATAGCATTTCTGCAGAATTGAGTTTGCAATGCATTTTTGCCAAACGCTAAAAATTACAAAAAAGTACAAAATTATGTAAAAATTATACATGTCGTCTTACTAATTAACATTACGTAATTACGTTGTTTTTAATTTGTGTGTTATTATTTAAATTAAATATATATTTTGTAATTTTTCAATAATAATTTTTTTAAATATCTACTAAGTTTGATTATTTTGTAGCAAAATCATAACAAATTGACATTAGAAATGGGCGGTTTATCTTAATTTTTACAATAAAATTTAACTGAACAATAATAAAAGCAACTTTTAATAAAAAGGAACTTTTAAATGTTAATACATTTTTATTTAAAATGCAAAATTAAATTAATGTATTATTATTAAAATATTGAAAATTACGCTAATTGATTTTTACATTAACAATATATAAATTACCTATTTAATAAAAGTAAATATTAAAATTTGTTTTAAAAAATACAAAACTACAGATAAAGCATTTTAAATTAAAATTTAATAAAATATTAGTTAAAACTATATTTTATAAAGTTCTTAGACACATTTAAAAATTGTAAGCTAAAAATTTACTTAAAAATAAAATCTATGTTTATTTAAATTTACTTCTCTCAACTTCTGTCCACTATACCGTTTTCGATCTTCACGAAGATCAAATATAAACTTTTGTCTGAGTGAAGCTCTAGATCAAAAGTGCATAAATTAATATGTATATTACTTTAAAAAACATAATTAAAAAAATAAGTAAATAATTATTATTAAAATTAAAAATTCTTATTGTAACCTATATTTATTTATAAAATTAATCCATTTTTTGACCAAATATATCATTTCCAACAAAAATAATAATTATTAGAAATATCATAAATATATGTTTAGTACTTTAAATGTTTACGTTTTTTAACAAATTTTAATAAAATAAAAAAATTATTTATATAAATGTATAATTTAAAAAAAAATTTTAATTATTTTTAATTAAATTTATGTATGTAAAAATATTAATTTTATTATAGCTTAATAATAATTTACAAAAATTAAAAAATTAATTTTTTCTAAGTACATTATTTATGTTAATGTAATAAAATTTAATCTAATTATTATTTTAATTTAAATTAAACTTTAATAACATAATATTGTATATGAATTATTAAAACATACATTTATTAATAATACTGTAACAATAAATTACATATAATTTTTGTTTAATATTAATATATTATTTATTTAATTACCTGTTATTGTTACCCATTTCTGATAACACTGCTTCAAATTTTACTGACAAATAATCCAATTCCCTGCAAAGGTCTTTTCTTAATTCATCATCTTCAATGTAAGTACCGAGTAAATTATTGTCTTCTAAAAATACTGCTCTTGATTCATCATTTATTAAATACGGAAAAAATGTCATTGTTGAACTTAATAACAACTTTAAAATATATTAATAACAAAAATTACTTTTAGTTCTTTAAGAGAAGAGTAGTCATTTGGACAAACAAGTATTATATTATTATAAAGTTTAAGACTTAAACGTACTCCCATTTGATATAACAGTAAACCTTGTTTTGACTAAAAATAAAAATCATAAAAATTAAACCATACTTCGTTGCTCATATCAGCGATCATAACATCACAATTATACAACTCATCCAATGTTTCCGTTTTATTTTGAATAACATCTTGCAGTTTAACATAATTAATGTTAATTTTGCCATTAGACAACGTAAGACTTAAATAAAAAACTATAGTATTAAAATAATTACTTTTGACAAGCCATTTCAATTTCGCGTAGTGCTATTAATTTATAATCGAGTATGTCATTATCTGTATGATCAGAATCGGTAATGCAAACAATTTGCATTTTAATTTAAACTAAACTAAAAAATGTAAAATTTATATAATTAAAACAAATATATAATTAAACAGTTTAAAGTGAACAAATATAAATAATTTTAAACTACATATAAAAAAATAAACACTAAATGCACACTAATGTTAATTTTAACAAAATATTTTAAAAATCGACACACATTCAATATTATAATTAATTTAGTAAATAAACATTTTATTTTAATTAAATAGTTTTAATACACAAAACAACAATAAAGAACCTAATAATAAAAATATTTGAAAAAGCACTGTTAAAAAACTTTAAAAAATTTGTATATCACTGCATTAAAAAACAAAAATTAAACATAAATATTTGTTTAACATTTATTTCTTTTGTTGCATAATTTTAATTTTAATTTTAAATTTAATATTTTAATATACACATACATAAAAATTATAAATCTTAGTTAAACAAAAAATATATTTTATAGATTTTTTAAATTTAAAATAACATTTTAACAGTTTTAAATATTGTTATTTTAGATTGTGATATAACTTTTTTGCTATATATATTGTGGCTTCATCTCAAACCAACACTTTTAATTAATATTATTTATTTTAATTTCTGTTAGTGGGTTTTTAAGAGTATAATATTAGCTTTTAGCAAGGTAATGATTAGCTACTAAAGTTCTTGAGGTTAAAACTGGTTATGTAAATTATCTATAACAAATTTTATTAATGCCTTACATTATTACCGGTAACAAGAAAATAATTTCTTTTACCAAGACTTTTATTATACATCTCCTGGCATACTATACAACCTTAATAACTTATACGGCATAACCCTGTTGTGGTTTTAATAGGTTTACAAGAGTAAAATATTAAAATTATTTAATTTACTTAAATAGTAAATCTACTTGGTTTAACTTAACACCATTTATTTTGATCTTATTATTTAAAAATTTACATCTAAACTGCTCTCCTTTGTGAGTTAGTTGTCTACTCATTAATTAGGTTGCAAGTTGCAGGTTGATACACGAGTTTAGTAGGTGAATCTCTTTTTTGTCTTCGGTTTAAAAATATTAGATATGTCGGGGAATGAAGGATTACCAAAAAGTGGAAATAACATAATAAAACAATAATAATAATAATAATAATAATAATAATAATAATAATAATAATAATAATAATAATAAACTGGATAATGTTAGACATTTACTACGGAGGGAAGGCTTTTCCAAAATAAAACAACCCGATAAGGGGAATAATGTTGCTTTAACCATGTATACGCTCTTTGTTTGCGCAGCTTAACGGAGTGTTTTTTAAAACTGTTTTTTTGATTTGAAAAAGTTTGGACTGAGAAAATCAAATTTAACTAAATAATAACCTAAAATAAATTTGCCACAGACTCTGATATTGCGCAGCGGGAAGATTTTAAGACTGGCTAATCTATCGCTATAGGGAATATATATAAATCCCCATAAAAGTATAGTAAAACGCTTTTAGATTTTGTTGAGTATCTTCGAGTTGCGTTTCATTATAGGTAGTGTGACTTAGCCAAAATATTCTATATGGGGTTTGATGTAGAGCATATATAATAAACGCTTATTGATAGGAGGAACGAAACTTAAGCTGATGCTAAATTAAAGCGGTTAAAAATAAAAATGTTCCACAGGAAAAAAGGGTTTATTTTGAAAAATGCATAAGTTATCCATGATAAAAATGGATTTAAAGTATTTACTGAAAGATAAACATACCTCGATAGGAGAGGGAAAAGAAGCATCAACAACTTTTAGACATGGCCGTGAAACACCGCACTGTCGCCGGTGTTTTATACGACAAAATAAAACACTTTTAATCATGTTAGATTTTAATAATAACTTTTACAATTGTTTATTTTTATATTCCTCAAGTAACGCGGGTCTATGTATAAATAATAAAAAGAGGAAAGTTTCGTCAATTTGTGATTGTACAATGCAAAATTGCATTTTTGAATACAGCGCGTTATAAAACGCGGTTGTTTGTACCTAGTGTAGAAAGGAAAACTAAATAGAATACACATGCTACTATTTTTGGTAAGTAATTGAATAAAGTAAAAATATTAAATGTCAATATTACTCTTAGCCGAAAGGTTCTAATCAACCTGTTTCAAAAAATTGCGTAATCCAATAAAATCTACTCTACAAAAGTTAAAAACTGACTCTATTTTAGGCTTGGTTACCAGGTCGATAAATGATAGCAGATAAATTATAAATAATAGGAAAGAATTATCATTTTTTTCAGAATTGTGAAGGTGTTTGTCATAATCAATTATAAAGAAAGTATTAGAAACAATGAGATCTAAACATAAAGGTCAATAACCTGCTTTATGTCCGGTAGAGTAACTAACGTACGGAGTATAAGAACGTTCAATGCTAAACTCAAAAAGATAAATTTTGAAAAAGTTAGTAAAACTAGAAATGTTAAAATTCCTTAGAATAATAGAAAATTTATAAAAAGCGGAGGAGATTTGTCCTAATTCATCTAAGGGAGCATTATTAGTACTTTAATAAGAAACCTAGGTATATAAATTAAAAAAAGGAGTTTCTTCCTTATCATATATTTTTACTGCCAGGTTAAGAAAGTTCTACCCAGTTTATTCTCCAAAAGAAAAAAATAATAAGCAAAAAGAAGTCAACGTTTATACTAATATAATACAGGCAACCCCAACCCTTAATAAAATCACATTGGATAATATAGTAGCCAGGAATAGTAATTTTGCTATCGAAAATAACAGAAGAACCGTAATAAACAATAACCGGTAGAGATAAATGTTGTAACTTACAGGCCATCCTAAAGAGTATAAAGTTGGTGGTGTCAGGGAGGCAAGTTTTAATTAAGTCAGTTAGCATTTTTGTAAAGAATCAAGAATGCCTTTAACCATAACATTATATAATTGGAACATGTTGTTTTGCAACAATCAGGATTTTTTTTTGTAAAAGATAAATAATAGCTTTAGTGGCACGAAAAGAAGTGCTTGAATTTTCTGGAGTTTTTTTAAAAATGATTTAGTTTCTAATAAGTTTATTTTATTAATTACATTTTTAAAATCTGTAAGAACGTTGCTAATTTTTGAGTTTATCTAAAACATTATACTGTGCTGTGTTATCTGGTTGAGGGGGAAGATTTTGCATTATTAGCCCATAGACAGTTCTCACATGTAGAATAATCTGGATTATTAATTATGTTTTATAGGCAGCTTTTGATAACCTTGTGCATTTTTTATAAAACTAAATATTCTAGATTTTACAGATTTGCCCCATCTAAGTCTTCCAAATGTTGATAAATTTATTAAGTTGTTTATTCGAATCTATAAAGTGAAACAAAAAGTTTATCACTGCAAAAACAATAAAAAATATCAAGCTTTAAATGCCAACAACTAACACAAGTAGTTGCACAACAACAAAAACAATTAATAAATAACAATTAAACATTAAAAACATTCTGCAATTAAACAATTTTTGTAAAGCGAGCAAACGACCAAGCATGCATGTAACTTTTCGAGCTGAATGATTGTTTAAATAACCGTTTTTTAGACTGTTAGTTTAATGTTAAATTAGCCAGCAACATTATGCAATCTTACTTTTAAAAAGTCACACGATTTAGTTTTAAGTCTCTTATTGCATTTTATTCACGTTAATAAATTACCAATATTAGTTTAATCCAACATCTTGTTTTATGTTAATGATAGTGGTATATTAACCCTATATTTGTTTCACAAGACATTAATTATATATATGTATATATGTTTTATTAAACATTAGTAAATACTATTGTATTACTTTTCTAAACTATTAATTAATATTTATATTGCACCAAATATAAGAAATTAGCCTACCACCTCCGTAGAATTAATTAATAACTTTGAAATAAGCATTTGCACGTTTTTATTTTTTAGCACACTATATCAAAGCATCTCAAACTTGTTTTAAACTGTTAAATTCTTAAAGTGTAATTTAAGTAATATACTTTGTAGTTATTTTTAACTTTTTTATTTATTTAATGTTAGACCTCATTTACAGTATTATATCCAGGCTACTTTACCCGCCTTTAAGGCAAATATCCACAAACTTAAAAACATCCAGAAATAAGGTACAAAACTAAAAAAAAACATTTTAATAAACAAAATACTTAAACTGTTAAAAATGTTTAAGTACTGAAAAACTTTCTATAGATAGTATTTTGGTTTTTTAATTTATTCAACTTTGCCCTAGTTAACTTTATTTTAAGTTCCTCAAAACTCTTTTAGGAAACATTTAGTTCAGATATAAATATTGATATCTTTTAACTTAATATTAAAGGAAGGTTATCTTACCCAACTTATGTATATGTATCAATTTGCAATCCACGATTTGCTGCAGAGGTATTGTTTATTATTAAGTTATGTGCAATATAACATTTAAGTTTACTATTTATACTAATATATTTGTTAATTATACTAACAAACTCTTTATCCAGGCAATTTTTAATTAATTTTTTATATTCATTTAGTAGACTGGCGTTTTAAATAAACGTTTTTTCAAAATGAAACAAAGTTAATAAAAATTTTATAAAAATTATTGAATAATCATTTTGTATTTATTATTTATGGCAATAACACTTAATAATAATTGTTATTTATATTAACCAACGTTTTAATTATAACACGCAGTTTTAAATTGTTTATAGAATTTGTACAAACGTAACTACTATGATTTAATTGTGTTTGTAGTCCGTTATATTCAATATATAAAACTACCGGTAAAGTATATTTTAATTTACAATCCAACGTATTTTAGGTATATTAGAACTTATCATTACATTAATTATTTCGGTTTTAGCGTATTGCAGTTATAGTTCTGGTAGTTGTAATCACATTTTGATTGTTTTAATGTAAAAAGTTTAACCTCTAATAATGGAATTTATTTATTGTATATAAATTTTCTATACTGATGACGGTGTTAGCGACAATTAATATAATTTGAACTTTAATACTTTGATACACCGTTTTATGCACCCAATGTATTTTATTTATTTAAATACTCACCAGTCTCCTATTAGTATATACAGTGCGCGAACCAACTAAACCACAGGAGCACACAACTTTGTCTAGATTAGACCAGAAATGATTCACTCTAGCCAATTCCAGGCCTGGATAAAGGAGGATGGTTTGAACGCAAAGTTGGTAACCTGGCCTCTGTAAAAAATTTATACCGCTACAGAAACAATAACAGGACGCCATTTCGGCAAAGAAGTGATTGCACGTACCTGGATGGCAGGGTTACCCAGATGATAGGGTTGAAAGCGAAAAAGAAGCTCAATTTTCAATTTGCAGAATTTTTAATACCAAAAACTTAACCAGTGTTGGAACATGGAATATGCGTACATTTTCTCGTACTGGACAGTTGGAAATAAAA
This sequence comes from Cardicola forsteri, assembly GCA_025895645.1. Lineage (NCBI taxonomy): Eukaryota > Metazoa > Platyhelminthes > Trematoda > Strigeidida > Aporocotylidae > Cardicola > Cardicola forsteri. The sequence continues at coordinate 1,246,773 of JAKXYG010000912.1, read as the reverse complement.
AAGTACAATTTAGATATTTCAGGTATTAGGAATTGTGATGAAAAGGTCAAAGTCATTTTAAGAGTAGAGATACATTAATTTTATATTCTTTACATGAAGACCATCATACTCATGGATTTGATATTATTTTGAGTAAAAAGTTATGATTGAATGGAAGCCCTAAAGTGATTGTATCATTTTGGACAGACTCAACACCAGATTTGCAAAAGTAACAATTGTACAAGTCTATACCTATACTGAGGATACTGAGGAGATCTAAAAAGATATCTTCTATGATCAGTTACATAGTTTGTTAGGTGATGTGCCAAAAAGAGACATTAAATATTGATCGGTAATTTCAATGCCAAATTAAATAAAGACAGATCTGGGTACTACTCAACATTTTGGACCACATGGTTATACTGATAGTATAAATGATAATGGTTGTAAGTTGTTGATGCTAAACAGTCATTGTGAAATGAGTGTTGGCAATACATTTTTGTTTCACAAAAATATACACAAAACAACAATATTAATAACAATAATAATAATAATAATAATAATAATAATAATTTTTATTTATACTCACAAATTTCTAGGTTAAATGCTAGCTTCATTTTAAAGGTCACATATCTATTAACCATGAAGATAAAATGCAATAAAACTTTCAATTATTAATGTTAACCAATAAGCAATTTCTGGTAGCAGTAACGATCTACCTTTGCGACATAACCAATAACGGTGAACAATAAATATTGGCACACTGACTAATATAACTTTTTCAGATTGGTGGCTGTAAGTAGATGATTAGTAATATCTGCTTTTGTAATAATAATGGTGTGTTTTTATCGCTTAACTATTATTGCCGTTATCATTGCTATTATTATTAATAATAATATAAAATTATTATTATTATTGTTATTATTATTATTTCTATTACTGTTGCTATTATTATATCGATGTTGGGGTTGATATTAATGGTAATAATAATAATAATAATAATTTCAATGTTAATAATCATGATAATAATTATCATCATAAAAATATGTAATTATCAAATAATTACTGAGTTATTTACCGATTTACCAGTTTAATTACTATATATATATATATATATATATATATATATATATACAGAGAGAGAGAGAGATTAATGATAAGCGAGAGGATTATTAAGTTAAATAAATGTAATATAAAATTCTAATTTTGCAGTAAACAAAGGGAATTAAAACATTTACGTAAACAATATGCTTTGCAAAATTCAGTAGCAACGTCCTTTACACAGTTGTCAAATTTAATGTTTTCATTGGTTACACTAAATATAAAAGTTAAACTTAATGCTAAAAATGAATCAATTACAAAATAGTAACACACATATATGTATATATTATTTACTGTAATTTAATTGTAAAAATAATATTTTTTTATAATCTCGTTTTTATTAAATTGCAACTATGTCCTAAAAAGGGTTTTTGCTATGTAAACAGATAAATCACTAAACACGATTAGATGTAATTACATTTTACAATTGCATATTTATTAAATACGTTTACTATTATTTGTTTTTAAAGCATTTGCTACATTTTTATTGAAAAATATATTCTTTATATAAAAAACGGTTATATTTATTAATTGTCAAATACAATATTGAAATTATGCTAATCTCCTTTAACATTACTATTAAAACTTTAAAAGTAATTTTCTTTACCGAAATTTATTGTTCAATTTAAAAGAATAGGGTTTATTTTAAAATTAAATAAAACTATTGTTTAGTATTTACATTATATTCATATTTCTATGTAAAAAATAATTTTTAATGCATTTTTACAAGGAGCATATATATATATATATATATATATATATATATATATATATTAATGCTTGAAAATATATTATATGATTAAAGTGATATGTATAAAAGATATTCTTGTAACTCACTCATTAAAATTCTACAAACCGTTTTCTCGTTTTAGTTAGAACTTAGTGTATTGTGTATTATGAAATCCATAAATGTGTCTTTTGAAAAAAATAATAAATTAAATAGAAAATAATTTATCTAAAAATCATCAATCAATAATCCACACTTAAAGCATACCCGGGTAGTCCAGTGGTACAGCTCTGGACACGTACTGCGGTAAGCATAGGCTATAGTGCTACAAGTGGCTTTGTTAAAATATATACTTGCTAATAATGTTTCTTATGAAACATTTAAGCAATAATAATAATAATAATAATAATAATAATAATAATAATAATAATAATAATAATAATAATAATAATAATAATAATAATAATAATAATAATAATAATAATAATAATAATAATAGTGATAATAAAAATAATAATAGTAATAAATGTAATCAAAATAAAAGCTGTAATTGCATTCAATATTAATTAAAAATTGTAACAAATAAATATGACGTTTATTAGTTAAACTAACACCAAAACCTGTTATTAATTAAGAAAATTAGCTATACTTATTTTGTGCTATACTTCATTTGAAACTTAGAAAAATGTTGTGTTAAAAATTGATTTTTTTACAAATTAATCAAAAAGAAAAATGAGAATTCTATATAATATTCTTCATTTTGCTTTAAGCAAGTAATTTTTTAAAGTTTTGTTTTACTAAATAAATATTTCTTATAATATTATTTGCATTTTAGTACAGTATAGAAAAAAAAGTTAAATGTTAATATTTACTTATTACTATTTTTATTAATATAAATATTTAATTATTTGGATATTTTAGCATCAAATCAAATAGGTTGGTAATGTGGATGTATAATTATAATAAATTTTTATATCAATTAGAGATGAAATCATCATTAGACAAATCAAAAAGCAATTTATAATTCACTTTACGAATTATAATTATACATTATCTTCGTTTTTATCACAATGTTAACAATTTAATTGATGCTTTTATTGCTTTAAATTACTCAATAATTTAAATTTTGTAAAAACAAATGTTTCAGACATAACAAACGTTTTTGATTTATACTTATAATTACTTTTTATAAAATGAACTATTTCTTGCAGGTCTTTTACAAAATATTTAGTCTAGTAGAACAAAAAACTGCATTTATTGTTCATATTGAAATAAATTAGAAATGAGCCAATCTAACTAGTGTCAAGTCTGGATAAAGGAGGGCAATGTTAGTAACCCAGTCTGTGTAGAAAATCGCATCGGTACAAAAACAATAATATGATACTATTTCGACAAACAACCGTTAAAAAAACGATAGCACGATGCAGCTGAAAAGGTTAAGTGAAAGTTGAAAGGAAGATTAGATGAAAATATTTATTTAGTAAAATTCCAAGTTTACTGCTCAAAATACTCGCAAGAACAATTTTGGAATGGACAATTGATGATGGCAAAATAATGGTTAGAGTAGACCACACAAAACTTGTTTAAAAACCATTTGGAAAGATCTAATTAAAATGAATGTCTTATGGGAAATCAAACAAAACTGTTGGCAAAATGTTTAAACGCATGGAATTATTATGTTGCTCCATCTTCTTTTTGATTTATGGGATTTTGTTGTTGTTCTTGCTGTTACTGTTACCTTGTTGCCCCATGCTTATGTTAAAGCCAAATAATTTTGTAATAATAATAATAGTAATGGTAATAATAATTAAGAATTCACATAAAAAATTGGCCTTTTATTGAACAATGTTTATTGTTACATCTTTCTTTTGCGTCCTAACTATTTTTATAAATCACGGAAAAGCTTCATTGTTGGTCTTAATACGAATAGTGTATAATTTGTTATTAATCCAATTATAATTGTCCATACTTTAGCAGTATAAACTATAATTCTGCATAATGTTTAATAAAAAGTAAGTAAACGTTATTTTGTTTACTAAATACCAAATTAAAATATAAATTCAAAAACGCTTTCTAGATCATTTCAAGTTTTCAACACTGTAAAAAATTGTTTGACGGCCATTGATTATTATTATTTTAACAAAAACAACAACTACATTCTATAATAAAAATATTATTGTTTATAACATATAGTTATTAAAAGACAATTACAAATATATTATGTTATTTACCACCTATAAACGTTTAAAAGAGTAATAATTATTCTGCTTTGTAATTTTTCTAAATCAGGGCTTTCAATAAGCCATTATATGTAGGTGGCCTTGTGGTACAGTGCTGGACTCGATCCTGGGTGAGCATGTGTTAAGTCTTCACTAAATGCGGGCCCACGTTCGACTTGCTAAAACGTCCACTGCTGAAAATGTTTCTTTTAAAACATTCAATAATAATAATAATAATAAGAAGAAGAAGAAGAATAAGATGTTGAAAAATTTGTTTTCCAATATTCCTAATCCATCACAACCAAATTTTCTAATTTTCTAAATAGCATAATGTTGTTTTGTCGCAACTTTCCTGTTTGTTTAAGAAAGTTCCAATCACTCCTATTGGCTTTTCACAGTTTTGAGTATTGCAAATATATCTTGGAATAAAAATCAGGTGCTTTACGTTGGATTTTAACAACATATTATTATTATTGTTATTATTATTATTATTATTATTATTATTATTATTATTATTATTATTATTATTATTATTATTATTGTTATTTTGTTTTTATTACTTTAAATGTTTTTTGTTTTTATTACTTTAAATGTTTTCAAGGAATCATCTTTCAGCAGTGGATATTTTAGCGAAAGCAAACGTGAGCCCGCATTTAATGCCGGTGGTAAAAATCAAACCCACCCAGATTTGAGTCGAACATTGTACTGCTAGACCGCCCTGGAATGTACATATATGTTAAGTGTTTACTGCTTTAATGTTTTACGAGAAACATGTTTTAGTTAATATACATTTAAAAAGTGCCGGTGATGATACCAAAACCTAGTTTCCAATCGAGCGTTCGATCAACTCATCAGTTTAAATGCTTAGCTCAATTGGAGGGATACATATGATATCAGAAACGAAACCTTAGTACAACATATAATTATTACTTTAAAAACTATATTTAAAACAACAACTCATTACATAAATCGTTTCAAACAAATTATTAAAATTTTTTTATAAAATTGTATTTAAAATTGTCATACATTAATTTAACCAAATTGGGAGTAACTAAACAAAGATCAATAAACTGCCAATAATTAAAAAAATGTTTTTTAATTACAAAAAATGGTTATGTGTAAATATTTACTCTCTTTTTGAAAATAGACAGGAAATAAACAAAATGTTTCACATTTTACTTATCATTTATAGTCAACATGTATTTATTTAATTCAATACCAATTATATTTTTATTATTTTGTTATCATTTTTTCACAGTATGGTTATGTAAATATGATAGATAACATGTTTTATTAACTCTATTTATTTGATTTACAACTATACGGACATTTTGAAAATTAATTTTGCAATTGTTTGGATTATGTAATTCAATTGATCAACAGTCTCTTTGCATGTACAAATCATCGCAGTTTTTTTTACTGTTAGCAAAATGTTAACTTGTGCAAATAAAATGAGTTAGGAACAGAACAGTTTCTGTACTCAGCTGCAATAAATAGACAAACAATTGAAAAATAAAAGTAATGGAACCGAATTACAGAAATTTATCATAATCAATGGCTTATATTGTGCAGAAGTACTTTAGCGCTACAGTGCTCAATTTGAACTTGGGTAATAAGTGCTACCGCCAGTTCTAATTGTAACCCTCCATTTTCCTTGATTAAATGCGCACTAACTGAAAACTGTTTTTTGTACATCATTTAAGCAGTGATAATCAAATAATTATAGAGAAAATTAAATAAATAATATAAATTGTTTAAACATTTTGTGCCGGGGTGATCTAGCGGTACAGCACTCGATTTGGACCTTGGTGAGCATGGGTTTGAATCCCACCACCGGCACTAAAATGTGGGCCCACGTTTGGCTTCGCTAAAATGTTCACTGTTAAAATATCTTTCTCTTAAAAGATTCAAAGTAATAAACATTAAAAAAAATAATTTAGAATATATTTCTTTTTTTTATTAAACTAATATAGATCTGACTGATTTAAATTAATTTTACTACACTCAATTTATTAATGTCGTTTTGAAACTGATTTAACAAAAAAGGTTAATAAAATAAACTTTTAATTTTAAAGTGCAAAGAGTTTCTGTTTAATTTATCGACACAATAAATTATTTAAAATGTAATAATTACAATTGATTGTAATTAATTAATTTGTTATAAATCAATAATATCTAGTGCATGTGTGTTTGTTAAAGTGAACATTCAATTTCAAATGATAAAGTAATAACTTTGTAAAAAAATATAGTTGCGTAATCATTTTAATTAGTTTATTTAATTTTTATATAAATTTAAATAATAAATACTTTCAACCGAACGCTTAAATAAAGAAATATAAATTTTAAATTAAGAAATCTGATTATGTAATGCAAAATAGAACTCTACAACCGAAGGTTAAAACATGGAGGCACCCATATCTTGAAAGGTTGGAGGAAAACAATGAACATTACGTAAAATATAAAAAACATATAATTTTTATTATTTACTTTTATATGTGCATTCATAGTTTATAATATAGTTTATTTTAAACACATATTTTTCTTTTTTTACACTTTTTAACAAAATGTCAAAATTTTTGTTTTTGTTCCAAATTAACATTTTATAATAACAATGGTAGAAAATGTTACTTTCTATTTATTTATTTTATTAATATTGCTAAAGCAATGTTTGCTCAATGTTTAAGTAAAACGTAAATGTGCTCAATATTATTATGCAATGTTACAAAAGTTAATTAATGACACTGCATTGGTTTTAACAAGGAACCGTTCAACTACTATACAATAGGTAACTAATCAGTTCAGAAATTATTTTAAAATCTTTAATTTTATATTCAGCATTTTTAAAATAACAAAATAATGTTGCCCTTTTAAAAAGTTGTTTTGTGAAAAAATGTTTAAATAATTTACTATAATAAAAACAATAACTGTCTGCAATATTTAAACTTAAATTAGTTCAAAGTAAAAATTTTGAATTCTTTCAATTTTTAATAAATTTATAAAATTACTTAGTAAAAAATACATTATATTAAATATACATTAAAAAAAAATCATTATTTTAAAAATACGTACCTATATGTAAACAAAGAAATTTGTACCAAACTTTTGAATAGTTAATTTTTTTATTAAAAATTTCGTATAAATAATTGTAAAACAAATTTTGTTATACTTAATCGTATCACAAAGGATTATATTAATACCCTGATCGACTCGTATCCAAAAAGGTTACAAGAAGTAAGTAAAAAACGAGGTTCAAATTTGAAATACTAAAATAAAAAATGTGTAACATTTATTTTATATTTAACAATCGGTTTTTAAGAAATCATTTATTTTTACAATTGTCAGATTATTTTTATATATTATTTTATTTATTGATACATTGATGCATTTTATTCAATACAGGGTCCAAAATGGGACTTGTCAATAAACTCTCATTTTTCATTTTTATTTGTTTTAACTAGAAAAATATTTTTTCAACAAAGTAATTATGCTAAAACAATACGGGTTATCAATACTCAAAGTTAAATGTTTTTAATTTTTTTATGATTATAAATATTTAAGTATCTGGCAATTTTTGGATAAATAGCATTAAAATGGGTAAATGGTAATAGTTACATTTAAAAATGATATACATATTAAATTAATAACATAAAACAATTACACAAAAATATTTTTTTATTATTATTTCTTTATACAATTTTACAAGTGCTTACATAACCCAGTACACGCTACTGCATATATTTTATTCAACAATAATTAATTAACTTTCAAATTTTGTATATATATATAAAATTTAACATTAATTATGGTTTAAAAACATCAAAGAAAAATTTTTAATACTTGACCCCCAATTTTGTTTTACCGACTTGTTAAATTTTTAATTTCACTCCTTGATCTTGGCACAATTTTGAACACTTACGACAGTTCATTACAATAAGTTTAAATAGTAGAAGGATTTTCTTAACTTCTAAACGTTACGAAAGAATAAAAATGTATAAGTGTAGTTTAACTATTGAACAAATTGCATATTTATTTGAGGTGAGTACAAGGATTGTATACAGAATTTCAAAGGATTATGCACGTCCAAGAACAGCTGGAACTGAATCTGCATTATCAACTAATAAACAAAATGATTTGTTTATAATCACTAAATTGGAGAGAAACAGAATGAAACTCATTAAGCAAATACAAAAATAAAAATTAGCTAATTTTTTATATTCACTTATCCGCAAGCGGATGAACTCAGCCAATTTGCAGTTAAAGAAGACGTTAAGAAAAGTTTCTTTAGCAGCACAACATAGAAAAAGACGTGTGAGAATTGCAAAAATGTATGAAACTTGTACAGTTTGTGTCCGGAGATCAAGTTTTTTTACTGACGAACTATAGACAATGCAATTCACGGCTGTTTATGATCTTTATTTTCCTAAAAACTACAATTGCATTGTTAAAAAGGTTGCGCATCCATCATGTCATGTAGGTTTAGCTTATACCGATAATATCGAATTAAGTTCGAACAACTGCCAAAATAAAGTCAAACAAGTAGCCACTTAAACAGTTTAAAATTTATAACCATTAAAAAAAATATTTTAAGACTAAACTACAACAAAATGCTTCAGGACATTTGGTGGTTGTTCAAGATAATGCATCAGTGCATACGTCAAAAAAGGTAACGGGTTTCTTCTTATAATTTAAAGTTTAACGCATTTTTTATTGTTTATACCAAAAATTCTTTAAATAAGAAATAACTGAGCTTTATTCAATTGTCTCCATACAGCCCGAACCTCAGTATAATTGAAAGTCTTTTTAGTTATTTTAAACAAGAAGTGAATTGGATAGAAAATCAGGGCATATTTATGGAAAAAATTGAAACATCGAATTCGACAAAATTAGGTCAATAATTTGCTTAATTCCTATCCAAAGTGTTTAAAAGAAATTATGATAACCTATTGTTATCCTTTGAATTACTAAATTTGTAAAATTGGTGATGTCCGTTATCTATATATTTACATATTTTATAATTTAATGTATTTTTAAGCAAATAATACAGTAATATTTTTATTTTCTCAAAATCTGTAAATTTAGAATTTTTTGTTTAAGCGCGAATTTGGTAATACTGTCTGTAAAAAAATTATTTTTATTGTTTTAATTATTAATATTGCTAAACTGATATTTAAGGGTTGTTTTAGGAAAATGTTAATGTGACCAGTAAGCTTAAGTGATGTAAGGAAAGTCAATCAAATTTAATGTGTTAATTATGACAGCCTACTTTAGCCTCTGTAAAATTAATCTTTTGACGATTTGTGTTTTTGATTTAAGTTTTAGTAAATAGTGGTATTATGCTTTATTGCAAGAATGGATGTTGTTTATTATAATTAAAATTTATTTTTGCGAATAATGTTACTTGATGTGTATTGCTAAAGTATTATCTAAGGTATGTATTAGTAAATGTTAGACAAATCTAAAACAAATAATTAGAGCAGAATTATATGAAGTATCACAATACATCCATTTTTGTACAACAGCCGTCAATAACTATATATACATCCAAATCATTATATTACTTGTAATCTTGATAAAAACTAAATAAATTAACACATTTTCCAATTAAAAAAAATAATGAAATATAAAAATAATGTCATTACTGATCAAAATATGCATCATTCAGAATGCAAAAATATTGTGAATATAAGCAAATGAACTGTACACGTTCTAGTGAAAATTGAATTATTTAAATATAAAAATTAGTAAAACATTAGAAAATACGACAAACACACACATACATTTATTTGTATTTTTGTTTCCAATTTGAGCAATTTTAGGCTGTAGACTTAAAATTTTAATTTTTTTTCAACAAACGCGTCACATATTGAAATATGTTTAAATATTTAAAAAATTGTTTTACTGCCAATTTGAACGGTTTGAAATAATAAAAGTATATAAATGTATCGAACAAGGTCCGCCATATATACAAGTTCCACAACAAGTCAATAATTTTGAAAAGTATATCATTATTTATTCCTTGTAAATGCTTAATTTTCAGCAACACACCCGATACATTTACCATTCGCATAATAAGATTAGGCAAATTTGACACAACATAGGATAGAGATAAAATTAAAATAACTTTGCTCGACGAATATTGCTTTTTGCGATCCTTTGTTAAATACGCCGTATTGGACATATTGGATCCTCGGTATAATTTAATAATAAATGCAGCATTTGCACCAACAATAATGATACATTGAAGACCGCCCGTGTTTATTAGAAGAAGCGGAGCAACAAACAAAAAATAACGCTTATCCAAATAGGAACAATGAATTTTTAAATTGGCGGTTTTAATTAGACCGTTGAAAAATAAAAACGGCGACATGGATAAAACTGTGACAATGGTACAAATAATACAAACGATCCATACGTGTGTTTTAGACAACTTCGAAAACCGAATTGGCAAGTAGATCATTAAACAACGATCGACGGACGAACAAGCAAGCAAGTTGCCGGCATAGGCCATTGTGAATAGAACGATAAATCGATGAAATTTACAATTCAAGTTGGAATTGTAGGCCCAAAAGTAGAATGCATTCGATACGTACGGTAAACCTTGGACTGCAAAAACGGTCAGAAATCCGATAAAAACAATAGCAATAATGTTGGCAAATGCCAAGAAGACAACATAAATCATGTGTCTGGACATTTTAGTTCGATCTTTTATGTATAATACAATAAGAAATATGTTGACTATTAGACTGACAACAGATACAATGGGCAATGTGTATCCGGATATTGATCCAAGAATATGTGATATCTGACAAGCAATTTGGACAACGTTTGGGTTATCTTGGGTGTTATTGCATACTTGAAGCAACGTGTGTGGACCAAGAACGTACAATTGTACTGTTTTGTTCATTGCAATAGTAATAATTATCTACAGGTTGCTTTTGACTAAATATAATTATTAAGTAGCCAATCATATGACGTTTTTATTGGTTAATTGGTGAGCTACAAAGCATAAATAAAAGAGAAAATGTGGTATTTAATGTTCGGAGCCTTAGAGTTATTTTTTAATTGTAGGCGTGGTGTTTTTTGTTTTCAATAAAAAAAATTAATTCTACTTTAGTGATGTACTTAATTATATATATATATATATATATATATATATATATATATATATATATATATATATATATATATATATATATATATATCAATCATTCTACTGATGATTGGATAATACGTCAAAGTTGTATGTAGCACGTCGCAATATTATTATTATTATTATTTACCTGAAACATTTTTACATTTAAAATATAGTTTTAATACACACACATAATAATTTACCAACGATTACTTTTACTATAAATGTTAAAGGGGTTTCATTTAAAAAAAAAATTCGCTTTAACTGAAAATTATTTTAAATAATTAAAAGCATCAAAAACTGTTTGTAACTACATTAAACTTAACTTTTTTGCAACCCCATGTGTTGTTAGTGAGTTGTATTAATTTAAAGTAACTATCAACTGTAAACCTTTTTGTATATATATATATATATATATATATATATATATATATACATATAATTTATTATTTCTACTTTGAATGTTTTACGAGAAACATCTTTTACCAGTAGACATCTGAACAAAAGCCGAATATGGGACTGCATTTATTGCCGGTAGTGGAATTCAAACCTATACCTACCTAGGTCTAAGTCGAGCGCTATACCATTAGACCATCTATGTTCATTTCCTGTGCATTTTCTATTTATAACAGAAAAATAATTGATGAATATTATGTGAAAAGGAAGAAAGTTAAATAATTCAACTGTATAGATGTAGTTATTTTATCGCCGATAATGTTGTATTGTAAATTATGCAATTAATCAACCAGTTCTTGGTTTAGAAATAATAATATTTAAAAGCAAACATGACATAATTACTATGCCAATTATATATATATATATATATATATATATATATATATATATATTGATTTATCCACAACTTATTGTTTATTCGCATAACACAACTGATAATAATATTAATAACAACAAAACAATAATAATAATACAGTAGGTAATGAATTCAAATTATTCAATTTTTTTTTATATTTTTGTTTTTTAATATAAATTATTTTTGTGTTTTTTTAAATAACAAAAATGTTTTTACACATTATAAAAATCCTATTTGTGCAAAACATTTTAAACAAATTGTACGACGCCTAACGTACATTCATAATGCGATATCCACACTTTAATTGTTTCTAGTTTAAAATTTTTTAATGGTAAAATATTTAATTTATTTACATAGATAATTAATAAAAATAATTTTTAATTTTATTAGATTTTAATTTTTGAAAACAATAATTATATTAATAATAATACATGGAAATTTATATTATATTTTTTATAATTATTATTTTATGTCAAAAATAATTTAATATCAAAACATTTAAAACAGATTTTTATTTTAAAAGTATAAATTAAAATAAATAATTAAAGCACAAGTTCGATTTTTATTTGACGCTTAAATGGTTTGCATTTTTATAAGTAACTGTTTATTTCCGTTAAAGAAGGTTAGTGTTGCTATTTGATCTCAATTTTAAAAAAAAAATATAAGAGCATAAAGTTAAACCAAGTACCGAATGTATGAAAGTAGACATTTCAACTGTATACAAAATTTTGAACAATAGAACAAACCCCAAATCAACCAGCAACCAAGATGAACAGTTTATAATTGCACTACTTAAAGGATATTAAACGATAAAATTAAAGCAAATAAGCAAACAATATTTTAAGAGTTTTTATATTAAACTATAAGAAGGATAAAATCTGCACATTAAAAATTTTGAAGCTACTGCTACACAACCTTCATTCAGTCGTGTCTATAGATTGCAACGTATGGAGTTTGCTAAGAAGTAAAAAACATATTGATTGTGTTTTGGAGAACTATGTACTTTACAGATGAATGTGTAGATTCATATGAACATGGACTGAACTCTCTAAGGTTATTTATAGTACAAACTATAGTCATGACTACACTTGTATAATATTATATAGATATTAGTAAGGTATTATCTAGGGTATGCATTAATAAGTTAACAGGTGCTAAATTTTCTCAAATATAGTAGGTCATAGTAGGTCAATATAGGATTCGGCTTATTTTCCAACCGTATTATTATTACTATTATTATTATTATTAATAATAATAATAATAATTTGTTTCATTTTAAATACATTTTCTTTATTTAATCCCGCTTAAAATTTGTTGATCTAACATAAAAAAAGGTTAATAATTAGAATTTGAAATGAATTGTTAAAATTGATACTTAATATAAAAATTTGCATATTTAACACAAATAAGTTGCTGTTATTCTAAGAAACGTTTTATATTACGCTAAATCTATTAACATTATTACTATTTTATTAGTATATGTAAAAATTATTATATTTATCAGAACGTATAAAAAAGTACGATAATTTTTATATTTTGATAAAACGCATGATTCTAAAATATTGTAACTTAATCAATCGTATTTAACCTCTTGTATCGATTGATATAACCGCAATTGTGCCGGGGTGGTCTAGCGGTACAGCGCTCGAATTCGGACCTTGGTGGGCATCGGGGCTCGAATCCCATCACCGGCACTAAAATGCGGGCCCACGTTTGGCTTCGCTAAAATGTCCACTGCTGAAAGATGCTTTCTCGTAAAGCATTCAAAGTAGTAAACATAAATAATAAAATAATAAATAAATAATTGACAAATATAATTAAATCAAATAATTTTTAAATGTTTATTTTTGACTTTAGAATATACAATTTTGCATTTTTAGAATTACACTTTTTGTAACCGTAACATATGTTATTTGTCGTACGTAATTTGAAAAACAATATTGCATTTATATGTAACAATCGAGATATAAATAAAAGCGTTACAATGGAATAAATAATGCATATATACATTTTTGACAATATAAAACGAACAAACAAATGTGGTCGATTAAATCAACATATTGGTAGTATGAACAATCACAAATAAAACGATAAACCAATAAAATTTAGGCATTTCATCAAAGTGGCTACGGCAAGCGTAAAATAATGTTTTATTGAATATCTATGGCAAACAAAATTGGAAAAAGTTTGTCAGCATTTAATAAACTAAGATTGCGATAAGGTTGGTAATTATAGTTTATATAGTACAATAAGTACATTTAATTTTAATAAGAATCATATCTCCTAATATAATACTTCAATAGAGTATTGAATTGATTTTTTGTAAAAAATATTGATAAAATAAATAAACAGTTGCAATCAAATATTGAATAAATAAAGTAAATGATTTTAATTAGTTACATTTAGTGTTGCATAATTAAAAACGACATTTTTTGACTTAGTTAAAATTTTTTGCTTGTTTAACTAAATTTTAAAACATTAACTTTTCACAACAAACTATTTATTGTTTCTTTCAGTAGTATATATTGTTGTTTCATACATCATAGCATACCTAAATTATTGAAAACATTTATCCGCAGTCTGCTAGAAATATATAGAACAACAAAATTACTACAGTTATTGACAAGTTATGTTCCAAACAAATAAAATTAATACACTAATTAATTAAAAATTTAATTTTAAAAATACATCTACGCCCAAAATTTTAAAATGTAGGTAAAAATAGTTATTTTTAATTCAATTTACTTTATCGAAATTAATCTCTTACGTGGATTAAAAAAATATAATAATTATTTTTTATTTTTATTTTATTAGTTGCATTAAAAATAAAAAAATTAATTGAATAGAATGAAATGATGGTTTAGCAGTACACCGCTTTAATCGAACCTGGGTTTGCATGGGCACGAAATGTGGGCACGAGTACGGCTTAGCTAAAATGTCCATAACTGAAAGATGTTCTTCATGAAACATTCAAAACAATAACAATAAAAATGTCAAATGCATTATGTATATTTGTAAATTAAGTATGGAGAAGAAATAAACTGAGGTGATCTAGCGGTACAGTGCTCGATTTGGACCTGGGATAACATGGGTTTAAATCCCACCACCGGTACTAAAATTCGGGTCCATATTTGAATTTGTTAAAATGTCCACTGTTAAAAGATGTTTCCCGTAAAACATTTAAAGTAGAAACCATAAATTATATATATATATATATATATATATATATATATATATATATATATATATATATATATATATATATATATATATATATATATATATATATATATATATATATAATTTTAAAAAACACGTTTAACGTGTTAAGTGGATAAAAATGCAAAAAGTTAATAAAATTTATCGCGCGTAAATTTGTTTTTTGCACTATAAATTCTTGTATAATTTGCGTATAAAATGTTTCAAAAATCAATTAATTTTATATTGGAACTAATGCGATCCATAAAACCTTTTTAGCATTTTTGAGTAATAAGTCACATAAATATAATTTAATTTTTATTGCTTAAAAGTTTTACAACAAACATGTTTACAAGTAGACATTGAACAAAGCCAAATAATGGCCATTATTGTGGGAATTGTAGTCATCTCCTTTCAATTGTAACAATCTAGTTACATTGTGCCAGTTGGCCGCATGTGAACTCAACCGTAGCTGTTTCCAAGCCTGTTTAGGAAGGAAGAAGGAGCATTTGGGCGCATAATTAGCATTTTGGCCTCTGTAAAATTTAATACTGTTAAATTAAGAACAAAAGAACATTATTTTATTAAACCACAAAAAAGACAAGTAAAATGAGCATTATTCCGATTACGGAGTTTGGCGTAATCCGAGTAAAATTTCAATCCCTAATATGAACGATTTTTTAAAGCCAAACATTTAATGTACAATTATATGGAACAATTTTGTTGCGAAAGGGTATTGAATAATAATAATAATTATTATTATTATTATTATTATTATTGTTATTATTGTTATTATTGTTATTATTATTATTATTATTATTATTATTATTATTATTATTATTATTATTATTATTATTATTATTATTATTATTATTATTATTATTATTATTATTATTATTATTATTATTATTATTATTATTATTATTATTATTATTATTATTATGTAAACTATAAGCAATAAACAATGTATTTAATAATTATTTATCGTGTACATTAATTTTAGTTTACATTTTTGTAGAAAAACTGCTTCAAAGCTCATTTTTGTTTTTAAAAATATTATGTAATTTAGTACATAAAAGCATTAAAATAGAGTCCTATCAACTTTAGCTTATTATAATAATTTTCACAAATAATATTCACTGAACAGGCGGTTTTATGGCGGGTTACCCTCCTCCTTGTTTCAACTTTTGAAAATAGTTTTTCCGTCTATTTGACCATCAGAATTTTCTAACTTTACGATGCCATTTTATTCGATTGAGAGTATATAAACCAGTACGGCATGATGAGCCATTCTGACAAGAAGACAAGCAATTTTTAAGCAATGTTGACTCTAAATAGGGCTGCTGACTTAGCGCCGGGACCAATGTGATGACGAATGCTCTGGCCCCAGACAAAGACTTGTCATTATTATAAACAAGATTGTAAATAAGTGTGGGAAATGTTAATCATATAATAAAAAACCAGATTTTAAAAAACTAGAAAGATAAATATGTACAGAAAATTAGAGTAATCAATAAATATTTTTTAATATATTGTAAATGTGACGTTTTTAATGTTTGCATATATTTCATTAATTTCTCATTCTATTTAGTTTTTAATACATATGGACAACAGTTTGTAACAAGTGGACATTTAGAAAAGTTAAATGAGGGTCCGTATTTATTGCGGGACTATAACTAATGCTTAGCCACTGTAAAGTATTTAACAATTAAAGTTATAACATTTTTTTGCTTTTAAAAAAAGCATGTGACAACAAGATAACAGTTACAGCAAAAATAACAGCCAAGTTTCATAGTTTTAAAAGAACATGCGAGGCAACAAAATGATTCTGTGTTTGCATATTTTGCCAAAATTTTTGTTTGATTCCCCCATAGGACATTCATTTTAATTAAATATTCCCGAATTGTTTTCTGTCGTTTTCCAACCAATTGTTCATTCCAAAACCGTTCTTGTTGGTCTGTCGGGAGGTAAACGTAAAATTTCTTTTGTTTAATTGTAATGATGTCATGTCTAAGGAACGTTTAAATAAAACTTAGATGTACAGTAAAATAGTAATAGTAGAATAGGTAATCATTAATAATGCATTAATTGTAACATTTGTTTAGTTATAAACGGTAAAACCCCTAACATGATGACTAATTTAATCTTTTACTTTACTCCAAAAACGTTTTAAATACCGAAGTTAATTAACAAGAAAGCATCTGATTAAACCTATTATAATTACTTTTTTAAGTGAACAGGGATGCACCTTGGTCCAAATTAAATTCCAAGCATGTGATAATACAACTACACCCAGAGAAAATCAGAAACGAACTAATAGGGCTGATCCGAATTCTAAATAGAGGAGGGGAATTTAAGCTCAACGTTAGAAACTTGACTCCTGTAAAAAATCTATATTATTACAGGAATAATAATAAGGCACAATTCCGGCAAACAATAGCAAAGAAGTAATAGTATAACTTAGATAGCAGGGTTGAGTGGAAGCTGAAAGGAAGCTCAATCTTTAATTAAACGAAAAAAATTTTACTTTTAGCGCTTAGAAGACAGTAAGTACAGTTTTGAAATGGACAATTAATGATGGCAAAAGAAACGTTGGGGTGGACTACAGAAAATGATTAGCAAAGATCTAATTTTTGCTCTATGTTATTTTTAAATTATGGAACTTTGTTCTTACTGTTTTTCTGTTACTGTTATCTTGTTTCCCCATGCTTTTTTTTAAACCAAAGGATTTTAGTAATAATAATAATAATAATAATAATAAAGTGATTCGTGTTAAAACACTTTTTAAAAATTAACGTTGCTACAAACAAGACTCTAGCTTTGCATAAATATTTAAAACTTTTTTATTGTTACACAAATTCGCGCTAGAACTGACTAAATGTTAGCAAAAAGTTGTATCAAACAGCACCAATACATTACTAGTTATTCTACAACGGGTGAGGATAGTAAAAATAATTATTTCAAAATGTATAAGTTTGTATAGTCTTTCAGACTACATATTCTGTGGAAAATAAGATCTTGCCATAATTAAAGGTTTTATAATATTCATTTTTACATCTTGATCAATTAAATATAATGATCTCTTTAATATAGTGATTAATCATTATTTTAAATTATACACTCAATAAAACTATACATCCATTGCATGAAAAATAAAAAAAGCGAAAGCATCCTGAGAAACAAGACAATAACACTATTGAAATGATTTATAAATATTGTCATGATTGCAACTCCCATACACACCTTTTTAGCATAGAATTTATATTATGCCACACAATGATTGATTAACATTGTCACATGACTAAAATATTTAACTGGTATTTGGTACTCCCATTTTGAATCGCTATTTTGTTACATTTATGGGTTATGTATAAACTGTATGTTGAATGTGCCTCTAGTGACGTATTAAAGCTTATATTATTAATCATAATAATATTAATAATAATAATATTTTTCTATCGTGACAGAGGTAATAAAAGTGATAAAATTGTTACTCCATTAGCATGTGCTTAGCTTATATCACCTACCTTCTTAAATGTCCTTTTCCTAATAATACCTTGAGAAAGCGTTTAAACAGCATATATATATGCATATATATATATATATATATGATTGTGTATGTATTTTCCACATTGTATGTCACTTATTAAATTGTTTATCAACTAAAAACAAAACAACACACCTACAACTTACTCTAAAGCTTCCAACAATAAATACTGTATTTGGCTTTATAAGCAAATTTTCAAGCTTAATGATGAAAAAACTAAAAATATTGTATGATTGGCTACTCAATAATTATATTTATTTGGAATAGCTTGCAACTACTAACTATTATTACTGTTATTATTATTATTATTGTTAGTGCAATGAACAAAACAGTACAATTGTATCTCTTAGGAGCCCACACATTGCTCCAGGTATGCAATAACACCAAAGATGACCTACACACGGTTCAGATGGCTTGCCACCTGTCCCACCTTCTTGGATCAATATCCGGATACACATTACCCATTATATCAATTGTCAGTCTGATAATCAACATACTTCTTATCATGCTGTACATAAAAGATCGAACTAAAATGTCCAGACATATGATTTATATCGTCTTCTTGGCATTTGCCAACATTATTGCTATTGTTTTTATCGGATTTCTAACCGTTTTTACAGTCTACGGTTTACCGTACGTATCGAATGCATTCTACTTTTGGGCCTACAATTCCAACTTGAATTGTAAATTACATCGATTTATTATTCCATTCACAATGGCCTATGCCGGCAACTTGCTTGCTTGTTCGTCCGTCGATCGTTGTCTAATGATCTACTTGCCAATTCGGTTTTCGAAGTTGTCTAAAACACACGTATGGATCGTTTGTATTATTTGTACCATTTTCACACTTTTATCTATGTCGCCGTTTTTTTTTTTCTTCGGTCTATTAATGAATAAAAAGCGTCAAATTCATTGTACTTTTTTGGACAAACATTATTTTACATATGCTGCTCCACTTACTCTAATCAATGGAGGCGGAATTCAGACAATTGTAATTATTGGTGCAAATGTTGCTTTTGTTGTCAAATTGTATAAAAATTTGAACACGTCTTCGACATTTTGCTTGCTCAGAGATCGACAGAAACAGTTGGTATCGAGTAAAGTGATTTTAATTTTATCAGTGTCCTACGTTGTTTCAAACTTGCCCAACATTATTATGCGGATGATCAATATTTTGGGCAGTTTACTAAGCAGCAAATCTGTTCTAGGCGTAAATGGCGTTTCTATTTCGAGAATTATTGAACTTTTGTGGAATTTGTACATATGGCGAACCCTGTTCGATACGTTCATCTATTTTTATTATTTCAAACCTTTCAAGTTAGCTGTAAGTCATTGTTTAAAATGGATGAAAAGCGTTGTGGACGATGCGATTATTTTAGCCAACCGACCCTCACCTGGTCTATTGATATGTCAATGTTTGGAAAGATGTAAATTTAGAAAATAAGTGGATTGTGTTTTGTCTGAGTTAACTTTCATTTTTTCTATGTGTACAATGTTGAATTATTTATCATTACGTATGTTTGTACATTATTTTTCAATATTAAAATTATTGTTGTTGTTTATTGTAACTTGTCATTTGAACTTCAATTTTAAAACTAAACATATTTATTGTATTGATAGAGTGTTTAAAATGAATAATGCGAAAAAAGTACTATTTACAACAAAACAATGTTTTTGTTTTTCAACATGCAACTACAATACTCAATTAAGTCAACAGTGTATTACTAATACAGATTTGTTTGTTTATCTCCACTCCAATCGGTGCTATACTGTGTTGACAATGGCAAGTTAGTTCATTTTCACATTTTCTAAACAAACACCAGGATAGAGTACATAGGCAACAGTGTACTTTTCAATAATGAAAACAGTTAAATTAGAAAAGCTCATCGGTTGTCAACTTTTCCATAGCCTTTACGACAAGAAGAAAAGTTAGATAAGCAGTCTTCCTGTTGCTTAGGTACTAAAATAAGGTTGCAACTTTTTTCGAAAACAATGGTAAATTAGTAAAAATTTGATTCCAACAAAAACGTAAGTAAAAAGTGAAAGAAAGTTGCATTTTACTATATGCAAAATCTTTAATGTTAGAGGTTGAACTTACATGGAATGTATGCATACTGAATCTGCCTAGACAGGATAAGTACTAAAGTAATCTAGTCAGTTCCAAGCCTCTATCAGGGAAGAGGGTTTGCAGGAGGAAGGACATTGGACAGTAAAAACTAACGTTAACGCGTTTTAATGGTTATAATGCTTTAATTGGTTTAATAAAAACGACCTGCATAACCCTCACCTGAGTCATGGATTGAGTACAAAGCCGAAAGGCAATTCAATTTTTGATATGAAGAATTTTAGATGCCAAAAAACTAAATTACTATCATACAGAACATATAATATTGTCACCTTGAAAGCAAAAATCACTGCTTGCATCCTAAATGTGCCCCTATTTTGAAATTATAACTTTGCATATATATCTACAATTATTATGTACATGCTCAATAGAAGCTTTTACTTACGCATTTTCTTATTTTTTTTAAAACTGCAAAACCTTTCAGCCTAAAATTCATGTAACATCACTTTTGTCCCAAGTAAGTGCAATTTTTACTAAAGTTTCTTTTTCAATTTAATAGTAATATTACTTTCAGCCAGTTTTTCGAAAATATATTGCAGCCCATGTTTTTGCGTTCTATAAATGTACATTTATAAAAAAAAGTCGTTTAAAAACATTTGTAATTTTAGTAACATCTGTCTAGCGGTACAACGCTCGATTTGGACCTCGGTGGGCATGGATTCGAATCCCATTACCGGCACTAAAATGCGGGTTCACGTTCGGCTTTACTAAAAATGTCCGCTGCTGAAAGATGTTTCTTGTAAAACATTCAAACTAATAAACGTTAAAATAAGGTTTTTGTCAATATAAATAGCAAAAATAAAGCATTGTTCGATTTAAACTATTTTCATATGGCATACAAATTGATATGTGGTCACAGTAAAGAAATAATGTAACGTGTTGTCTCATTAAGAAGATTGATATTACTTAAAAAATGTAGATCAGTTAACCTGTAATGTTTTCACTGGGTAGTATAAGCCAAATTATTTGCTGACTGCATAATAAGAAAATTGGTATATCAACCATAAAATATTATATATATATAAACAGTAGTCTCTAAGGTTTAAAAATTATCTACAGAGATTATTAATCAATGTTGTCAAAAGTTGTTGTAAAATTGATAAAATATATTTTAAGTAATTTAATTCCTTGATAATGATACAATAATAGCCTGCTTGTATTGCCCCAAAATGTTTGTCTCCCACATTCCTTGAACAATTTAAAATTACTTTACAAAACACCGTGCCAGAAACAGATAATAAGGTACGCCAATTGTCACAAATGTTTAAACTTTCTTCCTGGGTAGGATAAAATTATTTTGTGCTTTTGATTATAAAGAAATAGCTTATCATGCCATACATTATTAAATAGGTAAACAAACTCGCATGTATTACACAATCTAACATATTTTGGGTTATTTTGCTTAATTATTTTTAACGCTTGAATAGCATGAATTATTTTATTCAATGAAAAGTCGTTAATAGATATTTCCAGTACATTTCATTAATTTAATGTTTACATTTTTACTAAAATTTAAAATCTTATTTATTTTTATTTTTACTACTTTAAATGTTGTATAGGAAACATTTTTTAGCAGTGGATATTTTAGCAAAGCCAAACGTGGGCCTGTACTTAGTGCCAGTGGGGGATCGAACCTATACCTACGCAAGTTCGAATCGAGCACGTACCGCTAGACTACCCTGCAAGCTAACTTACTACTTGTTCAAATCGCTCATCATCTGTTAAAAGTAAACGTCTATATTTTCCTTGATTCCATTTAAACTATATTGAACTCATGACAGCTGTTCTACAATTTTATTTAGAGCCTTGAAGTTAATTGTAGCTGCTGCCACACTTGCTTCTTTACCTTCGTTTTCCAACCATTTACTTGTGTTGTGTTGCGACATGTTTGCTTGACCTATTTATTTAAAATTTTACACTGTTGGTTAAACTTTGTTTAGACACAATTGCCAGATTAATCACACTCTAAACTCAACACATTTTTTGATTGAAAATGTTCAATTTCATTATTTTTAATTGGTCACCTCATCCATTCACAGCTGTAATTGCTTTTTGAAACAATTTCCATTGTTTGTTAAACTTGTTTACCCGTTGCAAAACTTGAAATATTTGGTTGTCTACGTTTTTTTTTATACATTTTTGTTGTTTTCAATCATTTATAAACTTCAATCAAAATGTTTTCACAACAAAGTTGTGATTAAAGCACGTGTATCTTGTAGGAAAAAACACCTCTTAGCACTATTGTAAATGTAGTTAATTTTATTCACTGAATTTGCAATTAAAAGAATCCAATTGTCGTTAAAAACAAAACATGTGTTGACAACACCGATTCCATTGTAAATACCTAATGTCCTATCATTTTAACTAGTTTTTTAAATGATTAAGGAAGAAAGCTTTTTAGTTTTTCTCGCTAGTCCCAGTAGAGGCCCAACTGCTACTTTTACAAATCTAGTTTTGAATCTGGCTAAGATAATATGGTCATTTGGGGATGTTCACTCAATACAAAATTAGCATCAACCTCATCCGTATATTGTGTATCAGTTCCAGAATACATCATTAATTGTTTTTCCACCCGTAAATTATCCTTAATCTGTTTGGCTTGAGACTGGCAATTACGGAATTAATGATTAATAACTATCAAGATTGGATAAAAAAAATATTTTATTATTTTTTGTAAACATCAAATTTCTAGGATGTCACTATAGCTTTTTTCTGATAGTTCAATATTGGATACCATGCGTAGGAATGCCCACAAAAAATCAGAAATGAATCGATTTAACCAATCCCAATTCTGGATAAAATATAAGGGTTTGAAATATAAAGGGCATCCAGCAAATAAAGTCCTACATCCAAAAAATGTTTTAGTGGCTTTAATGCTTTAAGATAATCAACAAAAAGCTACTTCACAAAAAACAAGTGGACATTGAAGAAAGCCTTTGACAAGGGATTGTATGAAATGCCGGTAGTGAGATTCAAACAGATGTCTACTGAGTTTCGACTCTAGCTATCTCTGTCACTGTGGTACATACAAAGATAATTATAAAATGATTGTAAAACTAAAATGGTGATATTTTTAAACTGACAGTAAATGCAATTGCTTCATGTTGGTCTAAAACAGAACAAAATATTTTTGCTCACGTGCAACTTGATTGAGACATGTATTGATGCTAAAATAAACAAATACAATGATTGGTTAGGCATAAAATTGCCATGGTTTCAAAACGAAAATTTTGTAAATAATTTATGATATAATATATATTTCTGTTAATACATGTATATAATATATTTTTGATATCTATAGCTATCAATCATCTGTTAAATTTGTTTTAATGGACAAAATGTCACCAGTGAGATGTTGAATACAAACTGCTTTTATTATTTTCAGTTTATATTCCACTACTTTTTTGAATATTTATAAAATATTATTTACCTACATTCATGTGATTTAATAGTAGCAATTTGACAAGTCTGAAGCAGGAAAATAATTGAAGAACCTTTTCAATGTTTTTGAACAAAAACTACTGCTACAGATATGGTCGCTTTGACCAGAGAAAGCATCGGTTACCAAATGCGTTTTGTCAGGGGTAGAGTTGGCATAGGTTTGAATCCCCCATGACCACCAAATTCAGATATCCTATTTGGCTTTTCCAAATGTCGACTTGCTAAAATATTTTTACCACTAAATAAATAATTTGTAAACACTAGAACACTGGAAAATCGCTACAGGTTATTTTTAGTAGAATGAGGAAAATCTCCTACATATCTGTTGTTAAATTTGCTAAAATTATGCGTTAGGAGCATGGTTGTTTTCATACATTAACAACAAGGTCAACGCAACGCTCATGAAGAAGTATTCTTTCATTGTTAGTAACGTAGTTTATATTTGCACTGCATATTAAATGATCAAATCTGACAGCTTTATAAATGTAACAAACGTAGAATAACAAATTTTCTTGACTAATAGCGGCATCGTCGTGATGAAACGACGGTTTGTAAGTATTGGCGAGATAGTTTGACTTTTGTTTAAGAATATCTCCCTTAGCTCAACGACTACATACGGTACGCATTAAAATACCTCTTCCGTAACCTGGGTTTATGCTTATACCGATCTGCTGATGCAAATGCTCAGGTACATCGTTGTGTACTCAATCTCTGCTGTTAGTCTAGATGTTTACGTGCACCTAGATACACAAAGAGAAGGTGACAGATATGGAATATTACCATTATCGATTACTGTTATCTCCATGATTATGAGCATCCCACTTTATATTATTTAACCATTTTTACTTTTTATAATGTAGATATTTTTAATACAGCGCGCAATAGTTTACATACTTTAAAAGCGTTTAATTATATATTGACTACCTCTTGTATATGGTTGGATAACCTAGTAGCGCACTAGTGCAGTTTGACTTTTGGTAACTCCACCAAGACAACGAGATTCTATCGGAAAGTCCTATCGAAGAAATATGATTTCATCGCTAATTAAATAAATTCAGCCAAATCATGTGAAAAATAATTGTACAGCTGTTCGGCATTGACAAATACAATTGAACGTACCTCTCCAGTAATTACTTAAAAACAATTAAACCGTTACAACGACTGCGGTGATAATACATAAACAATTTCATGTTTTTTGATTATATGCAAGCATGTCAATCTCAAGTATAACTTACTTATATAAATAAATAAGTAGTACAAACTACAAGTTAAAATTAATTACGTCTCTCAAGTTATACTATTTACATGCACCATGAATACTCAGGTATGGCTATACATTGCAACACTATTCTAAGACCCACCATTTTTTCGCTACTTATTACTAAAAATCATTTTCAAGTCAAATTTATTGTACCATTACAATCCAGGACAAAGTGTAAAAACAAACGCCACATAATTTTGATACAAAACACAAAATAAAAACATTTATTTATACTGTCCATTTGAACAGTTACTTAAGTATATATATTCACTAATTGAATGTTTGCAGTGAAAACGTCATTTATCGGGTAGGCGTTAAAACAACTAAGAGACGGCGTTTATTTACCAAAATAAGTCTGTATTGCGTCTGTGTTAAAATTACCCTATTGGTTGGTTAACAGCTATGAATTTAAATCTCTTCCTTGACAATTCAAAAGTAAAGCTTGCAACCAATAAGAATTTTGCAGTTCTGTTGCAATATTTTAGCGTTTAACTATTTAAAAAAATTTTTATGACTAATTGATCAACCAGAAATAGAAAAAAGACAAGAGGTTACAAAATGGGTAAGGATCAAAATAGGAAACCTTTAAAAAACCTATGTACAAAATATACAAAAACGTAAACAAGATTGCTTCAACAAAAAACGTTGTGCTTTGTATGGGCAGACAAAACGCGAACCAAATGAGGAGCTTCAATTTTTTCATGAAGACGAGTTGCCCAACGATCGAGTTGATTGCGTTCGTGTTGACCAATCCGGAACAAGGCCATTTCAAGGTTGTCAAAACTGATAAACCATGAATTAGATAAAAATGGGGTTTTCATATTTGTTGACATTTAAGTGTTAGACGAAGATAGGCATTTGGTGACTATCCAGTTCCGAGTCTAAAGCTCTGCCACCATGGAAAATAACATGACAATATTAACTCAAATTCACTTAAAGGCATTTATTGAAACTGACAAACGTTTAAGTGTTATTTACAGACTGTATTTTTGTGTTAATAACCCCGCTTTAGTTGTGTCTGACATAGAAACCGAAACTACTATGTTCTCGTGAAACAGCAGTGTCAACCCAAATTACTGAGTTACATTTTGTATTTTACATTAAAATACATAATCACTATGTAAAATCTCTCCATGTTTTAATTTGTTGTTTTATTAGAAGGCTAGTAACTTAGCAACAATATTCACCCATAAATTGTTAAGACATTTTTTGTTACAAATCATTTAAATACTCTACTAAAAATATATCAAACATGTAAAGTCAATTGGAATGTTAATGACTTGAATAATCCTTATAAAGGTCCAATTTTCAATAATGGTGATATCCCTGATTGTTTCTTAACGTGGAGCATCCTGAAGTAGGTTTAGCTAAGCACGTACACTAACACAGTAGGGACAGAGTACACAGCGGTATAACTGAGCTTTAGCGTCGGTGAGTGGATGCAAGCATACACCTAGAGTACTGAAAGCTACTTCTACTGAAGTATCTAAGCCAATAACCATAAATAATAAATAAAATAAAAGGGTATTTTGAGGTATACGTATACCATATGTTGCCGTTGGACTAAAGGAGATAACCCTGACAAAAAATTAAGCAACCTAGTTACAGTAGCGCATTACAAAAATACCGTCTACCAGCCAAAACCTTCGTTATTCTTCTACGTTTGTAACGCTTACCATTTAATCGTTTAATATAGTACATAAATATAAAAATGTGACTACGTCACCAACCAAATAAATGAAGAAATAAAGTTCCTTACCAAATATCCAAAAAATTACCAAATAAATTCGGATTTATTACTTGTTTCCCTGTAGACTTATGTATACCGGACAAATTAACAATCGGAAATCAAACTAATAGTCATCTACCTATCTGATTGAGCTATTTCATATTATTTTCTCTTTCCACATTCAGATCTTAAATATAACAAAATCGGAGCATAACATCCTAAAGTCGAATAATTGTGTGCAGGGGTGGTCTAGCGGTCCGAATCCCACCACCAGCACT
The DNA here is from genome assembly GCA_025895645.1 of Cardicola forsteri. Classification (NCBI taxonomy): domain Eukaryota; kingdom Metazoa; phylum Platyhelminthes; class Trematoda; order Strigeidida; family Aporocotylidae; genus Cardicola; species Cardicola forsteri. The sequence goes on along the minus strand of JAKXYG010000912.1, from coordinate 1,219,225 downwards.
AAAATGCGGGCCCACGTTCGGCTTCGCTAAAATTTCCACTGCTCAAAGATGTTTCCCGTAAAGCATTCAAAGTAGCAAACATTAAAAAATAAAAACAACAACAAAAGTTAGTGGCAAAGCCACATCTTCATTAATTCCAAATTCGCATAGCATCTCGAACAATCCCTTTCCATTGGTTACGATTTTCGGAGGCGTGTAGGGATAGGTCAGTCCATCGACTTAGCCATTGTTTCCAAAATAAATTAAACGCAGTAGCAGCCAAACAAATTCGACGATTTACTTCGTTAGTTGAACCTCCGTCAGAAGTAATCAAAGAGCCCAGATACGTAAATTCCTTTACATTGGGGAGCACAGCATCATTTAATACAATCCTCGCATCAGGAGCTTGACTACATGATGACTGATGTTTTTTGAGTTGATCTTCAAACCATATTCACCGGAAACTTTCACGAGGAAATCCAACGCATGCTGCAAATGAACTTTGTTCTTAGCTAGAAGTACAGCATCATCAGCGTAATCTAAGTCTGTAATGGGCGTAGTACCAACATACACACCTTCCATTTGTACAGAGATCTTGGCAAATATAAAAATTATTTCAATAAACCATCTCGTGTAGATGTGTCATAATCTTATTAAATAAAAAACGAGGGTTTCTTAACAAATAAAAACTAACTTATGAGTAGATGAAAGAGTATCATGTCTTCCAGCATTGAGAGAAGCGTCCATAATTAATTTCAATCTTTTCTAAAATTAAAAATACATTAACAGATTAAAAAACTTCTTAAAATAAAATTGGTTAGTTAAACAGGCCTCTTAATAAGATACCTTGAACAAGTCGGATGCAGAAAAACCTGTACTACTAGTTGACACTTCCATACGCATAATTTTGGCAATGTATTACCGCTAGGTTGCATAAGCATATACATTTATCAAATAATTAAACCTAAACCTTTCAATAAGGTAACAGCTTTTATCAATACACCGTTCTTCCGATATAAAATTGCACGTTATATTATAAATATTTAGTTGTTCAATGGCAGACTACAAATTCAGATACGTACTTACTTAATGCACATAAATCGAAAACAATAAATAATTAGAATTTTTTGAAAACCAATGTCAAAATGTTATACATGTATTCCAATCATCTGTAAACTATTAAAACGTTAGTACAGATAAGAAGTATCCACCGTCCATTTATTTACAAATAAATATTCTTCTGTTGTTACATTACAAAATAGATCTGTTTACAATCACAATCAAATAAGAATATTCCTATCAAACTGTGAAAAAATGTAGATTATTTTTAAACAATCAGCTAATTTAAATACCTAACAAAATTCTTCATTAGCTACTTTTTGATTAAACTTATTTTGTTAACAATAATTAAATTAAAATAAAAACCTATTTTAAAAGGAAATGCTATTGAAAACAAATAATCCTAAAAAATTAAGTAATGCTTTTAAAGTTTCTATTTCCAGTAATGGTGGTAATCCTATCACCACCACGTGCTGCATCCTCAACTAGGTTCTCCAAAGCACCTACACTAACACAGCACAGCGGTATAACTGGGCTTTAGTCTTGGGGGGGTGGGTATAAGCACACACCCATCTTAAGGTATACATATACCATATGTAGCCGTTGGGTTAAAGGAGATAAACCTGACAAAACCAGACGGCCTCGTTAAACTTTACGAAAATTTGCGCCGTCAAAGATGCCGTCTACTAGCCAAGAAATGTTGTACTTCTACGTTTGTTACGCTAATGAAGCCTTCCGAATTAATCGTTTAAAATACCGTATAAATATGGGAAATAATATAGATAACCACGTCACCAACTAAAACAGAATAAAAATAAAGAGAATGTTCAAAAAAATACATGTATTCAACTAAATATATAAGAGTAACGGTATATATAACTTATTAAACGCCAGTGAATTTCAATGTAATATTTTCAGAATGTAATGAGAAAAAACGTTATTTAAAACGGTTTAAAAATTAAGATAAAAATATAATAAAACAAAATAATATTCCACAATTAAAAGTTTTTAATAATTATAATAAGCAGTTAATACAAAATACTGTTTCTGATGCTATATATATATATATATATATATATCACGACAAACCTGTAAAACTTTAGTCGCAGTACTGACCACTTGTGGAAGTCTACCATGACCAGAATTTATAAAACTGCACAATGAATTGTAGTACATGGAAGCTTTTCTTTTTAAATCAACCACTGATGGATCAGCTTCAAAAATTTGAGCAAACGCATCCTTTTGCATTAGCATATAATATACATACTTGATATATTAAAGGTAATTCAACACTTAAAATTTGTCTTCTACCACTTCCTAGCGATGTTGCCAACCAAATAGGCAATTCAAGTTTTGTCCCTACTTGAACATCACGCAAATATTGTTCGTATTCGTCATCACCATTTTTGTCCAAGCCTTTCAAATCGGAAAGTAGAAGAGGTGCAAGCGAAGGAAGATTGACACGAACACGACACTGTGTTCGATCATTTGAAGCAATTATGTCATCTAAATTAAAATAAGAGCTTGAGTGAAATAACGATAACGTCCAATCAGAATCAAGGAAAGACATAATTCAAATGCGTGATTTATAGCACTAGAAAGCACTTCTTATTAATCAAAACAAGAACATAACTTTTAAGAGTTAATGTGTTAAAATTTTATGTTAAAAATTTTTTCATTAATTTATAAAATAATTTTTTTATTATTAAAAATTGTTTTAATAAAAAAATATTCAACGAAATTAATTTAATATATTTCTTTTTTTTCATTTTTATTCTTACCACTTTTAATATTTTATAGAAAACATTTTTCAGCAATGGATGTTTAAGAAAAGCCAAACATGTTCCCACATATATATATATATATATATATATATATATATATATATGGTGTGCAATTGTATAATTTATGTTACTCATTTGCCTGATTCTGTATAATCCATTTATATATCATGCTTAAAATTTTAATTTTTTATTAATTATGACTTTACTTTGTATTTTGATAACTTTTTCATTATATTTATTCAAATTTTTACCAGATTTCTCAGGTTTGATGTTTGAAAGACTCATACCTCCATATGGATGCCGGGGTTGTAGTAAGTCTGTAAAGACAGGCATGCTATGCTGAATATATAATCAATAATTTTATAAAAATTGCACAGAGTTACTTGAGGCTTTTTATAATGACATTAACAATAATTGTGTTAATTTCATTTGTAAGAATTATCTGTGGCTCAATGATTTACCACGTGTGGCTCTTACATCAAATCTCAAGCTCAATATTCTTATCGACTTATTGGCTAATAATATAATTTTAAAGAAGTCTATTGGTTAGCTCCAAAACTCACAAATGATTATTACAGCTTCTTCTGGTAAACAGGTTACAGGTTAGTACACGAGTTGAGTAAGAGACAATTTCCTTTTGATCCTCGGTTCTGATGTATCGACAATATCGTATTCAGAAAGGAAATGAAAATAAAACAAAGGTTAGAAATAAAAACCATCAACCACTGGGGGAACAAGTGAAATTGGATAGAGCATAACGATCATAAGCAGTCTTAAATGATAAGACTGAGTTGGCATTAACTATCTGAGAAGGAAGACTGTTCCAAGCATTAATAACCCTCTGTGAGAAGTGGTGGAGCCTCAACCTGGATTGCACTCTGGATTTAGTCAGTTTGAGGTTGTGTCCCCTACAAGAATTATTTGATAGTGTGAAGAAAGAAGGGGAGGAGCCAGATGTTAAATATTGATATACCAAAATAAGATCCCCCCGAAGCCTCCTATTCCTTAGAGGAAATAGCTTTAAAGAGAGGAGCCTGTCCTGATAGGGAAAATGTCTTAGAAACCTAGGTATCTTAGATATCACCTTTTGTACTTTTTGAAGATTAAAGGAGTCGGATTTTAGTATGGGAGCAGTGACCTCTGCGCAATACTCTAAATGCGGTCTGATATATAAAGCAGACGCACACATTTAGGAGAAAGACTACCTAGATTTCTTTTAAAGAACTTAATTAGTCGATAGCAAGTTTGGGTGACTTTAGTGTGGTGCCCTGTTAACTTCAATGCAGAGTCCATGGTCACACCCAAATCCTTTATAGATATAACCGTTTCTATCCTATGGGTATTCTGATAAGGCGTTAAGAATACATTTCCTAATGGCTTACCGAACGATATATGCTTACATTTCAATAGATTTAGAGGAAGAGAGTTATCTACAGACCATTGACAAATGTTGTTAATGTCAACCTGAAGCTGGCTAGGATTCGACCCCAGATCTTGAGATCATTTGTATAAAGCAAAATATTGGACAAGACTATTTTAGGTAGGTCCTTAATAAATATAATAAACAAAATAGGCCCTAACACTGACCCTTGAGGAACACCCGAACTAATAAGGCAAGGAGGGGATAGATCAGTGCCTAGTCGTACACTAAAAGAGCGGTTTGCGAGAAAATCGGTGATCCAAGCTAGGATAGGCCCAGAAATCCCAATTGATCTTAGCTTTGACAAAAGTCGGTTATAAGGCACTTTGTCAAACGCCTTAGCGAAGTCAAAATAAATGGCACCTACTGACGGCCTAGAGTCCAATAAACTCGTGATGCTATCTGTATAGGTTATTAAATTGGTGAGGCAAGACCTATGGGAAAGAAAACCGTGTTGTGCAAGGTTAATTAGCTTATGTTTAATAACGAAGTCAAGTAAATGAGACCTTATTAGTCTTTCCATGACTTTACTAGGTGTAGATAGTATACTGATAGGTCTGTAACTCTCTGGCATAAACCTAGAGCCTGATTTAAATATTGGCCTAATAAATGCAGACTTCCAGATGAGTGGAAGCTGACCAGCTAGAAGGGATAGGTTAAAGATATAGGCTAGATGATAAGCCAGTAATCTTGCACATTCTTTTAGAACTCTAGGATAGATACCATCGGCGCCACAGGAAGATGATTTAAGACTTTCAAGTTGTTTGCAAACTAATTAAACATCAGGAGTAAAATAACCTATTAATGGAGCCGAGTCTAGCTTGTGAAATGGAGGAGGTTCAGATTTTTGAAACACCGAGTTAAAGTATTTACTAAAACTTATACAAGCTTTACCCCTAGTTAAAAGTGTACTATTGACCTTTTTCAAGCAAGGTAGGAAGTATTCAGAAGCACGCTTATCCTTAATAAACTTGAACAGGGTGCATTTGTTATCCTTAGCTTTTAGTAAAAGTTTATGAACCTTAAGGTCCCTATGTGTCTTAATTAGTCTGAAGCATTGGTTCCTAATTAAAATATAATTATAATAGAAACAAAGAAGCTTAGAAGATTTCCAAAGATAGAAAAACCTATTCCGCCTCTGGATTAAACGAACGATTTTCCTAGGGAGACTGGGACTAGTGTGAAAAGGAATTTGATGGGGAACGAAACTATTGATGCCTGTTTTAATAAAACATACAAAGTGGGAATACGCTTGTTCTAGATTATTAGCGTATACAGGGCTCCAGTCTGCCGAGGCGAGGAATTGACGAAAATTTACAAAGTCAGTTTTCCTAAAGTCAGGGATCAGTGATGGGTTCTCACGCTTAATTGTAGAACCACAAGGAGGGAGGGACACTTCGAAAGACAAGGGAATATGGTCACTTTTCCCAAAAGGGGGTAGATAGGAGATAGAGTTAATATAAGACGATTCGTTCGTGAAAACAAGGTCAAGGCATGATGGGGATTGACCGAGCCTATACCTAGTAGGAGCTGAAACATGCTGAGTAAGAGCATGCTTAATGCTAAGCTTTAGAATTATATTATTAAAATGATTTGAGCCAGAGAGAGATCGCCAATTAATGGAAGGACAGTTAAAATCCTCCATTAAGATGTGGTGTTTGTAAGAGAGAGAGAGGCAGAGTTTGAGTTCAGAAACAAAAGCCACATTAGAGGTTTTTGATAATGAGGGAGGCGATAGAATAAAGAGCAAAGAGTGTGAAAGCCTAGTGCCAAATGAATTGACTCATATTCAATCTGAGGAATACTTTGGTGAGAAGAAACGGTATAAGATAAATTATTTCTAATATAGAGGAGACAACCACCCTTTTTACCTTTACTAGAGTCTTGCCTGACTATACTATAACCCAATATAGATATTTCGCTGTCAAGTATATCTACGAAGAGCCAAGTCTCGGTGATACCAACAATATGAGGACAGGAATTAATAACTTTCTCTTGTATTTCAGATAATTTATTAAGTAGATTTAAAGCATTTGTGTAGAGTACCTTTATAGAAGAGAGGTGGGGAGAAGAGGAGATAATTGCCTGAGGCGATGTATTATAGGGAAAGAAGTATGGCTTCGAAAAGGAATTTGAAAATTTGGTATATTATAAGTGGTGAACTTTAGTGGGGTGAATTAAACAAAAAGAGTTCTACTATCTAGAGAGGTTAAAGCCCTCGCAAAGTTTTTAGCGCGTTCATCCCAAGAGAAATCATTAAGAAGACAAATTCCCGAAAAGGTAGAGCAAGCCTTAAACCAGCCCTCCATAATTTCATCCTTAATAAGGGAAGACTTAAAAGTAACCAAGATGGGAGGGGCTAAATAGGGTTGCTTACAGGAGAGTTTGCATAATTTAAAATTATTAACCTTGGGGGAGCAAGAAGAGATTATATTCAACACCAACTCCTTATAGTTAGTGACACTACCCTTGATGCCTTTGATAATAATGTTGCAATCACGTTTAATATCCTCAACGTGTTGCTTGGTGGCAGCCAGGATTTCTTCCTGGGACAGTTTTAGAACCGTTTTTGCTGCTAGGGAAGAAAGGTTAGAATTGGAAATATAGTTCTTAAGGGTATGCAGTTCCGACATAACACTATTTGAAAGGTGGGAGATTGAGGCGTTTATGGCCTCAGTTTTGGTTTGAGATTCAGAGAATTTATGTACCGTTGTTGCTAAAATACGCGAGATTTTATCTAACCTGGCATCAGAACTATAAATCTTAGAAAGGATAGTTTTAGAGTCTAGAAGAGTTTTTAGTATATTATCCAGTTTGTTACTGCTGGCAGGAGGCAATTGCTGTAAATCGATTTCACATCTGCAGTCCATGCATTTATAATCCAGCGGACTATTTGCAAGCTGCAAATAGTGATCAGTGGATAACCCTAAGTACGCTTCATGAAACCAATAACCGCAAATTACACAAAAGATGCTAGCTTTCACAACCTTCTTGCATCGTTGAAGGCCACATTTGGATAAATTGCAGGGAGCCATCTCTAGAAACAACAAACTAAGAAAATGGACGTACAGAATAATCAAAAATAAAAGAAAGAAAACTATCACTAGAAATACGCTAGCGATAATCGTTAAAAGACAACAAAAAATGCTTCTGTTATTACATAATACATAAGTTATACACCAAATACACTGACACACAAAAACTAATACCAAAAATAAATATATTACGCACAAAGAAAAACGCAAAAACAAAAACAGAAATTAGGCACACGTAACAATGAGCACAACACAATAAGGAAGCTACTTTTGATCCGTAACGTCACGCAAGCGTATCGCACAGATTTAAAAGACACCAAAAAATAAATATACATAAGGTTTTGGTAGTGACTTTAACGTCAGTTGTTAATACTGTTCCCTTCTTCCAAGTTGCCAATGCTGTTCTTTGTTTCTCTCAAAAAGAGATTTTATCAGCAGTTAAACAATATTTTGTTGATAAAAGGAGGATTAATAATATTATACTCCCGACTTTGCATTAAATAACATAAAGGTAGCCACTGACATTATAACAACTTGTTTTCCAAATCCAGCAAACATTAAAATTATCTTTATAACATATAGGAGTCTCCTTACGCCCCCTCTAATTATTGTTAGCTAAAAATCCCACAATATTGCAGCAAAAATCCTAGACTACTGAGCTTTAGTTTTCTGAAGTTCTGTGTGCACAACCAATCCCTTCAATCCTATTTTTTCCAAGCTTTCCTCAATCCCTTTAGTTAAATTAATCCTTACCAGATTTGATAACAACTCCTGTATCTCTTAATACACAGTTATAAAAGAATATTTATAATATTTATAAGCGGTCCCTAAAAAATGCGCTCCTACTGAATATATCCAAGCGCAATTATTTTACATTTAAAAAACATTCAGGTAACCTATTTAAAGCTCCAATTTTTTAACCTATTACTGTTGTTAACTTGGTTAAAAATTTGGGTGTTACCTCCAGTCCTACACTCAATTTTTCGTCCTACCACAACAAAACAACTTTGATCTACTTCCGACTTACCAAGGTTTTAAAAGTCATTTAGGTAATATTCCAGTTAGCTGTACGCGTCTCCTTTACTAATAATACATCAGACCGCACCTCTAATACTGCATTCAAGTAACGTCTTTCATCTTAGGGTTAAACATTATTAAATTTAACAAAGTGCAGGGATACTTTACTAAAGTGCCTAAACTACTTAAAAACGCTCCATATTTTAGTCGTTTAGAAACCCTCAAGCATTTTCTATTACAAGATGGAAAGCTCCGACGTGATCTTATCTTAATTTACAAGCATTTAAACTCCAAACAACATACATATTGCATTAGGTTAATTAAATCATATTATATATATATATATATATACTTATTTCTTACATATCTGTGACTGAAGAGAATATATGAAATGAATTCATCCCAAAGTTTACGTCCTTTATTGTTTATATTTGGAACCCAGTGCTTTAAATATACAATTATGGTTTAGATTATTAAAAAATATAAAACTTCATTAAAAGCAATATGAAACACATTAATTCACCATGTGTTAAAATCAAAATTAATAAATTAAACTTTTTGAATTTATCAAAAATTTAACAAAATGCAATTAACATGCAATTCGCTTTTTTTAATCAATGGGTTAAATTACAAACAATTGATTGCGTAAATAAAAAAATGTGCATGTACAAACTCTTCTTTCAAAGCACATTTCATTCATTTGCAACACATTCACACACACAAATCTGTAGAAAATAAATTCATCTCACATTATATCTTTTAATATTCTTACTTGAAATTTAAAAAACGTTATTTATTTATGTAATTGTGATTTTTGGTTAAACATTTTTTATCATATTTTTTTAAATTATAAACACGTTTTTTAACTTTTATACAGTCAATGTTTTATATAGAAAAAAATAAATAAATAAATAAAAAAAAATTGTTTTGAAGATTTTTGTGTTTTGTTTTCCCATACATGTTCATTTTTATTTGTTAAAATTTCCATGTTTTATTTTACATAATTTATACGTAGAAATTATTTTATATCTTATTTACACAAATATTTAAAAAATTATATTTGTAGCACAAAATAGATGTAAAAGTAGATGAAAGAAATAAATTCACATCTTATTTAAATTTTGCTGTAGCGATTTCAATTAGATGTGTGGATATCGATCTGTGTAGTACCTGTCCTAAATATAGCCCACCCCCTTCATGTACTATTGGGTACGTGGGTGTAGTAATTGTTTATTTAAATATAACCTTGAGGTAAATGAAAGTTTATGTATAAGGAAATATTCCATGTTAATTTAGAATTGCTTTTCAAAAATTTAAAATTTACAAATGTTTTCGCCTTATTTAACTTATTTCGTTTTTTAATTATCTGAAGATTTTGTTTTTAAAATAAATTATTAGTTATCTTCGTTCTTTTTACAATAAATGAATTGTGGAAATTAGATTAATTTTTAAAGTAAGTATATTGAAATATTGGTTTTTTAAACATGTCATTTAAAGTATTAAAACATCCAAATTTGTTAATAAAAAACTATTGCTTTATAATGCAGTAAAAAAATTAATGTTAAAATGCAAAAGTGTAAAAAACATCTAAATTTCTTCTTTTATTAACATTTTAAAATCTACAATTAATTAAATACATGAACTATGCTGCGATTCCTAATATTTCAACAATAAAAATTAATATTTTACTAAGTTGATCAAAAGTAATTTAATTTTCTTTTCCATTTTAAAAAAATCATATATATATATATATATATATATAGTTTTTACATATTGAATGTTTTCTTGAAAAACATTTTTTAGCAAGTAAATGTTTAATAAAATCCTAGATGGTAGGAGTTATTTAGTGACGATAATAGGACTCTAACTGCAAATCCAGTGCTTTAACTACATATATCACAGAGGCATTAACAAGACAGTTCTGCGAGAAATATTTATCAACAAAACTACAAAAGCTGTTACTGTTTCATGCGAACTTTAACTTACTGATCTCTTATGGCGAACATCTACTTGAGATTATTCAGAAGCCAGTGCCGACTAAGTTTACAATAGTAATAATAATAATAATAATAATAATAATAATAATAATAATTATTATTATTATTATTATTATTATTATTATTATTATTATTATTATTATTATTATTATTATTATTATAACAATAAGATAATATTTGTATTAATATTAATAACAATAAGAAAATTATTATTATTATTATTATTATTAATTTATGTATTTTAGTAATAGCGCGTTTATATATATATATATATATATATATATATAGCATATTTATTCCTTGAGTGTGTCAAGAAATGCATTTTCACCAAGTGGACATTTAATAAAGCTATGCGTGGACTCACATTTAGTGCCAATAGTGCGACTGAAATGTGTTTTCACCCAATTTATCATTAAGAAATTGTTGTTCGTTATGAGTATCTCACAGTTAACTTCATTCCAATCTGTGTTGATAAGAAATAAAAATTCTACCTTGGTAAAATAAAGTAAAAATGGAAAAAAATAACATAGAAAATGCATTTTAAACTGTCAAAAGTTATGTAGATTAAAAATATTTGCTTATCTGTATCTCATCTACTTCTAGGTACAAAGGAATGCAGAATAATTTAAACAGTTGCGTTAAAAGTTGTTTTTAACTTTTAAATAAACCGTTTTTATACATTATTTTTATCAAATGTTTATTTAAGTATTATCAATTAAAGTTACTGGTTATGAGTTTGAATTTACATAAAACAAAACATTTAATTCTGTTATAAAAACAATTTTAATTTAAATAGAAAAAAGGTTTCTGAATGCAATAATTCTTAAAAAATAGATATTTTTATAGCGTTTATTGTTTCAGTGTCATGCAAAAACAATCTTCCTGTAAGTGAACATTTAAAGTAGAACTGACATTTAACGGTTTCCACTAAACATGTGATTGGCAAATCATTTACTTTAGTATAAAAATGTGTTAATGTTTAAAACTTTCATTACATGAATTATTGATTCTCACAAAAGATAAAATGTTTAAATATTTATAATTCGCAACAAACATTATTATTAGCTTATTATTATTATTATTATTATTATTATTATTATTATTATTATTTATTTATTATTATTATTATTATTATTATTATTATTATTATTATTATTATTATTATTATTATTATTATATTATCTTATTAAGTTATTATTACTATTACTTTTATTATTATTATTATTATTATACTTATTATTATTATTATTATTACTATTGTTATTATTATCATGGCTATTATTATTGTCTTATTAAGTTTAAATATAGCAATGTTTTTATTTGTAGTTTTTTGTAATTATATAAATATGTGAAATACACTGGTATACTGAATTTTACTGCATTCAAAATAAACGATTTATTACAATTATTACTTAAAAACATTTATTTATTTGATTTTCATCTAGAATATCTAGAAAAGCAAAACACAGGAGCCTTTATTTCGTTCCTGCTGTAGAATATGAATCCATTTTTACATAGTTTTTAAATTTAGCATTCTATCCTCTTCTATCATTTCTGCAGATTTAGTCAGTTCTTGTAACATTTTATTAGTTCCGGAGTAACACAAGTAACTACGTTTCTGGATTGGTGCATAGTTGAATTTGGCTTTGATCTTACCACTAATACTGCAAATATAAATTCTCGTTTAGCTGAATTAAATGTCTACTTACTAAATAACGTTTTGTATTAAATAATAAATTTGGAAATAATGCGTTTATGACAAGGTGGAATTATATTTTAAATAATTGTATTTGGAGGTTTAAACAACTACATATCAAGATTGTCACATAAACAAATTATGAAATAGTGTCATTTGTCACACAATGTTTAACAAAAACAAAAAGAGTGACGCTGTTTTTTGACATTTATTTTATAAAAATATAAATTTAAAAATACAACAATCTGAAATGCTAAAGTAATGTTTTATAGTACTGTAAAAAATATTTTATCAATCAAAGCACAGTGTTTACATTTTAAATATTATTGTGTTTATCAAAAACTTAAATACATATGCTACACTTTATTAATATTTAAAAGGGAATTCAAACTGTTTGTTCTGATTACAGGTGTAGATAAATTAATTGCTACGTTTGTTTTTAAATAAATAAATTTAACCTTTAAAATGTTGGTTTAATTTTATTATTTCCAATTGATTTTTGGGAAGTAGACGCGATGCATTTTAAATTGTATAAATTTTCCATAGTTTCTTTTACAATTGTAATACTAATAATTTTGAAGATTTGAGTAGTACATATAAAGATTCAAATTCTAATGATGGTAATATTCCTGTCTGTCACTCCTTCACGTGGTGCATCTTGAGCCAAGTGCTCGCATAAATCTAAACTAATAACAACACCGACCGACAACGGTAAAACTGGGTTTCCGCTTTGACGGATGAGTGCAAACATACATCCAAAGTACTTAAAATGTATCTTAAAGTATACGTATGCCGTAAGTAGTTTTTCGGCTAAGGAAGGTAATCCCGACAAAAGTAAAATATTTTATAAAATGCTTTTTGAATAATATAGCAATGTTATATGTACACAATGGCAAGATTGCCTCGTTTTACAGTGTAATAACTTTTATCCTCTCTTAGCATTTTCCGGAATAAAGAAAAATTCAAGAATATATACCCTGGGAGCCGAAGAGACTGTAAACTGCTAGTTTTGAATTTTAATGATATTCAGTGAACATAGTCTGTTTTACCAGAATTGTTAAAATTATACCAATTATTTCACTTGTTATGTATAACTTTTATTTTTAAAAAACATTGATGGTTGTTATGATACATATACAGCGCTCGAATTTGGACCTCGGTGGAAATGGGTTCGAATCCCATCGCCGGCACTAAAATGCGGACCCACGTTTGGCTTCGCCAATTGTCCACTGCTAAAAGATGTTTCTGGTAAAACATTTAAAGTAGCAAAAATAAATTTAATTAATTAAATTTATAGCGCCAAAACCAGAGTGACCACAAATGCTCCAGCTCTGGGTGGAAACTCATCATTGCACCTCGGCTTGTTGAAACCTGCGACAATCCCTAATTGGACTCGCTGAAACGTGCAGTTTTTTGCCAATGAGAAAGTCTATGGTAATCTTTTTTTTGTGTGTCGGGGTAGTCTAGCGGTGCAGCGCTTAATCTGGGTAGACATGGATTCGATCTGCACTACTGGGATGGTACGAGGACTCACGTTTGGCTTCACTAAGTTATCCGCTACTAAGAGATGTTTCTTATAAATCATTTAAAGTAGTAGAAATAAAATTTTTTAAAAATTAATTAATGGGAAAAATATGTGACAAAGTGGCAGAGTTGGTAGAACGCTAAATGCGAAACTTAATGAGAATGGGTATAGATTGTACCAATGGCACTAAAAGCGAGCCGCAGTTGGATTGTCAAACATTTCTAATTGCTATAAAAGGTGTTTTTATCAAACATTTAAACAGTAGAAAACAAACTAAAGCAAATGAAAAATATATTGGAGAAATATAATGTTTCATTTGTCAAAACTAACTCAACTTATAGGAACAAATTTGTTATAGAAATTTGAAGCATTGGATTTCTTTTATAATTCCAAACAAAAATGATGGAAGACGTAAACTGTAAGATGAATTCATTTCGTATCTTCTTTTCAATCACAAACATATAAAGAATCAGTATATATATATATATATATATATATATATATACATATATATATATGATGTAATTAACTTAACATTTATAACTATACATACATACACATATGCAACATGCATATGTTAAGTCCACGATAAGTTTAATGAAGTTACAAATTGTTTTTGTGCACACAAAATGGGTTTTAATGTGTGGATGGAAACAGATTTAAGTGTTTTTAACATATTAGCAGTTTGGGTAGTTATTGAAACTTTAAAGCAATTATTAAAGTTCACTCGATGTTTTGTTTGAACCAAGTGACGTAATATTGATGAAGTGCACCAACGTTCATTTGAATTGGACTCTTTATCGATCCACTTGGGAATGTGTTCTTTGGCCCGTTTAGATAAGCGACAAGTTATCTGACCAATATATTTGTCACCGCAACTTCAAGTGAACTGATAGATACAGTGGGAGGTAGAGAACATTGCTTTAGCTGCTTTTACGTTGGGCAAGGGCAGACCTGTTGTGGTACATAATATTCTCAATTGGGTCAATGAATATGTCCTTTTAATCGCACTTTTTAGCCTAATTTTTAGGAGGTTCATGAGGTCATCTCCTTTAAACGGTAGTTTTAAAAAAACTTGTTTTCGTTAACAACTTTTTCTTTAGTTGTAAGTGACTTTGAATAGAAATTGATAAAATCTTCAGAATATCCATTAGTGATTGGAGTTTGTTTCGTGACTTCTAATTCTTTATCAATAGTGTCCCTTGAACAAATTCTATGTACACGGTTAAATAATGTGCCCATTAGACCAATTTTATCAATGGTTAATTCGCCATATCATAAATTAGCCAAATGGCTTAAGCAAATAGTTGATCCTGTTGAAAAACATATGAATGTAAATAATCTGAAAGACACATTTGAATTTATTGATCACGTTGAGACATTAAATGTTCGGAACAAAATAATGGCCTCAATTGACATTGAGTCACTATTCACAAATGTACTTTTAGAAGAAACTGTGACAAAATACATTCCCAAGTGGATCGATAAAGAGTCCAATTCAAATGAACGTTGGTGCACTTCGTCAATACTACGTCACTTAATTCAAACAAAACATCGAGTGAACTTTAATGATTGCTTTAAAGTGTTGATAACTACTCAAACTGCTAATATGTTAAAAACACTTGAATCTGTTTCCATCCACACATTAAAACCCATTTTGTGTGCACAAAAACAATTTGTAACTTCATTAAATTTATCGTGGACTTAACATATGCATGTTGCATATGTGTATGTATGTATAGTTATAAATGTTAAGTTAATTACATCATATATATATATATATATATATATATATATATATATATATATATATATATACTGATTCTTTATATGTTTGTGATTGAAAAGAAGATACGAAATGAATTCATCTCACAGTTTACGTCTTCTATTATTTTTGTTTGAAATTTGTTATAATGTCGAAAATGTTTTTCATTATAATAATGTTTTGATACAAATATACATCTACAAGCAAATATCCGCATTCCTTTATGCTACTTTAAAGTATTTATGGTAAACATATAAAAGTATAAGAATGTCATTCAAGTTTGTACCTTCTTGTGGGTAGGTAAACTATAACATAATAATTATTTAAATAAACAATTACATATAATCATGTGACTGAAGGTTATTAGAACACATTTTTACAAACATTGTTTAAAAATTACATTTTTCGATTTTAACTACTATATATATATATATTACTTTCTAATATTTTACCTTTTTTAATAACATCGTTTTTCTAAAACCTAATGCCACGTGCATGTAAACTATATCAGGTGATTATGTTTTGTGTTTTCTATTATTTTACATATCAAGCATTTAATGTTGGTGTATTACCTTCATCTCTATTTATAATCTATTTATTTATATATATATATATATATATATATATATATATATATATATATATATATATATATATATATTACAAACAAACGTTTGACATTTAACAGAAAATTCCATACATACTTCTTTAAAAAAAACTATTGACAATTTTAAATTCGCATTATAAATTAATAATAGTTTTATCATAATTAATATAGTAATTTTGTAAATAAACAAAATCAATTTTTACTTTTCTTGTAAATATAATATCTTTTAACTATACAAAATACAAGACTTATTATAAAATTGCCACTGATAATTTAAGCAACGTAACACTTAATCCAATTGTAGTATAACAAATTAAAAGCTTATACCACTGGCACTAAAATGCGGGCCCACGTTCGGCTTCGCTAAAATGTCAACTGTTGAAAGATGTTTCTTGTAAAACATTCAAAGTAGCAAACTATATATATATATATATATATATATATATATATAAATGTTATAATGTATCATCTTACATAGAAAACGTCCTTTAATATTTATTATTTATTTTATTTAAAATATTGTTTATTCGATTTGTTACCTATTTTATTCTTTTGTTTTTCTTTTAAACCCTGTCACTTTTAAAAGCATAAAACAACGAAATTGTTCTATATAGTTGTGCATTGAATTGTTGACTTTGAAGATCGTACATATCAAAGGTGAAAATTCTTTTCGGATTTTACTAAACCCCGTTATCAGAATCATTCTGCTTTTACTTACGTGTTGTAGTTTAATGAAATAGTGTTTTCTTGTTGTTTCTTTAGCAATATTTTGGAGAAGCAATGTGGCCCCTGTAAAAAATATTGTTTGTTATGTAATAAGATATAAAATACATCTGCTAGAAATTACTTTATTAATTTGTCTTGATTTTTGAATATATTTTAAAAAGATATAAAACCCATTTAGTATATTTAGAGATTAAAATAAACACAAAACATAAATTTTACACATCTGTGCCTTTTATATAAACAATAATTTAGTGCATAATTATGGTTATATCAAAAATACTAAATTTATTACCTTTATTTTAAGAATATATTAAATAGTATTTTTAAAGTAAATAATTATTTCTATTTATAAATCTTAATTTTCCACAGAAACTTATTTAAATTATGCTAACTTCGTGGGGTAACTAATTATTAATTTTTTCAATTAACCAAGTTCCACTATTCCAACTTTAAAGATTATTAAATAATTTCTTAAAAAAACTACAACTTTGTGTACATTATTAGTTGCCGTTTGACTTAAACCTAAAAAGACATGGATTTGATCATCACCACCGGTACTCAATGCTTCGCTAAAATGGTCACTACTAAAAGATGTTCTACGTAAAACATTTTAAAGTAGTTATAATAATAAATACAATCATACCTTTCTTAGTGCAACTGTTAAGCTTAATCAGTACAAGGATATAAGAATAATGTTAATATAAATGTATCTATTGCATAATTGGGATACAAATAAAATTAGACGTTTTGCAAGGCTTGACCAACTTTATTAAACAAAAATGTATGTACAATTTTAAAAGGTCATCAAACTGTCTAGGGTGTTTTTGACATACCCCGTTTCTACATTAAAATGTATCGTAATAACTATCTGAGGTAGCACTACATTATTCCTATTATTATTAGTTAGTTGGTTAGTTTAATCGAAAATTGATTAGTTTAAAAAGATAAAATTATAAAATATTGCCCTTTTTGGTAAATAATGCAAATGTTGTCTAAATAAGATAAACAAAATACTTTTGAAATGAATAGTTAAATATTTACACGATGATGATGATGATAATAATAATTATTATCATTATAACGTAATAGCCTACGCTGTAGTGTTTCTACTGGTATTATTTATTTCATTTATTTAGAAATTGCTTTAAAAATTATGAGGCAATAGGATTATTCCATATAATTGTACATTAAGTTTTTGCATTTGAAAATCATGCATATCAAAAAATCATATTTTTTCGTATTTTTTCGAACCTCATTATCTCAATAATGCTTTCACTTCTTTAATGAAATGGTATCTCCTTATTTTTTAGCAATAATTTTTACGAAAACCAGATTTCTTATCTTGCTTTTAAACACTTTTTTTTTTCTTAAAGAGACATGGGACCGGTTACAGCAGAGTTAACAAAAGTGACAAGGATTACTGAGACTTGAATTCAGGTTGCTGGATTCATAGTCCAGAGTGCTAACCGCTACACCACAAGTACTCAATAAGTATCCTCGTACAAGACTGTACTAAAATGTGTATTTCCTTATTACTGTTTCTTGTAAAATAATACAAGTAATAATTATAATAACAATAATTGACAAATTTATAATTTTTTCCAGTTAAACGTACTGTAAAAATTGTAACGCATTTGTTTGACAAGTGCATTCATATTCAAAACAAAATTAATATTGTATATTGTTTAATGGAATCAATAACAGCAAATTTTCAACATGTTTCAATTCTATGCGGGTCTGTACGGCATTGGAGGGGCTATATGCGCTGTTGGATATTTGTATTCTTTGGCTGAACATATTATCAGACAAAATCGTGAACAGTCATCAAATGCGGATAGCAGCAATGAGGCTAATTCGGCAGAAGGTGAAAATTTTGAACTTTTTAGTGAATTTGAAACTACGTGGACTATGGAAACAGCGCACGTGGTTGAACAAACATCAATTGATTGTAAGTAATTATTAATACATAGTTGCATATATTATTTATTACATAAGTATCCGAGTAAGCAGTCAAATGTTAAAATAAAATAACAAAAAATTATTCGCTTTAATTTTAAAATGTTACCAAAAAATAATTTTTTTAACGTTTAGCATTAAATTACTATAGAAAAAAACGGTGATTTCATTCATTTTGCTATAATATATTTTGTTATATTCACAATAACCCTGCCGGTGCCTGTCCAAGGTCTGCTTAACAAAGAAAAAAAATTTGAACAAAACATTGGCATTCTGGTATCTGTAACAATTAATATTGGTAAAGAAACAATCTCATTTTATTACATTGCGGCAAAAACGTAAAAGCAGCATGACTTTGTTATCGGGGTTTGGCAAAATCCGAATAAAATTTTAACCTTTTCAAAGCCGAAATTTTAATGTACAATCATATTGATTAATTTTGTTTGTTCATGCTTTACAAAACAAAAGGTTTAAAAGAGGATTAAAGATTATTGATAACCTTGTTGAAATAAAGTCATAGTAAATTTTAATCTAATTATAAATTATATAACGTACAACTTTAATATCTTTATTGATAATTTTATTTTAATTTAAAGTTACATATTTTTAGGAATAACAAAATATAAATCGTTTTTTTAATAAAAAGTATTAATTTAAACAATAAATATTCTTAGGCTTTAACATAATTTAGTTAATGTAAAAATAGAAAAAAATGTTTATTTACTGTAATTGAAGGAATGTTTATTGTCATAAAACAACATTAATAATTTTTATTTTATAAATAATTTACAAATTATGCACTATTAAAATAAAATTTTGATACCAATTTAACAGAAATCTCTTTAAAAACAGTTAAATGATTATAATTTACACAATTAAAAATAAACATGGGGCAACAAGATTACAGTAATAGCAAAAACAACAACAAAATTCGATAATAAAAAAAAGAACTTAGGACAACAAAATGATTCCATGTGTGTTGAACATTTGTCCGAAATATTTCTTTAATCTCATGGGACTTTCTTGTCAATTAGATCTTTCTGAATAAATATTGGCCAAAATTTTGTAGTCTGTCTCAACCATTTATCTACCACTATCAATTGTCTATGCCAAAATAGTTCTTGCTAGTCTTTTGGGCGGTAAACGTAGAATTTAATCGAGTGATTTTCTTCGTCTAGTCAACGATTTTGCAAATTAAAGATTGAGTTTTTTTCGGTTTTCATTTGGTTTTGTTATCTGGGTTGTGCTATCGTTTCTTTGCCGTTATTTGTCGGAATAGCGTCCTCTTATTGTTTTTGTGGTAATATAAAGGACAGGTTGTTAAACTGACACCCAAAACCTTTCTTGCATCCAGGCTTTGAACTGACTAAATTAATTTATTTATGATCTTCTCAAAGCGGAGTTAGTTTGTAGAGTTTTAGTAATAATAGAAAATATAAAAGAAATTGTTAGAATATATATTTTATAAACTTGCAGTCTTCAATTTTTATTGTATAAATATGTTATTTTGGTTACTTACATAAATGAATACTTATTGGTTTTTTCACTTTAAAGATTACATAAGTCTATACAAATTAAGATGCAGAAAATTACATATCCATATGTGTCTTTTAACAACATTGTACCGAAGTTGTGTGTATTACGCAATACATATGTACACTGAGGTCAAAAATAAGGTATTCCTTAAAGTTTGGTTATGTCAAGATACATAAAATAACAAACTTTAACAATTATGTATATTCTATTCACAACATAAATGTTGTTATTTAAAATTCTCGTAAGCATTTTGTTTTAGCAATTGTACAATATCTACATTTACGTGCTACCATATTTAGATATTCAACCAGATTCAATTCACACAACCGTTGTTTCGTCTCTAACACACCACGTCAATGACAAAGAACTATCCGATATGAATATACTGAATTACAATGTCACTTTGGATTCGTGGGATCAATGCAGCAGTAATCAGTTGGAATATGAAACGTCGTTTAAAGAAAATGACGTAGATGTAGAAGATGATTGCCAGGATCACTTGAGCAATGGATCAATTGAATTGGAGGAGAGCGAATTAGATCGAATAATTTGTGAACTTCATGAAAATTGTAACAAAAGAAAGTCAATTGAGATTACTAATTTGGATGATGAAGACGAGGTAGATAAAGAGAATAATTTGGAAGTGAGTTGCTCAAACACTTTGTTGGTCTATTGTGGTTAGGAATCTAATTTTGACATTTGTATGTATATGTAGGTGTTAAAAATATATCATGCTGGGGTGGTCTAGCGGTACAGTGCTTGACTTAAACCCGGGAATTTTTATTGCTGGCACCAAATGCGGGCCTACGTTCGGTTTTGATAAAATGGCTCCTGCCAATAGGTGTTTTTTATAAAAACAAGAAATACAAAAATAACAATAAAACAAATAAAACAAACCAAAGTGCTGCTTATATGATAATCAATCTAAGATGTTTTTTCATATTATTATAATATTTTCTTTATTTATTGTCTAATATCATAAATATATTTTAAGTTTAGAAAAGATATAATTACTCTTTTGCTATATATATATATATATATAATTCAAAATACAATATTTACTGCATTTATTAAAACGTATTAGAATTACAATGTCACTTTGGATTTGTGGGATCAATGCAGCAGTAATCAGTTGGAATATGAAACGTTGTTTAAAGAAAATGACGTAGATGTAGAAGATGATTGCCAGGATCACTTGAGCAATGGATCAATTGAATTGGAGGAGAGCGAATTAGATCGAATAATTTGTGAACTTCATGAAAATTGTAACAAAAGAAAGTCAATTGAGATTACTAATTTGGATGATGAAGACGAGGTAGATAAAGAGAATAATTTGGAAGTGAGTAGCTCAAACACTTTGTATATATATATATATATATATATATATATATATATATATATATATAATTCAAAATACAATATTTACTGCATTTATTAAAACGTATTATAATTTTTTCATGTTTTAAAAAATTACTACCGTTATTTAAATTAGAAAAAACGTATAAAAGTCAAATTTATTTACAAATTGTTCAGTTGCTGGACTTATGCGGTTGTACACTTAAAATGTTGATCGCCGATTGGCAGTTGAGTGGAATAGTGATTTGATTGTAATAGTGCACTTGTACAAAAATAAATTAAAAAGAGGCATTCAAATTATTAGACTGATTTATTCTAGCTATGAAGTTTTTACTAGAACGTTTATTTTGCATTTACCAGTAGCGAACGTTAGCTAAACATAGTAAGTGGCCGTATTAAACATTACATACAATGTTTTACCAAATTAAGAGTAATGAAAATATTTTTTATTATAGTAAAATAAAAAAATTATTATTTTTTAATAAATAGAATTAAAACGCTTATTTAAATAAAAAAAGTCATATGATAATAGAATGCAAAAAATTATTTGATATAAGGAAAATGTCATACAACTACATATAAATGTCAGTATATAGTGCACACTTAACTAAAACTTTTATACCGTTCCTATCTGCTTAATGAAAATATCACTTAAAATTTTATTATTTCAACTAAATATAAAACAATTGTAAATATATATATATATATATAATTATATATATAATTATATTTTTATTTAATAAGTATTTTAAATACTACAATTACTAACTTGAGTTAAAATATTTTTAAATTTTAATAAGAATTTATAGAAACTAACAAGTGATTTTCATTTAATATAATGCACGTTCCTCAGTTAAAGGTCACTTTTATGGAATTTAGCTATACATATTTTCAGTAAGTTGACACTTAACTCAGTCAAAAGAGTATTTCTAATGTGGCTAAATCCTTTTTGAACGTAACAAAAATTGAACAAATTAATTTCTTGTACCGCCATACCTAAGCTTCTAAAATATGTTTTCCAAAAGTTTGTTTAGTTATTAGTTAACTATATAATTGTTTTATTTAATACACAAAATAATATAAACCAATTTCGATATATATGTACTGACAAATATTTTTTCTATAAAAAATAATAATTTTTAGTATTGACTTACTGTGTAACTGCAACTTTTGTAAAAGGAATTTGTGAACTGTTTTTTTGTACAAACAATTAAAATTTTGACATACATGTCAGTTATTGCAGTTGTGCATAACTTGCGTTGGAAAAAATTGATTTTTATGTTTAATAATTTTCAAAACAACATTTATGTAATACAATATATTTATTTATTTGCATTGTTTGTTCAAAAATGACGCATATGTTGTTTTGGAAGCATTGTAGATAAGTAAGGCAACTTTTACATAGCGTTTTGTACAAGTAAAGTATATTTGTTATTAATAATTTGTTTTTAACATGACAATGTTTTTAAATTATTTGGTAATAACAACTGACACAAATAAAACTGTATATTAAAAATGGTCATTTATGGATAAAATATAACCTTAATGATATAATAATTATTTGGATAAGCAGAAGAGACAATAAGTAAATTGTTTCAATTTGCACTGTTACACTTGGTGCCGGGGTGGTCGAGCGGTACAGCGCTCAAATTTAGACCTCGGTAGGCATGGGTTCAAATCTCACCACCGGCACTAAAATGCGGACCTACGTTCAGCTTCGCTAAAATGTCCACTGCTGAAAGATGTTTCTTGTAAAACATTCAAAGTAATGAACATTAAAAAATAAATAAAATTAATGCAAAATGTATTATCTGTTGCTTTAATAACACATTTATATACCATATTTAATGTATTATCAACTAGGGCAAAATTGTAGTACATACAATATACTTTTTTAATATATTTTGCATTCTTGTCGTAATATAATTGAATTTAAATTGGCAAGCATATATATATATATATATATATATATTGAATTTATTACAAGTTTGTACATTTTTTATTGTGTTTTGGGTATAAATGGGTTAAAAATGCTTAAGCATTTTATATTGCTAAAATGTTTTACAGAAAAAATGATTTTTTAGTAAATGAACCTTTAGAAACCTTTTTGCAATAAATATCGTTACTTTGTGTGAATTGCCGAAGTCAAACGTACAAAATAAATTTTCAATCACTTATCTATCTTAGTAGGTGTTTACTAACTTATTTTTGACTTGTGAAAAGACAATAAACTACAGTATATACAGTATTTGTTTATATTAATAAAACGCTAGTTAGTTTTAAAGTGTAGTAATTTGTCGTACATTTGTGTTATAGGTTGGAATAGTATTATTTTACAGATTCTCAACCGGCTGTACGAAATGCGCTCTTGTAAAACATGTTTTTGGTAAAAACTCAAGCAATAAAATTATAAAAGATGTGTTTTGGAATTGTTTAATTTAATTGAATACAAACGTATATTAAATTGTTTCATTTGTAGCTAAATATAGATAACAAATGTTTTTAGCGGCATTTTTTATGTAGTGTTGTATCCAATATAATTAATAGCAATAAGTTGAAATGTAAATAAAATAAAATATTATTTTAATACCATTTACTGTCTTTATTTATTTGGTAGAATGTTATTTTTGCAAATGTTAACGAGTGAAATAGCGATAAACAGTTAACAATATACGTTTTCTGGAATTACCATTTAAATGCAACTTACGGTGTTTTACAAAAAAAATAATTTGTAGAAAAGGTAAATAATGGAGAGCTAATTGGGGAATTTACTATATTTTTAGTTAAACAAAATTTATGTTTAACATAATTAAATAATATTGTCTAGCTAGTATTATCTAAATTTAAATACTTTAGCTGTAAAAATGTACAATTATTATTAAACAATTTGTGTGTACTATTCAAATGTTAACTAATACTTAAGTAAAAAAAATAACTCTAAAATATTTACTAGAATTTTTCTGGTGTATTACAAAACCTTGTTTATAACAAGTGGACATTAATGTGAAGTTAAACGTAAGCTCAGATTTGGTGATAGTATATTACATTTGAATACATCTCCATTTAATTGGGAGTTTGTCATTATATATATACACCCATTTTAACAATTACTGCAAAAAATTACAAAGGTATTAAATCTAAATTAATTTGTTATGTCTAAACATATTACAACAGGATAATAGTAACAGCAAAAACAACCACAAAGTTCCATAATTTAAAAATAACATAGAGCAACAAAATGATACTATGTGTTCGAACATTTTGCCAACATTTTTATTTAATTCCTTATAAGATATTTATTTCAATTAAATCTTTATAAATGGTTCCTAGCCAACTATTGTGTGGTCTACCCCAAGCTTTCTTTTGTTATTATTAATTATCTATTTTAACAAGGTTCTTACTGTTTTTTAAAGCGGTAAATGTAAAATCTAACTAACTAATTTTTTTTGTCTAATTGTAATAATATTATGTTGTGACCGTAAGTTGGTTCTTCTTATAAGCTTATTGTTCAGACGGATGGAAGAACATGACCATATTGATTTGAGTCCATAAAAAACTGACATTGTTTTTGAAATCTTTGTGTTTTCCGGAATGGCGCCCTCTTATTGCTTTTGCAGCAATATAAATCTTTTGCAGAAGCTAACCTTGCGCTTAAACTCTCCTTATTTATTCAAGCTTGGAACTGGGTAGATTGGTTTATTTCTGATCTTATCTAAACGGTGTTAAATAACTCGTATTTTTTCAGTACAATTATAGTATACATTGGTGTTAATGCGATAGAAATTACAGTATAAAAATCTTTAATCAAAAAAATATAAACAAGTATTTAATGTATTATTCAACAAAGTTAATTTTAAAATTTTAAATAATCACCATTTTATAAATAAAATAACTGTTTTTATAATTCAGATAATGTTAGAATTTTTCAATTTACAAAAGAATAGATATATTTAGTCTGAACTAACTGGTAGCCTTGTACAGCTGTTTCATTTTTGTCAAAAATTATTAGCATTGCACATATTTTAAGTATCCTACAGACTATTTTATACTTGCGATTGATTTTATTACAATATTAAGCTATTTTAGAATATGACACTAAGTTGAATTATAAAAAATTAGTGGATTTAGACTACTAAAAAATATTATCAACTTGCTTACTAAAACACCAGAAATAATTCAAAATATAGCGACACGTCTTTGTAATATATGTAAGGATCGAACTGTAAATCAATTGTTAAAAATTGTTATACTTTTTAATTGTTATTGCTTGAAATGCTTTACAGGAAACATCTTTAAGCAAATGGACATTTAGCTAAACCGAACGGCGTCTCACATTTATTGCTGGTAGTAGAGATCGAATCCATTTTTACTCAAGTTCAAGTCAAGTACTATATCGCTAAACTACCCCAGTTTATTCAAGTTAGTAGATAAAATATTGCATTCTGTATTATGTGGAATATACATAGGAAGCACTTTGGTAAATAATGTACTTATTAGAATAAAAAGCATTTTAAATAAAGAAAAATAAATACTATTTAGCTGGGGAATTTGTTATTTATATATATTTTTAAACACAAAATTATATTTTATTTATTTTTATAATAAATATTTATTATTTGCAATTGAAATTGGTTAGGTACACAAAATACATGTGTTTTAATTATTTTGATATAACCAAAAGTTAATAGTTAGGTTAGCAAATCCCTCAATAAATCCATCATATAACTTTATGATTAAGGCAACAAATTAAATATTAAGGACAAATAGTTTATCCTTACAAAAATGCATTGCTTATAATATAAAAACAGGTTTATAAAAGGTACTTTATTGTGTAAAGAAAAGGACAAAACTGATGCCAAGGTAAAGTGCTAAAATTGATCAGTTGGTTATGTAGGTTAAACAAAAACGTTTGACAGCTCTCATTTTTGATTTGACTTTATATATTTTTTTATTTGTAATATATTTAAAAACATTGTAAAATAGTACATTAAAAACATTAAAAAACATCAAAAAACTTTTATGTGCAAATGTGCAACTATAATAATAATAAGAAGAAGAATAAGAAGAATAAGAAGAAGAATAAGAATAAGAAGAGTATTCTTATTGTACAATAATTAATAATTTTTAAAGTAATTTCCATTTAATATAAAATATGTTTAAAACAATATTTAAAAAATCAACACATTACATATTATATTGCACATATATAGATATATATTTGTGAACAAATAATAATTATTAAAATCTCATAGTAGAATGATTTTTTTTTGCATCTAATACATTTTTTGCAAATGTATCTAAAAACAACATTTTAAGCATGAAAGAAAATATCATTATAGTAGATTACAATGTGCTTTAAAATCAAGTTAACAAGAAAATGTTACTAACACTATTCTTTAATGAAAAATCTTTTGTTGATAAAATTCAAAATTTGCGCTTACTAATTAATGAGAAAATTTATGTCAACAGTTGTTTTATATTAATTCAAGAATCTTGGGTAAACAAATACACTAATAATGATAACCTTATATCACATGATAATTATATAAATTCATTACTTAATTAGTCTTTTTACTTTTTACCTTTATTTTGTATTGTTTTGTTTTTGTTTATTTATATATATAATGCTATTATTAATAGTAGCAGTAACATTATTATTGTTATTATTGGTATTAATAATACGAAAAACGTAATTATTTTTATTAAAAACTTTTTAAATGTTTAACATCAGGAATTATTCAAATGATATTAAACCTAAATAAATTGTTGTAATTAAATAAATTGATTAAATAACTATTTTTATTGCAATCTTAATTTTATTTTGTTTTATTCTTATTATTGGTGATTAAAAATTATTAGTAAAAATGCACCTATACTATTAAACATAATTCTATTATTCTTACATAATTCGATTGTTTTTAAGCAAACATTTGTATAGTTCAATAATTCAACACCATAAATTCCATTTAACAATCTTTTCTCAAACGTAAGACAACAAGGGTTTTATGCAATTATTTTAAATCATTTTAAAAATTAATTAATAATTAGATAACATTTAAAATAGTTTTATTATAGCTACTATATTACTTATTAGTAATATAAATTGTAAATACTGTTTCCAGAGTTTATAAGAAACATTTTTTAGTCAATAAACGTTTGTAAAAGCATAATGGTTTACTTTTAATAGCGTTGTTAAAAATTGTACCAAAATACAATAAGGATACATGTATATTGCATTAATTTTTCTAACTCAATATAATTATTAATTTTAGCATTTAAGTAATATCATATAAGAATAAAAGCAGACGTAAACTGTGAGATAAATTTATTTTGTATGTTCTCGTCAGTCACAAACATAAAGTTTTACTATATATATACAAAAGAGAGGTACAGATGACATTTAGGTTAGTACAAATCACAAGCATACACAAACACAAATATTATGACCAAGCTAAGTTCAATGCAGTGACGAACCGTTTTTGTGCACACAAAGTAGGTTTTAATGTGTGAATATAAACAGATTCGAGAATTTTCAAAATATTTGAAGCTTGAAAAATAATCAACACTGTAAAACAAGTTTCAAAAGTGATTTAGTGTTTGGTTTACAGTAGATGATTTAATATGGAAGAAGTGCATGAGTGTTCACTTCCGTTTGACCTATTATTGATCCAGTTTGGAATGTGTTCTTTAGCTTCATTAGCTAAGCAACGCATTGTACAACCAATATACTTGTCACTGCAACTGCAGGTAAACTGATAAATCTAAACAATAACAATTTTAAATCACAAAAGAAATTATTTGTTTGTTGGTAATAATTATTATCTTTTAAAAAACACAAAATATAAACAAACAATTTTTGTATAAAAATATTTTGATTTACAACGAACAAAAGTTAAATATAAAAAATGTACGATTAAGTATAAGTTTATGATAAATTTAATTTAATATTAAATTAGAAACTTTTTAATTCAGATTTAAAACAAATTAAAGTTTTAATTGCACAGTATACAATAATGGTTGTTTAACGTATTTAATTATTTTATTTTTGTTTTCATAATACATAATATTTTATATAAAATATGATTTTTAATAAATCAAAAAAATTATGAGGATTTTATTTTTCAATAAGGAATTTTAGTTATTTGAAATTTAAATATATTTATAAAATTACTTCTTTTTTAAATAAGAATTGTGTTATATATAATAATATTTAATTTATCAAAAGTTCATTTACTTTTAATACACTTTTCTGCAATAAATTTAAAATAAATTATTTGTATAAAAATACTAAAAATTAATTTTAAAAATTTTCACTTATTTATTATAATTAATTATTAAAATAAACCAAATAAAAACAAAAAAGTGAACAAACGATTTAAAAATTTTATATTTATATAAAAACAGTGTTAAGAAGTATAGGATTGAATTTACATTTATAATAAATGTAATTTTATAATGTATTTAAAAAAAATTTAATACAGATTTAAAATAAATTTAAGTTTAAATTGTACTGTATATAATTATGGTTATACCAAAAGCGTTAAATCTTTCATTTTTGTTTTTAATGTATATATATATATATATATATATATATATATATATATATATATATATATATATATATATATATATATATAAATTTGAAGTTTTACACATGAAAATTAATTTTCAATAAATTGAAAAAAGTTATGTTCAATAAAGAAGTTTTACTATTGAAAGTTTTATTTAATTTATACAATTAATTTATTTTTATCCCATCATTTTTAAACTACAAAGTTTAAACAAAATCAATAATTTTGTTTAAAAATGTTTGTTTATATAAGCAAACGCGGCATTAGTTTATTTAATTTAGAGACAGTTAATAAAAATGTTTTAATATTTTTGTATATTAAATTTAAAATAAATTAATTGTATGAAAAATTAAAGACAAAAAGTTTAGGCATTTTAAACACTTTAAAAAATAAGGTAAGTGTTTAAAAAAACCGTCATCTAGGTTTTAAAATAGTTGTAATTTTAAAAACAATATCAATAAGTATACAAAACAGCACTCTACTTATTATAAAACTTGCAAATAATTAATCAATATATGCGTAATGCCCTGATGGTCTACTAATGCAACTTTGAACTCCGACTTGGATAGGCATGGGTTTATATGTTACCATCGACACTAAATGTGGGCCCTCGTTTGGTTTCACCAAGTACCCACTTACTAAAGAATATTTAAAGATTCAAACAGTAACATTTGAATAAAAATATATACTTATTTTATATTCGGCAAAACAAATAAAATCAGACAATTTTAATTTGTTATCCAAGTTTAAGAAAGGCTTGACATACAATTAAGTACTGGAATTAATTAAAATAAAAAATGTTCTTCCTTAATATATGTTCGATAACATTATTTAACTTTTATATGTCAGTAATTATTAAACGTATGTAATTTGCAATAAAAATTATTAAAAACATATGTTCGTCATTTGAACTTGTTTTATTTATAGTACTGCAATACATTTGTTTTAGATATTTAGTTTAATTTTTTTAAATTATATATAAAATTATATAAAAGTTTTAATCTTGATAAGGAAATGTTCAATAAAACATTATTTAAAAATAGTTATTTCTAAAATTATTGAGAATTTTTATGTACTTTTTTTGCCAAAAAGAATTAAAAATATTAAACGTCGTTTTTGGTAACATTTTTTATTGTAAATGTTTGACTGAAACTGCATAAATTAATAATATTTTAACGAGTAGGCGGTATAAATGTCTATAAAATTACAAATAAATAAATAAAAATAAATGTGTCTAGTGTTTAGAAACATTTCTTAATTTATATAACAGTGGATTGCATGGATTTATCAGTATAAGGTATGATTATTTTATTTCTACAAAATATTAAATTAAAATGAAGTAAACAAAGAAAATGTAGAAAATTTATAATTATAGATAATTTGAAAACGCATAAAAATGCTAAATTTGAATTTAAATTCTACCATGATACACGTTTTATCTGCCTGTAGATCAAGATTGAGATTACTTGAGTTTTGTCAAAAGTATGAAAGCTATTCTCTATGAATTCAGAAAAAGAAAAATTGAAATGTATGTTCTGTTGCTTGCGAATTTTAGAAGCAACATTTCAAAATCATTATTGTGTGGATTTTGATAAAGATAACAAATGTTTGTCTTGACTACATCGTGATTGTGCTAAGCAGAATATTAACAAATTATTTCAGTTGTTACTTTTTACAAGACGCTTTAGAGCTTTGAAAGAAACATTTAAAATTAATTTTTAGGACTGATAGAATTGGTAGCTTGTTTTTCAGTATAACTTACCGTTTACTATATTACATACTACTACATACTGTTGTATATTTAAAATGAAAAATCTTGTTTACCAAAAATGGACCTTCACACATCCGACTGTCTACAGCCTGAATTAGATTGTTACAAATTGTAAGTTTGATTTTTTAAACGGTAGGTTAAAAGTTTGTAAAGTAACGTATTGCTTATAGGGAGCAACATTAATGCTATAAAAAATTGAATTTTGCAGGATTTTATTTGGTACGTGGATTAACGTATATTTATAGCACCTGGTAAAAGTTATAAAAACTGTGGATGATACTTAAATTAGTGACATTTTTAAGGTTGTAGCTTTTACTTTATATAATCGAATATTTTAGTCAACAAAATTGTTTTTTCAACAAATTAAGTGTTTGTTTTTCAGGTTTAATGCTGAAATAAATATTTTTATATTTATAATTGTTGCAAATAATATTACTTGGTGTACATTTCTAAAGCATTATTCAAGGCATGTATTAAGGAAAGTTAGCTATATCTAAGATAAACAACAAGCGTCGAGTAATTTAAAATATCATAATGATTTGATTTCGATTCTATTTTGTTAATTACAATATACGTTTAATCATTCTTTTTAAAAAGTACTATTATTGTTTTCTTTATTTGTTTGCATATATTTGCAATTGTAATATTTAACATGACGCTCATTGGTTTATTTCTGAACATTAGTCAACAGATAAATCATTTTCATTGTTGTTCGTCCGTTCTACAATTTTTAATGTAGATTTGGAACGAGGCTAGAATTGTATTTTTGTTTCACATGTAATAATGTAGTTATTACATGTGAAAAATTACTCCAGTAGTTAATTGGGAAAATTGATGCACAATAAATTGATTACACAGCTTCAATCAACCTTACGCAAATTCAATTATTAGTAAATCAATACAAAATGGTGTACCAACTATCCACTTATTCAGCGCACACACACAAATAAATACATAAAAGGACTTATTATCAAATACACACATATATTTCCCGTGTGAAGTGTAGGTGCACACAAATATTATTCTATGAATTTCCATTGGTCTACATATTCAAGCATTCAAATAAACAAACCAACAAACAAGCAGTTCAATTGTCAAACAAGCATTTATCTTTATAAGCAATTTAATATTAATTTCGATTAATGACTTGCTTCTCAACTTTCTAATTTCACTGGACCATTGTTGTTATTTATACTTTATTTTCTGTACTATTTTCGTATTGAAAGGAATTATGCCAATGCAATAGTCCTTTTCTGACGAAAAATTCGATTTTGACCAAACTGATATTGTATTCAACGATTGTGTCGAAAATTTGAAAATTTCTGATTGTTACGAAGACAACCACCAATTGGATGAGAAAGAAAAAATGGTTGAAAAAACTGAACCCGAATCAAAAAACCATGAGGATTTGCGTAAGTATAATTTCAAATTAGCGTTTATTTATTTATTTTTCTACCTTTAAAAACATTTTAGAATAACGATTAAGGCGATTTTATATCAAAATTAATTTGTATTTGGGGATGATTTTTTTCAAAAATTAATTTAATAATATACTCACACTTAATTGTATATTTCTTTTCTGCCGGGGTGGTCTAGCGGCACAGCGCTCGAATTCGGACCTCGGTGAGCATAGGTTTGAATTCCATCACCGGCACTAAAATGCGGGCCCACGTTCGGCTTTGCTAAAGTGTCTACTGCTAAAAGATGTTTCTTGTAAAACATTTAAAGTAGCAAACATCAAATTAAAAAAATTTAAAAAATGTTTGTTTTTTGAATATACAACCAGTAAAAAAGTAGTTTTTTTATTTTTATTTATTTTATGTTAGTACTTTGAATGTTTTACAGGAGATAGCTTTTAACAGTTGACATTTTGGCGAGGCCGAACATAGGCTCGCATTTTAGTGCCAGTGGTGGGATTCGAACCCATGCTCATCCAGGTTCAAATCAAGCGCTGTATCGCTAGACCTTATTAACAAAAATACAAAATGCAGTATACACACTTTTTGTAATAACTTATATTAAATTATGTACCTAATATTAATTTTTAAATATAATGCTAAAATTTAATTTTATCACACTCAACGATAAGAATGTAATTAGTTAAAACTATTAATTAGAACCAATATAAAAAAATATATTGAGTTGGGTTAATTTTTAAATTGTAATTAAAAATTGATTATTAAGCTTAGCGTTCTATATTTATTACTGCATTTGTGTTTTTAATACGCGCTATGATTTATATGATTCAAGTCAAACATTTGCATTTTGTTTTGAAGCAAAGAAAACACTAATTTAAAACTATTTTTTTTAATCCTAAAATTATATAGTGTATAACTAATATATATATATATGTAAAATTGACATATATGTATAACCAAACTAACAGCATACTAAATTATCTAAAACAAGCATCCACAAAAAAGATAATAATAATAATATTTATTATTATTGCGTTTAATAGAAAGATCAATTGTTAACTCGAAAAGTTGCTTTGAATGTCTTTACATATTTCAATTTATATTTTATGTTGATAATTTGATTCAAACCAGTTGACATTTGATACAAAGATTTTGTTGATAATTAATAACATATATAGTACGAATAAAGTTACAGTTACATTTTATTTATATTATAATATAATATATGTTGTATAATAAAACCGAATTAGGTGACTACTAAAAACGTTTGAATTAGATAACGACGTTAAATGTAGGAATTGCTCTAAAATTTGTTATTGCAGTAGCAGTATCATATTTAACACCGACTAACTTCCTTTATTCAAAGCAGCGCTTATCAATGTAGCTATGTATTTGTTAAAAATATATTAATGTTAAATTATTATTATTATTATTATTAATACATTAAGCTTTAATATCTCACTAAAGATACATTCAGCGTAAATTACATTTTTACCATTAATAAAAATAACAGAATTAAAAAGACGTAGTAGTACAAATAATGGGAACAAAATTTAATAGAATGTCATATGATAATGAATATAAATATAGTCAATACAGTGTTTACTGTACTTTGAATGAGTCATTATAAGGCACAGTTACATTATGCTGTAGAAGGTCCAAATTCGTTTAAATAAATGCGTGGGTAGAGTGATTCCTACTTTGATAGATTTGTTAGAAATTCAATTTTGTTTGATTCTGGATTGATTAATATTCTGTATAAGCATGTCAGACATGAGTTTTCAATTAATTAGTTTTTGCTTTCATGTGCAGATGACTTTTCCTAGCTTTTCCTAACCCCACACTAATAGATTTCAAAAACGATAAAAGTTGCAAAATGGAAATGAAAACTTTATTTATTATTTATTATTTAAAAAAGCATGGGGTAACAATGTTGTTCTTCACAATTGTACATTAAATTTTGACTTTGGAGATTGGGCAAATCGGACAATAAAATTCTATAGTTCAATAATATGGTGTCTTATTGTTGTTCTTTTAGCAATTTTGCAGAAATCTTGAGTTCAAACTCTCCTTTTTTATCAACCGGACTTGGGACCAGCTACGGTAAAGTTGATGAACAATAATAAATAAATTTGTTATACACTTCCTTGGTATCATGTCATCCTGCTAAAAAAG
The DNA here is from genome assembly GCA_025895645.1 of Cardicola forsteri. NCBI lineage: Eukaryota > Metazoa > Platyhelminthes > Trematoda > Strigeidida > Aporocotylidae > Cardicola > Cardicola forsteri. The sequence goes on along the minus strand of JAKXYG010000912.1, from coordinate 1,184,832 downwards.
AATCACCAAATTGATTTTAACTGTTGTTTAAAATGTATTAATAACCTAGACATTCAATATGTTAACAATCCTTAAACCTATTTATAATGACAGACTGAATTCCATTGTGCGTCTCTTTGCGAAGAAATAGCTTTTAACATAGTTAAACTTAGCAATGTTATTGTCAATATAATTGCATAATGATGTTTTAAATACATACAGATAGTCATTTTTTATATTTCTAATTGAAAAGAAAATACAAAACAAATTTATTGTATAGTTTACGTCTTGAAATATTTATTGTTGTTTGAAATTCGTTATTGCTATGCAACAACAACAATGACATGGTAAAAACAATTTACACCAAATGTTTGATGATGGAGGAAAATTATTTTAAAAATTACATACTAAACATGTTCACTTGTTGATATCCGCTGTTTTGTTAATTAAAATACCCAATTAAAAGATTCATGCCTAACTATTAGTGAGATTTAAATTTTCGATTTGATTGAAGGATTATTGAATTATTGTCACTATAATAGATAAACAATTAGGTAAAAATGCATTTATTTGATTGACCATTTAATGCAGGTTCAATAGATCAAAATGTCTGATTTGGATTTAACCATAATTTTGTCTAAGTTGCTAAACGTTTATTTTAACGGGGCTGTTTTTTCTTACCATTAACGTTAAAAGAATTGAGTTTTGCTGATCATTTAAACAATACCCATAACCGTAGTTTTTTTATTTTTAAAAAATGCAAAGGGATTGGCAATAGTAAAAGTAACTTTGACAATATTTTCTGTCCAAGTCTAGTTGAGAAAAGGGCAGAGTTGGAGTGCAAGATTGGAAAACAGGCCCCTTAAGTATGAATATGCTAATAGGCCCTATTTGATGTAACTGCCACAAAAAAGTGCAAACAGTACAATTTTGATGACGAGATTTGTAGCGTGAAAACTGAATAAAAATCAATCTTAAATATGATAATCTATAATGCCAAAAGTTAGAGTACAAACACAATCGTGTTGCTTTATGCTTTCTAGAGCAAATGGAAAATAATAAATTAATAAATGAAATAAGAGTAATAATAATGAAACAGCATCTGCATTTTTGTTTATCCGATTGTCACCGTTTGGGACAAAATCATAAATTGGGTGGTCTAGCGGTACAGCGCTCTATTTACACCTGGGTGGGCATGGGTTCGAATCCCACCACCGACACTAAAATGCGGGCCCACGTTCGGCTTTGCTAAAATATCCACTGCTAAAAGATGTTTCCCGTAAAACATTCAAAGTAGCAGAAATTAAATAAATAAATAAGCAATTAGTCGTTGTTCTTTTTGTTATTTAAGATTCAAATGCTGTTTTTCTACAGTATTCATGGAACAGATTGCTTTTTATAAGCAAATGTTTATGTCCAGATTTAAACAATTCTATTTTTGTTCCAACTTACAGAATGTCATTAAACGCAAATTAATATTTTAAAATATCGATAATGTTGCTTTCAAAAATGTTTTGTTTATTTTATTTATTTTTCGAGTTACATTAAAACTTTTAATTGTTTTTCTATGACAAAATAGTGATGTATCATTTTGCTAAATGATGTTTTATTCCGTTTTATAAATGTCAACATAGGATTTTGAATGTAAGACACGAATGGATTATAATTGTCTATACATTAACGTTGATTAAAGTTTTTTTGTTTTTAAACTAATAACTATTTTATTGAAATTTACCGTTTTTCAATTGATATAAAAATTAAGTTTTCTTGTTATGAAAAACAAATTTGCAACTTGATTGAACTTGTTATAGGCAGAGTATTTCGTGCTAGTTGTGCCATTCAAACCTATACCTACACCGTTTAAAGATTTTTAATATAGATTTGATACTCTTATAAATTTTTGAGTTAATTTTTGAAATGCCTGTATTTATAATGACAGAATGAATTCCGTTGTACGTGTCCTCAGGCAGAAATGGTTTTTAACATAGTTAAACTTTTGAGTTAAGTCGTATAAAATCTAGTTGGAAAAATTCAATAAATTTACAAGTGTTATTATTATTATTTATTTATTTATTGGATTAGGAACTGTTGCATACCCAAAAGGTTTTACATTATTGACATAGACAAAATAAATTATAGAGTTAAACAATAATTGCAAAATAAAAATAAAAAATCTTTTAATTAATAGATCTATTTGTTATCTAGTTGTAAAAGTTTTATAATTTTTTTAATTATGCATTATGCAAAAAATTAAAATTTAATAATCGTAAAAATATATTTTGTGCCGGATTGGTCTAGCGCTAAAGCACTCGAATTTGAACCTCGGTGGGCATCGGGGTTCGAATCCCACCACCGGCCCACTAAAATGTGGGCCCACGTTCGGCTTCGCTAGAATGTCCACTGCTGAAAGATGTTTCTTGTAAAATATCCAAAGTAATAAACATAAAATAAATAATAAATATTGTTAAATTCCAGATAAAAGGGTAAAAAAGAACGAGGTTTACATAATTCAAGTATTGGTGGAGGTGGAAACGCTAATGAATATTAAAAGACACATAAAAAGTTTATTTTTATTATATTCTAAATTGGTTAACAATTTTGGTAATACACACATATTACCGCAGATATTTGCTCTGCATGAAATGTAAACTAATCTTTTTCTGGCTTGAAGTTATGTTAAATTACAAAACATGTTCTTTGTATGCTACTATAAAATGTTTTCCTCACAATATAATTTATTAAATAGAATGCTAAAATTGTATTTTATTTATGTAAAAGCCTAAAACAAACAGTTGTTTGTGTTTTTTTTAAATTATGAAAGATTTACAACTGTGGTTTTCAAAAATATGCTTCAAAACACTTCATGTATAGTAAATAATTTCTGCGATTAACAAAATGCATGTCTTAAACTAGTGCAAATTCAGTGTTTTTTATTAACGAATAATAATGCTAATTTGCTAAAAAAACAAAACATAAATATACATTCCCAGATTATTTATTGCATAAATGTGGGAAATTTGTTTTCAAAAAATTAAATTACATTGTTTATTAATTTGTTAGCAAAATATTTTAATATTTCAATTCCTTCACATTTTTAACTTTCTTGTTTACAGTAAAAATTAAATATGGAATTATTCTAATATATATATATATATATATTAGCGTCAAAATAAGAAAACGTTAAATTTTATGCTTTTTGTAAAATTATTTTAAATGTTTTAAACAAAATTAATATTTTAACCAATCATAAATTAAAAAAACATTTGTTTTAAATTTTCACATATATAATGTAACTAACATTTTAAATAAAATGGCTAAAATAACATTGAATGCGCTTGTTTTCAACTGTTTTCTATTTCAGTTTGTTTACTTAAGTGCTTTGGGCAAAATCCATTTGTTGTCAAATAGACATTTAACCCTTATCTGCATAAGGACCAACCATTTTTATATTTTTATTTGATTGTTGTTGTTTGAATGATTTACAAGAAACATTTTTAACACGTGAATATTTGGCAAATCTAAACGTGAGCCCACATTTAGTGCCAGTGATAATACTCAAACGTATGCCTCTTGATATTTAGTGTTGGTGGTGGAAAATATAACGTCAATAGTAATGAAAATACAAACCGTAAAGTTAATTTGGGTTATTAAGTAGTTTCTTGCAAAATAAGTAATGCAATTACCACGTTTTGTAACCACTTGCTTTAAATGGTTCTGTACACATTTCAGCAATTGAGCAATAATTTCAAATCAGAACATAGTAATTAAAGAACAAGTAATTAATTATTAATTTTCTATAAATCTTGCCCAAAATATATGACATTTTCAATGTTTTTCTATTTGAAAACGATTATTTTTAAACCGAATGTACAATTAACTATAGAATAATTGATGTAGTTTATTATAAAGTGTATATTTAAAAATACAAAAAAATAAAACCAAATTACACATAATACAATTTCCATATCTATTCATATATATAAAAATACATCTAGGGTAATTAAATGGCATCTTTAAGTATGCCTATTTCATATATAGTCCTTCAGCTAAAGGATTAACTAAAAATGAGGCGCTTTTGTCACCGTTCCTAACAGTGGCGATGTTACATGGATACCATCTATTAGACAGAAAAACTTTCTGTTCCTTTTACGTATGTCACAGCAATGAAACGCCATTGAAACCAATTGTTTGATATACAATCGTTAGCTGGTTAAAATACTTGAATTTCTAATTTTTAATCAAACCTAAACACCAAAGTGTGTAATTTGATAAACCAACACATCAATGCACAAAGTTTTTTTAATAATCTGATTTCTAGATAAACATAGCTGGTTATAGGAAAATTTCAAATGTGTTTCTTTCAATTTCGATACTTGTTGCACTCTGTCTCTCTCTCTCTCTGTGCATATATAAATATAACTGGTAAAGGTACATTTATAATTTAATTGGGATCTGTCAACTGACTGCATTGACTACTGTGAATTTACGTCAAACCTACTGTATCACTAGTTGGTCTCTCTCTCTCTCTCTCTCTCTCTCTCTATATATATATATATATATATATATATATATATATATATATATGTATGTATATATATATAACGTGTACTAACTGCTTTCAAATTAACGTAGTAATAATAAATAGTCTCTCTAACGTTACCTAATTAAATTAGGTTCATTTAACCTATACTGAAGCATATCTTTAACAATTATATAAGACAACATTTTTCTACTAAAATTATCGGTGAATTCAAACTCAAACAAGTAGAATATAATTTAAACAATTTTAGAAAATATAAAAAACAAATCAACTATTTGCTTATAATTAATTTTTATTGTATACAATACGTATGTATATATACATATTAAAGTTACGATTGATAATGGTGCAAAAAATGCAATGAACATTATTTATAACTATTTTTTACTAATATTTTTTAAGAATAATATACTACCAAATAGTCTAAAAATGTTTTTATTTTATCATTTGTAGTTATTAAATATATATGACTGAACACTGGCTAAACAATAGGGCCTAAGAAACATTTGTTATCCATATTTAGCTACAAAAAATAACACAAAAAAACAAAAAAACAGATAATTTAACAAACATATGCATTTAATTTATTACAACAATTTTAAAACGGATATTTTTTAAATTTATTGCTTAAACGTTTTATAAAAAAATCATGTTTAATCAGTGTGCATATAGTACATCCAGTTAGGGAACCGTATTTTGTACCAATGAAGAGATGAAACTTTTGTCTTCATTGATATAATATATATATATAATCATTAACTAAAATTAATTAATAGACGTGTGTTTGCTTATGTAAACACTCATCTAAAATAGGAAATAAAGATGTTATTTAAAAATATTATAGCTCAATTATTTTACTTAGTTCAATTAACATTTGTATGAATTTTAATTTTAACAGTAGTCAACTCCACACTTGAATACTAATCATTTAGATGCCACCAAATTTATAAATATGTTTTGTATAAAAGTTAATTATCATTAATAAAGATTCGAGTTATTGTACAATGTGTAGTTTGTTAAAAAAACAATAAATATAAATTTAAAAAATAGACAAATCCAAGATTTGATAACAGTAACGCGTGAACCAATCAGGTATATATTTTTTGTTTTTACTACTTTAAATGTTTCACGGGAAACATCTTTCGGCAGTGGACATTTTAGTAAAGCCGAAAGTGAGCCCGCATTTTGTGCCAGTGGTGGGATTCGAACTTATGCACATCCAGGTCTAAGTCGAATGTTATACTGCTAGATTACTCCGGCATATATATATATATATGTATATATATTTATGTATATATATATATATATATATATATATATATATATATATATATATATATATATATATAGATATATATAATTTTATTGTTAAGTTATGTAAACATGTTAATTGAATTATGATTCCTTAAAATATGCAAAGATTTGATCGACATTTAAAGCTGAATTTTTAAGATGATTTGCATACACAAAGTTACAAAAAATTAATTTTTTCTACTTATTTAATTTATATAAAGATAAACAGTTATAAATAATTTCAAAATTGTATTTATTTTATTTCTTGCGCTTATGCCATTATCTTGATCTCCCTCTCACTATTTGTTCCAGATTTAGATAAAGAAGAAATACAAAGTAATCTTACGGAACCACGTAAGTATTATTGTTATATGAAGTATTTATTAATTATTAATATATTATTTTTATCAATATTAGCATTTACTTATAATACAATTTACTTTTAATGACAGTCCTATAATATATATATATATATATATATATATATATATATATATATATATATATATATATAATTTTACTTTTTAATTTAATTTTGTTATTTATAAAATAAAAGTTTAAGTAATTTTATACATTTTTATTTTACTAATTGATTACATTTTTTAAAAACGTTCAGAAATTGTTCGATTTTAGATATAAAAATGATGGTTTTTTGAAAAGCTATAATGTTATTATCATCATTATTTTATAATTACTATTTTATCAGTTAGTTGAAACATTCTACGTAAAAGTAGGTTGTATTACTTATAGATTAACAATATTATCTATTATTGTATCCTGTTTGCTATATTACCATCACATCAAAATTGTGTTTGTCTTTAATTCACCAATATTGAAAAGTTCAACTTTTATTTATTTTGTGTTTAGAAAATTGCTGTATCATACCAGCAACTTTTTTACAGTTTGATAGTAAAAAAATTGCACAAGTTACTGTCAAAATTAACCCAATTTGAATAATACGTTTATTTAGCATTACGCTGTTAATTTGGATACATCTACATTTTACATAACCGATTATCAAATATTGGTTTAGCAGAATTGTTGAAAGTTGGAAAACACAAACATTTAACTTAAACAGAGAATCATAATGTTACATTTTAGAAAATAATAAACATTTAATTATTTTCTTAAAAATAAATTTTATTATAAAATATATGTGCATATAGAACATAGGAAATAGTATAAAATATACATTTTAACTATTTTAAGTAACATTCATTATTTTGATTTATGGAATTTTTGACAAAAATGTTTATTTTTTAAACTACTGTTCCTAAATGATATTCAAAAAATCTGTTTATTAAAAATGGTTTGTATTACTATTTTGTTTAACAGTGTATATTTTTGCAAATTCGTGTTATTAACTTTGAACTGAACACCCAATTTAAACGTTAATAATAATAATAATAATAATAATAATAATAATAATAATAATAATAATAGTAATAATTATTATTATTACTATTACTGCTATAATTAAATATTTATTTTCTTATTATAAAACTTTTAAATTTATTTTACAAATTATTTAAAGTGATATTAAAGAAATTAATTACACAATATTTAAAAACTAAATTGTTTTTGTCAAACAACAATTTATTGAAAATTTTTTTAATTGTTTTTATTCTATTTTTAGCCTAATGTGTAAATTCATGATTAATTAATTACATAAACGAATAGATATATATAAATAATTTAAACTTTAAACATAAAACATCTATTTATACTTGATGCCTAATGTGTATTAGATCATATTTGACTAGGTTTTTTAAATATATTTAATATTTAATAAAAAGTCTGTTTTGGACATCTATAAATGTTTGTTATAAAAATATATTTATCAAAACAAATATTTTATATTTTTTACTACTTGAGATGTTTTACGGAAAGCATCTCTCAGTAGTTGACATTTTAGCGTTGTACTGCTAGACCCAAAATTTATCTAAAATGCTTTTTTTAATTATTGTATATATAAATATATATTTCTATATCATTTTATCATTTTCCAGTTACAGATTCGCCAATCAGACATCACAAATTCTCGTTTCATTCTAAGTTGAGTATGGATAGTTCGTTTGATATTAGCAATCAAAATTATTTCGCTCTTGAAAGACATGTAAGATTAAAAATTTTACGTTTGCGTTGGGTGTTAGAAGTGACTAAATACTTAATAAAATGTGCCAGAGTACAGCGCTTGAATTTGGGCCTCGGTGGGCACGGGTTTGAATCCCACTACCGGCACTAAAATGCGGGCCTACGTTTGGCTTCGCTAAAATGTCCACTGTTGAAAGATGTTTTCAGTGAAACATTCAAAGTAATAAAAATGTAAAAAAAACATAAACGTTCTTGAAGTGATAAATGCATTATTATTTCATCAATAATAAGTTTATCCTTATGACACTTATAACATTGCTAATATTAGTTGTTGTTTTTTTTAATTGTTTAATTAATGTATTTTTACTACTTTCAATGATTTACCAGAAACATTTTTAGTAGTAGATATTTTAGCAAAACCGAACGTGGGCCCGCATTTAGTGCCGGTGATGGAATTCGAATCCCTGCCCATCCAGGTGCAGGCCGAGAGCTATACCTCTAAACCACCTCAGCATATATATTATAGGATAGTATTTAACATAAAAAATTGATTTTTATGACCTAGAAATGTTATGATTAACGCAGCATGAATGATGAACTTAATTGTGATTACTTAACTGGATTAGGTAAATCTAAGGTTTCTGAAACATTTTAGATAATTCAATAAAAGTATTACTAAAACCTTTTTAGTAAATAAATAATTTTCTTACAAAAGTTATTATTGAATTCTAGGAAAAATAAAAAACTGAATATAAGTATTTTTAAAATTTAAGGAAACACGTACATAATCACCTAAAAAAAATTGTACATATATATATATATATATATATATATACTGATTTTGATAGAATCGTATAAATTGATATCACATAAAAATTAAATAATTTTTTTGTAATTTTTTTAAATATTGTATTAATATTGCTTTTGCACAATTAATTAATTATATTAAAATGCTGTTTTGCTTGTGCGTAATGCCGTAGTTGTTTTAAAACTTGCATAATCTTTTACAATCTTCTATTCTGTCTGCTTAATTGCATAAACATACATGCACTATATTTAATAACTAAACTAAATTTATGTTATATTGGTTTTGTTATTTTTTACACATAAAAAGTACTATATTTTGTAACATTTTTGTTAAGTAACTAAATACATATTTAAAAATATAACCAATGTTAAGTTGACAAGAAAGGCGATGGGTCAATAAAACAAACATGTATGTCTAACTGGCATGACCCTTTTTGTTTGTTTTATTTGCAAGTTTAAGCACAAATTGAAAAGTTGACATTTTAGTAATATTTTATCGGTTATGGAACATTATAAGTATAAAGACGGCATATATTCCAACATAATACAGTGGATAATTTGTGTTTATCTGTGCTTTAAAAGCTAGTCCCCGTTTGATGGCGCTAAACGTTTGCGGTAATTACAAATTATGTCACTTAATTTTCGATTAAAAGCACTATTTGTATACACATTAAATTACAATTTTTATTAAATACAAATCAAACCATTTTTAAGTGGTTTTAAATAATGTTTATTTTAATTTTGACATATATTATAAAAACAAATTTTAGTAGTTTAAATTATAATATAATATTGTTTTATTTTTAAAAGTACTGGACATTTAGTATATGTATTTGTGCATTTAATACGCATGCATGTCCAGTCAATTTATAATGTTTAGATACAAATGTATAAACTGAATTGAACAGCATTTATTGACTTTTTGAAATTAAAAAATGCTGTCAGAAAAGTGCACGTCATACGTTTTACAAAAACCGTACATGTTTATTGATTTGTCTGTTTTTTTATCATTTTTAAATAAGTTGCAATTGCCTTTAATGAATTTAATTATATATATATATATATATATATATATATATATATATATATATATATATATATATATATATATATATATATATATATATATATATATATATATATATACAACTCCTAAGCTAATAAGTGTTAAAAACGTAGTTATTAAAGTAAAACATCTGTAGCAATCACATAACTCAAAAAAAGAACTCAGTTTAATTATGATATATTCAATATTATATAATAAGTAAAATACAATTACAATTTTATTAATATCTACTGTTAATAGAAAAAATAATTGTATAAAAGTTAAACTTGTTTAAAATTACAAATCTGGTAAAATTATTAATATAAAATATAACGTCAAATATAAAAAAAACAGAACACATGGAATATTTTCAGTTACCAAATGATAGATTGAATAATAATGAACGAAATGTTTAATAATTAATGTGATCGCCTTTCTTTTTAACCACTTGATCAAGGTGGTTTGGAATGCTATCGATAAGATTGTTGATATATTCTTGTTTCATCTCATATTAAACAACAAACTGAATACGATCACACAAATCCTCAATTTCAGTATGCTTACTGATGTTGCGCTTTAGCATACCGAAGAAATTTTCAATAACATTTATGTCCGGACTGTTAGGTGGTAATTGAATAAAAACATTTTTTTTTGATTTTAGCCCTTCTAATGTTTAAATGTAAATATAAAACAAATAAAGTAAACCTAGGTAAATATGACATTACCGTTTTGGACGTATGACATGGAGCATTGTCCTGAAAAACATTAGTAAGCCCGGTGTGACTGTGTTGCATTTCATCATAAAAACCTTCCTTCATTAATTAAACAAATTTTTTACTATCTAAGGTACCGGATATAATTTTCTATTTAATAAGTTGATTATACTTAATACCAAATCAACACATCACTTGTCGAAAATGGGCTTTTTTCTAACTACTGGAATTAATGTTTTTGAAAAATTAGGCCTGCATAGTACTTTATTTTTGTATCCAAATGGTTAATCCCGAATTATTGTTTCATCAGCAAAATATACAGAGCGCCAATAAGACAATCTTCGTTTAATCCACTTGTTACAAAACATAAATCTACATTCTTTTTGTTTTTTACTAATAAATGGTTTAACTATTAACGATTCACGTGTTAAACCAAATTCTCTTGCACGACTTCTCACCATTGAATAACTAAATTCTTGTAAATTATCTTTTACAATATTGGAAATAGGCTTGTTATATATATATATATATATATATATATATATATATATATATATATATATATTATATATATATATATATATTTATATAATTATGTTTTACGTGTTTTTTTTCTTCCAACATTATCATAGTTTCTTGGTTTTTGTCCATTCAAAACACGATAAATCGTTGTAGCACTTACTCTATACAATTCCGCTAGTTGTTTAGGCAAAAATCCATAGTTTTTTAATTTTTTATAACATGGTGGTTATTGTTATTAAGATGGTAATCTTTTCTATCGCTGGTATTCATTTTACAGAACGAAAACAGATAAGGGAATTAATCTGATTCTCAAAGTCAATTATAATTAAAAATAAAAAAATCTTTTTTAGATTATAGAAAAAAATTGATTTAAATAAATAATAAATAATTTTTAAAATAAATGTTTAAGTAATTAAATTTTAATTTTAATTATCATTATGACGGTACAACTAGATCAAAGTTGAGTGTATAAAGTTTAGCTATTAAACGTTGTTTATTTTTAATGAAATTAAGCACACAAATTAATAATCGACCAATTATTATAAAAATTATATAGATTCAATTTATTATCCACGTTTATATAAACGTTGTTTTTAAAATATGCTATTTTAGCCGACTCAGCGTTTTTAAATAAATATTTTTAAATAAATATAAAGCATCTATTACATATGTTATATTATTTTAAATTCCTAATATTTATTTTTACTAAAAAATAATTGGAGATAACAAATTAATTTAGATTAATTTTTTTTTGAATTTTTCAGTGTCTGTATATAGTTGCTTGAATAGGTTTACACTTACATTTAAAGCATATTATTTTCTGTATGAAATTATTCAATCAAAGTTTTTTAATGCAAAACAAGTATTGGAAAATTTTACTAAATTATGTTCATTTACTTATACAAATTGTTTGCATTGTTATTTATGCTTTTGCCATTCCTCACTGGAGTTTGTAATAATGTTAACTGTTTAAATAATAGTTTGCCTTTTCAAAACTTAACAAAAACGTTTGTAATATTTAAAAATTATATAATTGCAAAACCAATTGTTTTAGCCGATTGTCAATATATCAAAATGGCACTCGTAACTGACTATCTTGCCAGACATTTATTGTAATGGGTTGGTTTTCAAAACAACTGTCAGTGTTAAATTTACACTGTTGATTGGTTGTGTCTACTGTCCTCTTGCTGCACAATGTTTATTGTAAAGCACATTTATGCACCAAAATCAATAATGGTAAAACTTTGCATTACTGAAATACTAAGCATTATAACGCCATTATTACTTTTTAATTATAATTTTTAACTACTCCAATAAAAACTAACAGTTAATAAACATTTTTTCTTTATACATTTAAAAAATTAATGTTATGTGCTAATTCAAAAAAATTTTAAATACATTTCGTAGTATTTATAAGATTGTTGCAACATTAACTAGTTCTATATTAAAATGGTATCTACATTAAATGGAATGACACTTTTGACAGTTTCTAAACATTTGGGTACTTTTATTATATATATATATATATATATATATATATATATATATATATATATATATATATATATATATATATATATATATATATATACTGCTTTTTATATTAAAAAACTGCAAATATACTTAGCTAATTTTATTACACTATAACTATTCGCATATAAATAATGTCTGACAATTTAGATGTTTAATTTAAATATAATTTGTTGCTTTTATTACACAAAATTATAAAAACTTGTAGAACATAATTTTAAAAAATGTACATTGTAAAGTTTATTCTTGTATTAAAGAGTGTTATAATAGCATAATAGTGATGGGAAAATAATTTACTGGTTTGTTAGGAATGTTGTAGTTTATTTATCAATTAATGATTTATTTATAATTATGCAATGTGTTTTGAGATACTTTATGTTAAAAATATTGCATTTTTGAAACCATTAAAACAATTATTAAAAAATGTAACATTTTATTATTTTACTAACTAATGTTATTTTATTTTTTTATATGTTGTTACGCTAACTACTTGATTTTTGTAAAATTTTTTACCTCGAATGTTTTGTGGAAACGTATTTTTCGGTAAGTGGTGACAGTAGGATTAGGCTCTGTCTAGCTTTAAGTTTCTAACAATTACGCGGACGTTGTACGATAACTAAATCCAAATACTCGTCAATCGGTGATACTTAGTCCTTAGTTATTTGCCAACGTAGATTGTAATAACAGAAAGCAAACAAAATAAAACCAGTACTTATTCAATCACGTTAAAACACCAATATCATTATTCAAAGTACAGTATTTAAGCTAACAAGTGAACACAACTCCCAAGTCGGTAATTATAATAATCAATAATGTTTCATTAATTGGTTATCATGTTAATGTTGTTGTGTAACTGCTTGGTACAGTACAACTTTTTACTGTCTGTGTATTAATATTTACTATTTTTGGTAAGTAATAACCACACTAGATTTGCGCGGAATAATTTTTGGAATCATTATTAAAACGCACAAATTATTAGTCACCAACCCGATAATGTGTCAAGAACTGTGACAATAACAAAAAAACAAATTTTTATAGTCAGGACTATAGGTCCTGCTAATAATATTTAAAAAAAGTAAACTCAGATTGAATTGAAGTATTTGTAAAAATCATGTTGATTTTAAACAGCTTAAATATTAATTTTATTGCAATTTCTATTGCATAAATAATTTTTTTCACATATAAATGGGCAGAATAGCAAAAATTGGAAAAAAAATTAATTTTCTAAATTAATCACGTTTAAAGTTAAAAATGCCATGTTTAATATAAACAAAATTGAAATTTAGCATTTAAAAAAGAAGTAATTCCAATTTGATTGAATATAAATGTTTTGTACTTTTACATGCATTACATAATATTTTTTATAAAGAAAAGCATTTGATGAATTAAATCGATAGGAAAAACTTCTTTGATGATATGTAATTAACTAGCATATGCAAAATATTTTTTAAAATTCACATAAACATTTACAGAAAAGATTGAATTGTTTATTGGATCATTGAAATTGACCTTTTTCTAAAATTGTTATTTATGTCAGCTGTCAATGGTTTTAAAAATTAGTCAATATTGTGATTTGTAGGAAGGATTTTTAAAAATCTAACTAAATATTTTATGTCTGGAAAAGATTAGAAATGAACCAATCTAGCTAGCCCCAAACTTGGATAATGGAGGGGGGTTTGAGAACACGTTTAGCAACGTGACCTCTGTAAAAAAATCTATATTGTTACTGAAACAATAAGCAGATCCCATTTCAGAAAACAAAAACAACGGCTTAAATGAATAAAGTCACATTTTTCCATCTACCTTAACAATGAGCTCATAAGAAAAACTGACTTCCATCCACTACAGGACAAAAAATTACTTGGTTAGATTTTACGTTTACCGTCCGAACGACCAGCAAAAACGGTTTTGAAATGGTTAATTGGTAATGGGGTAGACCACAGAAAACTTGGCTAACAACTATTAGGAAATATCTAACTGAAATAAGTATTTTATGGGGGATCAAACAAACATGTTCGCAATATGTTTAAATACATGGAATCATTTTGCTGTTCCATATTCTTTTTAAATTATAGGATATTGTTGCTGTTGTTGTTGTTGATGTGTTTGCTCTTAGTGTTATCTTGTCGCCCTATGTTTAGTTTAATGTAAAAGGGCTTATGATAATAATAATAATAATAATAATAATAATAATAATAATAATAATAATAATAATAATAATAATAATAATAATAATAATAATAATAATAATAATAATAATAATAATAATAATAATAATAATAATAATAATAATAATAATAATAATAATAATAATAATAATAATAATAATAATAATAATAATAATAATAATAATAATAATAATAATAATAATAATAATAATAATAATAATAATAATAATAATAATAATAATAATAATAATAATAATAATAATAATAATAATAATAATAATAATAATAATAATAATAATAATAATAATAATAATAATAATAATAATAATAATAATAATAATAATAATAATAATAATAATAATAATAATAATAATAATAATAATAATAATAATAATAATAATAATAATAATGTAATAACTATAATAATAATAATATGATAATAGTAATAATAATTCCAAGATACTTAAACATTTATAATTATAAAAAAGTTAAGAAACAATTAACTTTAAGCATTGATAATCCATATTATTTTAGCATAATTACTTTGTTGAAAAAAAAATAACTTTCAAGTTAAAACAGCAAAAATTGAAAAAATAAGAGTTCACTGACAAGTACCATTTTGGACCCTGTAATTAATTGTTACATCCATTTACTATTTATTAACCTTATTGTTTTAAAAACCAGATTGACGTATTGCAAGATTTTCATTATGCTGCATTTGGATTGAACAAACAAGTACGTGAAAACTCGCTCGAGTTGGTCAGTTTGATCGAAGATCAAGGCGTAACGTGTTTGGACGCTGATAATCCCGACTGTTGGGTTGTCAAAACGCATTCAACCCTCGATCGAATGGGAAGTGTCAAACGCAAACCGGATAGCTCACTCATGCTATCGGATGGCACCAGTCCAAACACACAAACCGAACAACAAACTAACGCTGTCGAACCCAACTGTTTGGCCGAAGCCAACAACAAGCGTTTTGGTCGAATTTATGGTGTTTGTTTGTCGCGCCACCTGAAATCGGCTCAAAGGGGCAAACGCAATCCGAGAGAAGCATTTCGTGAAGATGTCATTAGTTTTTCAAACAAACAACAAGAATCCAAAATTAAAATGAGGTATGTTTAGAAATTTAGTGGTTGTGAATGTATATAATAATAATAATAATAATAATTATTATTATTATTATTATTATTATTATTATTATTACAAAACCCTTCTGCTCTAAAATTATACATAGAGCAATAGGATAACAGGTACAGCAAAAAACAACAACAAAGTCTCACAATTCAAAACCAACATGAGACAATAAAATGTTTACAGGTATTCAAACATTTTACCAAACGTCTTGTTTGATCCCATGAAACATTCATTTCAATTAGATCTTCCAAAATGGTTTTTAGTCAAGTTTTCTGTGGTCTACTAACTCTTCTTTTACTATTTTCAATTGTCTATTACAAAACCGCTTTTTCTAGTCTTTCGGGTGGTAAACGTAGAATTTGACCAAGTATTTTTCTTCGTCTAGTTGCAATAGTGTCATGTAGTAAACGAGAGTTAGTTTTCATCATGATCTCAATGTTAGAGGGCGTGTATGTTGATATAAAGCCCATTACCGACTTAGATTATGCTGACGATGCTGTTCTTTTAGCTGAAAACGAAGATAAGCTGCAGTGTGTATTGGATTTTCTTGTGAAAATTTCCAGTAAATGTGGTCTGAAGATTAATCCCAAAAAACAATCATTATGTCGTCATAAGCTCCTAATGCGAGGATCGTATTAAATGATGCTGTGCTTCCTAATGTAAAGCAGTGTACGTATCTGGGCTTTTTGATTACTTTTGATGGTGGTTCATCTAATGAAGTAGATCATCAAATTTAACTAGCTGCTGCTGCGTCTGAAAAACTTGCTAATCCACTTTGGAGACGATAAAACATCAATCCAAAAACAAAGATGAACATTTTCTCTTCGTTGGTTCGCACAGTGCTTCTGTATGCAGCTGAAACCTGGATTCTTACAGGGTCAGAGATTATGAACTTCAACAAATTTGAGGCAAAATGTGTGAGATATATTTGGCACAACACCCATTTTGCATTATTCGTATCAAGGGATTCGACGAAAATGATCAGTAACAGCCAAATTTGAGATGACCTCTAATTTCAACGTAAATTGTTCTGGTTTTGACACGTTCTTCGTAAAAATCCTGATGCAATTTCACGTTCCGTAACTTTGGTTTGTCCAAATGCTAATTGGAAGAAAAGGAAAGGTGGTCAGAAACGTACTTGGATAAATGCTATTCGGGACGATCTTCACTCTATTTTGGTTAGGACTTTATTTTGGAAAGAATGGGAAAGTCGTTAGACTGATATATCTGTGCACGCCTCCGATAACCGTGAACAGTGGAAAGGAATTATTCGGGATGCTATAAGAACTTGGAACTTTGCCACCAACTTTGATTATTATTATTATTATATTGTTTGAAATGTAAATTTATATAATATGAAAACGTCACAATCTTTATATGACAATAAATTAAAAAAGAATTTATTTACTATTAGTACATATATAACTTATTTTTATTTGCCATTATTTTTTTCCTCAATAATTCATGTTTCGAAATTATATAATCATGTAATTTAATTTATATTTGTATATCTATTTTCATTTTTTTTGTGCAATAAATAATGAGAATTTGTTTTGACAGATTTGTGTTATTATCATTAAAATCTAATATTCGAATTAATTTTTCTTTCGTACCTAATAAATTTTTATGGAAATGTATCTAAAAACGACATTTTAACCCTAAGAGAAAATATTAGCATAGTTGATTTCAATGTGCTTTAAAATCAACTTTATCAGAAAATATATTATTGCCACTAATACTATCTTTCAATGCAAAATCCATTGCTGATAAAATTGATAATTTGCGTTTACTAATTAGTGTAAAAATGTTGACAAAAAATGTTCTGTATTATTTCAACAATCCTGGCTAAAGAAATACATTGATGATGATAACCTTATGTCAAGTGGTAATTCTATAAATAAATAAATTAATCGATGTTTTTACTTTATACTTTTATTTTGTATTGATTTGTTTTTGTTTGATGTTATTTATGTATGTATGAATGGATGTATATGCTAAATGTACCTTTATTGATGCACTAAAGTTTATGTTAATAAATAAACAAACAGATTTTGTTTTTGTGCATTGGTAGAAGTAAAGAGATGTAATAGAATAAATAATTATTAATATAAAAATGTGTCATTAAAAAATAAGTAATTAGTATTTTAACACATTGGATTGGTAGAAATAACGAAATTGCTAAACATGTACCTTAATGAACTGAACCTATTGTACAACTGGTAGTA
Organism: Cardicola forsteri; assembly: GCA_025895645.1. Taxonomy (NCBI): domain Eukaryota; kingdom Metazoa; phylum Platyhelminthes; class Trematoda; order Strigeidida; family Aporocotylidae; genus Cardicola; species Cardicola forsteri. Next base: position 1,166,779 of record JAKXYG010000912.1, on the reverse strand, counting down.
AACGCAGGTCCATCTTTGACTGCAATAAATATCTGTTTTATAAATAGTGGTCACTATGAAATAAACTAAATAATAATAATAATAATAATAATAATAATAATAATAATAATAATAATAATAATAATAATAATAATAATAGTTATTATCATAATTATAATTATAATCATAATTTTAATTATAGTCATAATAATAATCATTATGACAATATCATTGTGGTGTTTGGTAAAAATTATAAGTTTTCTTTTTGTAATATCAAAATTACATTATGTAAATATTGTTGTATCATATAGATGATGATTGTTCAAATAATAATAATATCATATTTATTTTTACTATTGTATTATTGCGTACTTAAGCTTCATTTTTAATTATTATTATTATTATATTAAATCAATTAAAACAATAATTTGGACCTGTCAAAGCAAGAAAGAAATTAAATTTAAACCATTGGGTTCTTTATAATTCAAAATAAAATAATAGAAGACGTAAACTATGTTTTAATTAATTTCGTATATTTTCTACAGTCACAAACAAAATATTTTTCCTATATATATATATATATACATATATACTGAATGTTTTGTTTGTGACTGTAGAGAATATACGAAATTAATTCATTTTATAGTTTACGTCTTCTATTATTTTTATTTGGAAAAATGAAATGTGTATTTTATTTTCTTTATAAATTACTATTATCATTATTATTATCAGTTTAAATACTTTAGTAGAAGTACACTAGACATTATTCAATCAGACAAGTAATTGCAATTATCTGTATTTGTTAAAATAGTTATTAAAAAGAGCAATTTTGTTAACTATAGAGTTATTATTTTAAGTCTATTCGCAGAAAATAAAATTATTCGAGAAATGCTATTCTACTAGACATTTTCAGTTATAAGTAATATTGAAACACATCGTTTTCACTAAAGTACTAGTAACAATTTTAAAACATTTTAATTTTAAAAACATAAATATAGTTAAATATTTCTCCAAAAAAAAAACATTTAAAATAAAACAACGAAATACTTGAATTAATTCCAAACAATTTTGTTGTTACTGCAAAAATAATTTACGGTACATAATTATGTTTCATTCGTTTTTTATTCTAAAAAAATAATAACAATAATTAATTAATTATTTTTTGCAATTATAAATCTATTTGTAACATTTGTACATCGCGTTGGCTGATGCAACCCATACCAATACACACCAAAACAAACAAAATTCGATAATTTGATACTTATTGTATTAACCATGTATTAACCAAATTGATTTTGGATATAAAAGTAGTACTATTGTGTTTTGTTGTGTTCAAACAAAAAAAAACAAATTATTAAATAGCAAATTGTTTCTTCAATTCTTATTTGAAACAACAATTTTGTTTTAAATATCATCATATGCGCCAAATTGTTGATTTTTAGCAAACACTGTTGTAAACAAAACACCGGGGTGGGGCTTACTGATAATTTTTTCTTTGGATTGTAAATATAAATAGCAATGCTTGTAGATGATTCAGAAAGCTTGGCATATGTGTGCTAACTAGGTTGCCTTTAATGTTTGTTTCTAGAAATTGTACAATAATTCTGTAAAAAATATATTGAATATTGTATGTGCATGTATCTCCTCCTTACATAAATGAGTTTCTTATCGATTTTTATTGTAATATATGAAATAGTGTAGAAAATTATTTCAGGTTTGGAAAATTACAACGAATTAAAAATATTATCTCGTTTAAGATAAAAAATAGAATTTTCCTATTTTTGTGTAAAACACACAGTGAATAATATTTATTGATTAAAATTATAATTGATAGGTTTGAATATATATTTTTTAATCGTGAACTGTAAAGTGATTATTTTAATAACTATCTTTTAAAAAATAGATTAATTACAGTTGATTTGAATGTTTTCTATTAACACTCCTAAACAAATTTCTATTGTTTAATTGGCATTTAATTTCGAATGTTTTGCTGTAAAGGTTTTCAGTTCGTTAACAACTGTTGAGGATAAACGAGCGTCTGTAAATAGTTTATAATTATGGAATTAAAACTATATATGATGGGATACTTTTTTATTTTTATATAGATATCTTTTTCTATTGTGTATGTATTGTGTCAAGATAAAAGCAAATGTCAAAAACACACAAATACTAATAATTGTTTTGCTATATATATATATATATATATATATATATCGTTAATACATAGACTTTTTAAATTCTGGTTTACATTATGTAATTAGGTTTTGTAACAAGGTATATATTTTACAATAACTTGAATCTTTTAACAATTAATTAAATAGTTGTTGTTTTGTTCTTATATTTGTAAGCAAAATATATTTAAAATGTGGGAGGCCTTTGAATAAATAGTATTCAAGAGTTTGGCTAGCAATTATTGTAATTACAATACATATAATAATTAAATTAACTGGGATAGGCATGGGTTCAATCCTCACTACCAGTACCAAATGCAGGCCCATAATCGCCATCGCTAAAATATCTACTACTAAAAGATATTTTTTGTAAATAAAACAACTATTATAAATGTTATTGGCAGAGCCATGTATTGATTAATTCCAAGTTCACATAGCATTTCGAATAATCATTCCCCTTCTATTGATTACAGAATGTTACTTCATGTTGTGCTAGATTTAGAGCACAAGTTGATGGAAGGAATAATGCAGATGTTAATTGAGGAGCTGTAGGAAGACTAAACAATGTAGTCCTGTTTCCTGGAGACAAACAATGTCAATCTTCTATCGACTTAGGTCTATGGTAGTATACGCTTGGATCGAAACGGACGATAGTAACCGTACATTCCATGTTTCTAGGCAAAGAGATTGTCGGATGCAAATTGGACATGAGGAGGATAAATAACGTTTTTAGGCTAGAAGAAACGTTTAAAGTAGTAAAAAAAATAATGATTTCACGACGAGAATTTTGACCAAAATATTATTTTCTATTCATTTGTACAGAACGTATTAAAATTTTAAATTTCTTTGACATAATTTACTTGTATGTAAACTGTCTCTTTTTGTAAACATATAACGTCAATATTCTGCATCGCTGCTTATTGATAATTTTTCAATATATAAAATTTAGTTGTCTCATAATTACATGTCACTTTGTAACATTTTAAACATGATCTTTTTTTGCAAACGTTTTTTTGTCCAACTAAAATGATTAGGTCAATTTGTACTTTTTAGAATGTGCACTTGGCGTTTTGCAATACCCCTTTTGTTTGTATTGTATTTATTATGCTATTGTACGTTAAAGATAAACATTTAAAAAATGTTTTACATTGCGAAAAACGGTTAAAACGTACGCCAAGACATTTAAATTAGTGACTTCAGTGGAACGTGTGCAAATTAACTATGTTTTGGCTTTAGCGTGAAAGCCACAAATATTTTGATTCTGTTAAATTAAAATAAGCGGACGTGTAGCGTAGAGTGTCGTGCTGACTAATAAATGCAAATGCAAACGGTGTGTTTTGTTTTGAAGAACATGGAGCAACAGGAATGTTGTATATTATTGTACTTTGATTTTAGGTATAAAAACATTTTCTATATGAAAGATTGGACATTTTTCGACTTTTGCACATTCAATCCTATTTTTGGAAATGTGTTGCTTTTATTTTTCTGTATTTTATTTTTGCATTTTTAAAATTTTATGTTTACTACTTTGATTGTTTTTAAGAAACATTTTTCAGCAGTGGAAATTTTAGCGAATCTGAACGTGGGCCCGCATTTTATTGCCGGTGGTGAGATTTAAACCCATACCTATCCAGGTCCAAATTGAGCGCTGTACCGCTATACCATCCCGGTACAGTATATTAATAGCATATTTTATGTTATTTTATTTTTGAAACAAAGCAAATTTGCCGTATTTGCACTCTAACGCTTATTTTTTTTCAATCAAACCTGGAATTAGCTACTGTTAATTAATGCAGATGTTAATTGGGAAGCTGTAAAAAGATTAAACCATACAGTCTTTTTTCACAGAGACAAGCGAATAAACAAAATTGATAAGATAGTGCATGATTTTTATTACCGGTTTCTTAGAAGTATTTTAAGGATTAACTAGCGCAATCACATTTTAAATGATAAGATCATAAGAAGAACGGTTTTGGAATAGACGATTGAAAATGGTCAAAGAAAGATTGGTTGACCACAGAAACCTTGGCTAAAAACCATTTGGGAAGATTTAATTAAAATGAATGTTTCATCAAATTAAATAAAACGTTTGGCAAAATGTTCAAATACGTGGAAAAAGTTTGTTGTCTTAAGTTCTTTTTGAATTATGGGACTTTGTTGTTGCCTTTTGTTGTAACTGTTGTCCTATTGCCCCATACTTATTTTTAAAGCAAAAGGGTTTTGTAATAATAATAATAATGATGATGATGGTTTTCTATTATTAGGTAAATTTAATTTTAGGCTTGTTTTGTTTAAATATAACCATGTCAACGTTGCAGTGCAAACGTATTTATCATGAATCCTAATTAACTTAGCAACTGTTTAATGTAGATAACACATTTTATAGAAGTCGTATAAAATTTATTTCCTTAGTACAATTTAAACAAAAAATGTTCATTTTATGTTTTACAAAAAAATCAAGTTTGTGATTAGCTTTTTTCGTTAATTCTAAAATGTATGCTATCAGATGTAAACCAAGATTTATGGTTAAATAAAAAATGTCTAACCGTATTTTGTTTTGTTTAAAATGTGCACTGCAAACATCTGTCAGTACAGTATATATCTAGTTATTTTTTAAATTACAGAAACGTTTTTATTTAGTAAATTACCGTTTCGATATATACAATTTTTTGTTTTAGTTATTTGAAAAATATGGTGATTGCATTTCTAAAAGTTTTTAATATTTAAAAATTATATAAAGCAATTACAAAACATAAATCAAATGTACATCTCGTATTTTATAATAAAAAATGACATTAATACAACTACAAAAAATGTTATAAATAAGATAATATGATAAAATTTAAATCGTTTTAAACAATAATTAATAATTTGTAGCGTATTTTTTACAATTTCAAATTGTTCGAAATACATAATCTTGTTTCATTTTGTCAAGTCACTAGATTGATTTAAATTATTGATTTAAATTGCAAAGTATTGGCTGGATATTTAAAAAAAGCACTTCATTGCACACTAGTGTAACTAACCCAAACACAAAAGCAATATGGCAGAGTGTTGCAATTATAAACGGAAATATAGCTGCCGAGCAATCTGATTCGTTGATTTAAAAAACTGATAAATTAACAAGCGTACAAAAATAGATAACCACAAATAAGAAATGTATTTACTGGTTTGACTAAAAAATTAATTATCTTTATTCATTACATGTATGTATATCAGAAAATATATAGTAAATTTGTTCAATTGGTACGAAAAAAATAAAATTCATCTTTTATTTTTAAAAATTAGCCAATTATTTCATTAATTCCACGATAATGTTTAAAATTTTTAAAAGCAATTTATTATTAATTTTAATTTTTTATTTTTGAAATTTAAGTTTTTATATTTAAAATATCAAATATTTGTGTAAAAAATTAGAATACATTTAATAACAATCGTCTTGTAATAAATTACTTAAAATTTGTCATAATTTGAAATAATTTTTAAACCTAGATTGATTAATAAACGTTAAGATTAAAACGTTTAACTACAATTTTGGAGTACATAAATACTAATTTTAAACACTTATGTTTGTTAAAAATTGTACAACTTATTTACTTTCAAAACGTTATTTTATTTTGTACAAATACGAAACGTATAAATGTGAACAAACTTGAGAAATCTAGAGAGAGTGTTTATTTTTATTACTTGTAAGTAGTATAAATGATTAAACTAAAATAAATTTTAATCTTTGTTGAATAACATAGATATGCTCTAACTGAACTGTGTGATACCGAGCAAGAATATTCGAGAGCATTGAAGCAAGTCATTGATCTTTTGGATTCGCTCAATGGTCAATTTCTTTTGTCCGTCTCTGGAGAAGTAGACAAAACAATTCCATTTGATTCTACTGTTGATCGTCTTATTAACTCGATGCGCGAATATTTAATTAAAATTGCTGATTTTACAAGTCAGCTATTAAGCAAATTGCCGTCATACAACTTTGAACCTACCAAATCATCAGAATGTTTTATAAATAACGTAAGTATACGTGTTGTTATGCATACCTTGAAAGCAATCATTGGCACATATTAGCGTGGGGACAGGTTGGATTGTTTTATTTAGTTTTCATGGATTTGGTGGTTACGGCAAAAAATTTTAGACACGTACAGTATCCAAAACGGAAACTCGGCATTAAGTGGTTTGTGAATGTAATTAAAACGTATTTTTATCCAGATATAAATATTGCGCTTTAGTAATAGCATATTTTAAAAGCTACTTTTATATAAACGTGGATAATAAGTTGAAGTTACATAATTTTGATAATAATTAGCCCATTATTATTTGGTGAGCATAATTTCATTAAAAATGGACAATGGGTAATCATTAAAATTGATGCACATTCAACTTTTACCTAATTGTCATGTCATAATGTTTATCAAAATAATCATGTGAATATTTCAATCCCTATAAATAAAAGTCTAAAAATTTTTTAAAATTCTAAATAAAAATTTAAAAACAAATCGAATTGTTTATTATTTACGTTTAACCTTGAAACTTTGCTCATTCGCTCATTTTGTTTCTGATTGTATCGTAAGTGAAATGATCAATAGTGATAAAAAATGTTTTCATTTTACCGAAAATGATCATTGTGTCATCAAATAATTAAAAAAGAAAGGATTTTCATCAAAACAATTGGCGAATTTATACAGAGTTAACCTTTGAACAATTTATCGGATTATTAATAATTAAAAACCGCGAAATTGTGATAATGATGGAAGAAAACGTATAACAACTTTTATGAATGATCAGAAAATTATTATAGAATTTTAAAAATTATAATAAACTTATTTCGGAAACTAAAAGAAGTGGTTTAAATGATGTTACGTATTCAACGATCAGAAACAAATCAAATTAATTTGGTTTAACACTTAAATCACCAAAAGTTAAACCATTTACTACTAAAATACAAAAAATGATAGATTAACCTTTTGTAAACCTTGGAGTAAACGACACCTTTGTTATTAGTGTTCCGCATACTTAGCTGATAAAACAGTGATTCGGGACGAACCATTTGACTTCAAAAACAAAGTGTTGTGCTAGTCGAGTTTTCAAAAACATTTACTCTCGGTTGTTAGAAAGAAAGCTCATCCTGGACAAGTGATGTGTTGGTTTGGTATTAAGTATCATCCACCTATCAAATAGAAAATTATATGTGATACCTTGAATGGTGAAATATTTGTTTCAGTTATGAAGAATATTTTTCATTATGAAATGCAGCACAATCACACCAGGGTTACTACTAGTTTTCAGGACAATGCTCTATGTCATGCGTCCAAGAAGGTAGCGTCATATTAAACTATGTTCACTTTATTTGTTCTATATTGACATTTAGACGGTAGAGAAGCTAAAATCGAAATAGCTTTCTTTCACTTAATTACCACCTAACAGCCCGAACATCAATGTTATTGAAAATATTTTCAGTATGCTAAAGCGCAACATTAATAACCATACTGAAATTGAGGATTTATATAAACGCATTTGTTGTTCCATATGAGATGAAACAAGAATATATCACCACTCTCATTGACAGCATTTCAAAACGCCTAGATCAGGTTGTTCAAAAGAAAGGCGATCACATACATTATTAATTTTTTTTAGCTTTGTAATATCTTTAATTATTTGGTAACTGAAAAATTGCATGTGATCTGTATTTTTATTAATATTTGACGTTATAAATCATATTAATCGTTTTACTCAAAGTTCAATGTTGCATGAGTTAAAATTTTATGCAATTGTTTATTACTTACAGTATATATGTATATAGGTAGTTATTCTTTTATTAAATTATTATACAGCATTGTATATTTTATAATTGAAGTAACGTTTCTATTGTACGTTCTGTAGTTGCTAGAGATGTTTTAGTTAAATAATCACATTTTTTGGGTAATTGTTGTGTTAGCTATATATATATATATATATATATAGCTATTGCTGGCATTCAATATTCTTACAAACTATACTATCACCAACACCTCAACATTTAATCCTTCTCGTGATTCCATTTCTCTGTGATTTTACACAAAAATTAGAAATTCAACTAATAATTGATTAGCATCGTATTTAATAAATAATTTATACATGCTAATTATTTAGTAAATTTAATTTTGTTAAAATAAACCAACATATTGTTGGCCTAATATGATTCCCTCAATACAAAATGTAATTATTTTTACTTTAAACACATTTTAAATAAATTTTACTTTATTTTTTTAATTAAAAAATATTATAAAAATAACATTTTAAAATTATTATATTTGAACAAACCAACTGTAATAATAGTTTATTTATTAAATATGTTTATACACTAATGAAATTAATGCGTTTTCTTCCATTATTGCATAATCAACAATTGTAGTCTGAAAAATGGCAAAATTATACAATTTATTTAATTCATTTGAACGACTTAATGAAACATCTTGAAAATCTTTTTGGCTCAACCGCTGATGCTCGTTTTGGCCAAAAATCCTCCAGTATTTCTCTAAGCAACGCCGATTCAACCGAGGCTACAGAAACAACAACGGCGTCTGGTTTGATGATTAAACGATTGTTGGAAAGTGCTCATACTCCGCTCAATCGTCTCAATGAATATGTGTGCTTGTTGAAAGACATTGCACGCTACGTGGCACGTGAAGGATCGAATACGGAGAGTTTGGAATTGGCCATGATGAAAGTTGCTCAGTCACAAAGACGTGCTGAAGAATTTGTCAACTTTTGGGCACCGAATCAAATAGATGTAACTGATATTTGTGATAGTGAAGTGCTTCGATTGGAAGCGCCAACAAATTATGTCATACCGTCGGCGCTGATTCGTCTTGTAAGTTTTGGCTATTCTCCTTTTAAAATTACTTTGTTTAGTTTTAAATTGAAAAAAAGATATAAAGTTGTAGGTAATCACCGTGTGTATTGTACTATAAACACCAGATAATGCAAATTATAAAAACTATATTAATAGAGTAGTTTGAAGAAAACAAATAAATATAAGTACGTGAAAAAGAAAAATATTAAAATAGTAATTTACGGTGAACATGGGTTCGAATTTTGCTACCAGCACCAAATGTGGTTCCACGTTCGGCTTTGCTACAATGTCCACTGCTGAAAAATGCGTTTCTCGTAAAACATTCAAAGTAGAAAAAAAAAATAACAGGGCTTTCTATTTGTCAATAGTTGAAACAAACATAATTTCTAAAGGTCAAATAACAAAACATTAATGGTTACTTAATAATAAATGTTTTGTGTAAAAACAATAATTGGGACTTTTTTTAATAGAATATGTAAATACAAATTTGCCATTTACATTGTGATCTAAATTTTAATTTTAAGTACGCTGATACGGAAAATCTCGGTCGTAAGATATAGAAAAGTTAAGATTAAAAACCCTTTGAAATAAACATATCAAATATGAAATATTTAAAAACATTTAAAATAAAAATGGGAATTTTTTTACAAATTTTAATTTTTAAATTAAGTGTAGTAACTTACAATTTGTGACCATTGAGCTGCGAAAATGGAAGCACTGTAATACTTTGTAGCATCTTGCTCTAGTTACTTATCTTAGACATATGTAACTGTTACTAATACATACCTTAGATAATGCTTTAGCATTACACATCAAGTAACATTATTCACAAAAATAATTAAATTAATAATCAAAAATAATAAAATTTTTTATATGAATTCTTGACTGAATAGCTACCTATTGTAAACAATATATTACTAAATAAATCAATATTATTAAACTATAGCAGATAAGATTTTAATTTTATAACCTACACACTTAAATCTCTTTCTTTTGCCTGTAAAAACAGTATAATCAGATTTTATGATTCAACCGTTTAAGTAGATTAGAAAGTAGATTTGGGTGTCAGGATCTATTAGAAATGGATACCATATGAGAGTATTTTGTAAGTAGTTGGAGCTTATCTCCACATGAATCATATTTGAATACATATTGTTTATTTTAAAAAAAAACAATAAGTGTTATTTAAACAAAATTTGTAAGCAATTGCTTGAGTTATAATATTAGCAACAACAAATACTTGTTTTCAAAAATTAAAAAATCTAGATTATTTAAAAAAATGTTTAAATTTTTTAATTTAAAATAAAACTTAAACTAATAACTAGGTTAATATAGCCATACCGTTTTATTTATTATCATTTATTTAAAATTACTTTGCATGGAGCAAGTACATTCCATTTTGGCTTTAAAAATCGTGTATATCAAAGATTGAAATTCTATTCGAATTTTGCTAAACCCTGTCATTGGAATTAGGATTCCATATTTTAATTAAATGGCATCTTTTTGTTATTTTTTAGTAACATGCTTTTACAGAAACTGGGTTGCTAACCTCCTTCTTTGTCAACTTAACATGGGTTTGGCGACGGTATCGTTTTTATCGTAGTGAATAAAAAATTAATTTCACAAATTAATCGTATTAAATAACGACCCTTATTTTACAATTTAAAAAATAATATTGTTAAACAATTACATTTAAGAATGTTTGTGAATTTTATTTTAAATGAATTTCAAGAAACACATTGAAACCAATTGCGTTCTAAAATGTAAAGTTACATATTAGCAAAAGAGATTTTTAACTGTTAAAATTATATTAAATTTTTGAATCTTTTTTTCAAAATTGAATGTATTTTAAAATATAAGAAATATTTTAATTACGCAACAGTGTAACATTTCTTTATACTTTTCGGAAATGCGCACAATTCATTTTAAGTGTGAAATATTTTGTAGTTATAATTTGAAATATTGCCAGTGCAATTTAAAAACTTAATTTAGGCATTAAATATTGAAAAATAAAAAACGATAACAATTTTATTAAATAGTTTAACAACTGTCGAGTGTTTACATTATTAATTATTACCTTTGTTTTTGCATTAACCGCTTTTTGATGTTAAATAATATTCAACTTTTTAGACCGACTTGGCAATTAATCAATGTCAAACCCTGGAAATAAATCCAAGTTTAACAAAAAACGGACGTCTTGTATTACTTTCGGAATGTTTAATATTTTTCAAACTTTTGAATAATAATAATAACAATATATCCCAGTGGACTCCCAATTGGATAGCAAATGTAAGTAATTAATATTTTAATATTTTACCATATTACTACTGATAAATAAATAAGTAGGTAAATGGTTTATTTTTATTTTTATTAGGTTAAAGATTTACGAATGGGTGAATCGGGTCCAGCTAATGATGACCATCCGTGGTTTGAGTTGTGGTCGATAGTCGAAGATGGTCCAATTAAAACGGTAATACGAGTGTTTTGCGGCAGTTTAATCAATCGCAATGCCTGGGTTGAAGATCTTAGACACACACTGCAAAGTCTGAGTTAGTTCTATTGTAAAAACCTTTCTAATCAATTATTAATGTGAATAAATATAATGAAATTAATTGATGCGCTTATAATTTAAACGCTTGTTAAATATCACACCTACAAGAAAATTATGATTTTTTAATTTGTGACAGTTTAAAATAATTTAACCGTTGAAGCTGAAATCTCTAGATTAAACTACAATATATATAATATATATATATATATATATATATATAAATATATATATATATATATATATATATATATATATATATATATATATATGTATATATAATGCGACTACAAAAAGCTTTTCTTCAATTACTTTGAATATTATAATCTTTTCTAGGTTTATTATTTAGATGTTTAGAAAGAAACGTTTTTTATCAATTAGATATTATAGAACTGCGAAACGAAAATTTGTATTGCGTGCTGGTAATTGAATCGATTTACTGCTGACTCGATCAACTTAACCACTTGTGAGACTTTATTACTATTGGTCATAAGCCTCTATCAGGCATAACAACTGTAATAATAATTTTACCAACTCATATTGTGATGAATCAAGTTATATAACATTTGAAGCAAATCAATATATACACTGTATCACACTGGCTTTTGTTATAATGTGTGTGTGCGTGTGTATGTGTGGTCATAAGGACATGTAATTAAGACAATAACATAGTGTTGGTTAAAAATCAATACATAAGTGCCAATTAAAAAGAACCAACAATTTCCCCCATCACGTAAATGTTTGATATATAAACAACTATGAATAAATAAAGGCATTTATCTGACTGACAAACACATCTAGCACTTTTCCTTTCACAAATACCCCCAAAGCTTGGAACATAAAATTATTTGTATTATTATTGTAAAATTTAAATGAAAAGCTTGCTGGAATTGATCGTGAATAAATCGAATCAACATCCTTGCAGTTTTTCGTAACACGTTGACTTTTTTTGTGTCAATTATTTCGTTCCATTTTCAGTCAAGTGCACTTGGGAAGAAACGAATGTTTCGCCTGTAACAGTTGAATTGCACATTAAGGCACTAACCAAACCCAAATCTGTTAGTCTTGGAGTGATGGAATTGGTTCTGGTTGGTCAAGAATCGGTTAGCCAATTACCGCCTTCGGAAGAACTGGAAACGTCTCAGACCGAACTTGGAAAAGGAATTTATCAGCCAACAACGGAAACGTACACATTAAATCAGAATGCCAAAAGTAAGTTAGGTACAAAAAAAATTTACATAGTTATGCATGTTTTAGAATAACATCATCCAGTTTGAATATTTTCTTATACGAGTTGTATCAATTGAATGTATTTATATCCTGCATACAACTTAGCTAAATTATAACGATTAGAAAATTTTGTAACTTTTAGTGCATATTTGGTTGCAGATATATGTTTTTTAATTGCTAAATAAAAGGTTTTAATTTTAAATAATTGAACATTTTTTAAATGATCAACTTGGTTGGAAATGTACAAAATGTAGTTGACATTTTTGCAACAAATACTTCGACTAATGTACGTATTTAGCAACCACATAATTTTGAAAAATAATGAAGTTTTTTTATAGAATATACAATAATCTATTATCATAATATATATATATATATATATATATATATATATATATATATATATATATATATATTTCTTAACATAAATTCCTTAACATAAAACACAACGTCAAATATTAAAGAAAATATAAAACGTATCCAATATTTTCAAACAATTTGTTTATTAGAAATGTTATATTAGTATCATCAGATTCACTTAAATAATAAATTTACTAGGTTTTCCAGTCAACCAGGAGCACTGTACAGCTGTTTCATCCTTATTTGGGATTATCAGCAGCGCATACCTTTCAAGTTTTACACACATGAACTTGAACACACGCCCTATCTGGTGTCAGGCCAGCGCCTTAAACCACTGAGCTACGGGTGGATGTCCTTCGACCTGTAAATTTATTATTTATAGTGAATCTGATTAATTCTAATTGCCCAGTGTCCTCAAATGCTGCTACGTTACTACCGGTTTAGCAAGTGAGAGAACCCTTTCACTAGGACTTTACCATATAGGTCCTTGCATACTGCCAGGTGTAATAGCCTATATAGTTTTTTATATTGTTTATTGTTATTAATAAATGTAAATACTTTTTGTAACCACTTAGTTCAGATGCTATCGTATGCCTTGGTTTAAACTAATAATTTCAACGTTAAATATACTCATGGATGATTTCCTTGATTATATTGAAATAAAATTGAACATCAATATTTGAACTATTAAGTACAAAATTTTAATTTAGCCGGTTGTGTTTAAATTTACATTTTTTCTAAACCAAATTAATTTAGATTAAAGCAAAAATTTATCTTTTTAGACGTAACATAATACCAACACTGTTAATTATTGCAAAATTGTGTTACGTTTTAGCGATAGAACTATTATTAAACAACGAATTAAAAATAAAATTGTTTAAACAATTTGATATAATTTTATTTATCACAGCTAATTTATACCAAAGCAAAACATTGTTGTTAAACTTTTTTTGCTGCACAAAATAACGGTTTATTTGTTGACTCTATGAAGTGTCCAATTTTAGTATTCAAAATGTTAATTGTTAATTACTGTTTTATTTATTATTAAACAAAATTCCAAAAACCTAACCAAATGTTTAGTTTAATTTTTTATAAAAGTAAACACTAAATGTTTGCTATTTAACACTGAAAAATTTAACTTTTAGTAATTAAAAAATTAAGCACATTTCCCTTTTTCTTCTTGCCAGCAAATATTTGAATTTTTTATACTGTACAATTTGAAAAAAGTAATTTATTATATTCGTTTTAAATGATATAATAATTTTTTAATAAATAAGAAAGAAAACCTTTTTGTGAAAATTACATTGTTTCATCCTTTTTACACTTCAAAATGCAAAATTATGTTAACATTGTTTTAACAATGTATTCTAAACCTTTATTCTGGTAATTTACATAAATATTCATGTTAAACTTTTTTTTGATAAAAAATTTGTATTGAAGAAGAAATAGTTAATTTTTTACTTGTATCATTTTACAAAAATATATAATTAAACAAACATAATCGTAAGTATAATACAGTCACGTTCGAACATATAAATTTAAAAATCCATTATTATTATTATTATTATTAAAAAACAAACTTAGTGGGTTTTTTAAAAATGAATTATCTTTAAAATACTTGTTTTAATTAATTCTGTCTAGTTCATTTTTATTTATTTATTTTTACTGCTTTGAATATTTTACGGAAAACATGTCTTTCAACAGTGGATATTGTAGTATAGCCAAACGTGAGATCGCATTTGGTGTCGGTAGTGAGAATTGAACCCATACACATCCAGGTTCGAATCGAGCACTGTACCGCTGGACTACCCACTCTTAGCCCATCAATATTGTATATGTATACCGTTAGGTTAGTGTTGGGTTCAATATTTGGCGTATTCAACAAATTACATTTATATAAGTGTTGATTTTAAAATATTACTTTTTAATTGTTTGTACATTTTTAAACAAATGGGTTTTTAGTAAATATAAAGTTAAATATGGGCTACTTTAAACAATTTAATATTACTTTTAGTTCTTAGCATTTATTTCAATGAAAAGTTGACTAAACTTGAACCTTAATTTAGATTTAATATTCTTACAGTTTTTTTGGTTATTTTTTATTGGTTGGGGTAGTCTAGCGGTACAGCGCTCGATTTGAATTTGGGTAAACATGGTTGTGAATCCCACTACTTGCCCACTTTCGGCTTCGCTAAAATGTCCACTGTTGAAAGATGTTTTCTACAAAGAATTCAAATTAGCAAACATAAATAGAAAAAATACATAGAAATAAATAAAATATATGTTTGTTTTTAAAGTACTAGGTTTTCTTTATAATACCTTACAATACCTTACAGATGTTAACTCTGAGGTAAACTTATTTCGTATGTTATCGTCAGTCATAAGCATAAAATTTTAGTATATATAAATATAAATATATATATATACTAAAATTTTATATGTTTGTGACTGACGAGAATATACGAAAAGGAATTTATCTCATAATTTACCTTTTTTAATATTTTATTTGGTATATTTTGGTTGTTTGTGAAATTAATTATTAGCTTATTTTAAATGTGTTTTTTATCACTTATGCAAAAGATTTTCCGCATTTTTGTGATTAAAATTACACTATAAGTAAATGACAAACTTGTATTTATTTACGTACTATGAACTTTAGCTACTAGAATGCGTTTGTCCCATTCTATCAATATTTTGTTTAAAGAGACCACATTATTGTTTTTATACATACACACATATATACACAATTTACTGTGGAGTAACTTCTAAAGTTTTGTTATTTGACCTTTAGATATTTTGATTATTTAAACCGCAGTAGTATATATATATATATATATATATATATATTATTTAAACATATTTAAGGTAAACAACAAATGCTTCAACATATTACATTAATTTTTGTTTCAATTTCATTAATTACTATATGTGCAAAATAAATAAATAAATAATATTAACGTTTATTTGAACTTATCTATAGTTATACAAAAAAATAAAAATGAACAAAATATTGGAAGATAGTAAAATAAAATCAATGACTTAGTCATCACACTTTAAATTACATTATTGTTACCAACAAAAGCAACAAAAGTTGGTTGTTGGGTCACCTTTTCAATAATTCACTATTCGCATTGTATCTCCAATAATCCCTTTTCGGTAATTACGGGTTTCAGAGGCGTGTAGATATATATGAGCCTATCGAATTAGCCATTGTTTTCAAGATAAATTTTCTGCCAAAATAGCGTGAAAATCGACTCCAACAGCATCCATCCAATGACGTTTCTATCCACTCCTCCTTTTCTTCCAATCGGCATTTAAAAAAACCACGGTTACGATACCTGACATTGCAACAGGATTTCTACGTAGTACATATCCAAACCACCGTAATCTTCGTTGTCATAAAGTTACCCATGTTGTAAGATTGTGAAACTGGAGATTATTACGAACTTGGTCAATACTGTTCTTTTTCTTTCCAGCTCCTGATATGGAGGACGTGAAATGGGTGTTCTGCCAAATATATCTGAAACTCTTTGCTTTAAATTTGGATTTGTAAGTATTTTAAGCGTAGCCTACAACAGTCAAACATATGTGACAATTTTCTTGATTAGATAGTAAGTATACACGAATCAAGCGTAAAATGCCATACTACTGTCACTATATTTGAGCTTTTTCTTATGTATTTGCTAAAACACTACCTCGAGATGGTGAATCTAGCGGACTCAAAATTAGATAAGCGTGGCTATAAATCTCATCGCTAGCACAAAATGCAAGTCTTGTTATAGTTTTCTAAATGTCGATTTATTGAAAAGGGGTTCTCTGTAAAACGTTTATTCATTAAAAAATCAAATTAATAAAAGTAAAATATATTAACCTCAACGTTAGTTAAAATTAGAAAACATAAATATTTATTCCAAAATATTAGATTGCTAAATAATAATATTAGATAGTTTTATTTTAACTTAATATTGTAATCTATATTTATTTAAAATTTCAATTAATTAACTATATTTACAAAATAAATTAAACATATATAACAATTTAGATTTGTATATTAATATTATTAGATTAGACGTACAATATTATACTACCAACACTAAATGCGGACTCTTATCTAAGCTTCACTGGATGTCGATTTTCTGAAAAAACGTTTTCTATATATTAAAACATTTAAGTAATAAAAAACTATATATATATAGGGAGAGAGAGAGAGAGAGAATCATTTCAGTAAATAGAAACTTACTCTATTTAAGCCAGAGCGCTGTTACTTAATTATGAATGTGGAAGTGAAGCAATTGTTTAGCAGAATAACAGCAAATTTTACTTTGTTATGTTTTTAGTATGTTTTTAAATAATTGAAAATGTATGCAAGTGTGTGTCGGTAAAGTAGCTACATTGCTACTGTAGTTAAGAAAGGTTTAATCTTACTGAAAGCATTAAAAGGTGAAACAGTTTTTATAATATACTAATAATCTATTTACTGAAAACGTTTCAAATTAATTTTAACTGATTAATTCATCATTGTTTTACACAGACACACACACACACACACACATATATATATATATATATATATATATATATATATATATATGCCGGGGTGGTATAGCGCTCGATTTGGACCTGGGTGGATATAGGTTCAAATCCCATCACCGGTATTAAAATACAGGTTTAAGTTCAGCTTCGCTAAAATGTCTACTGTTGAAAGATCTTTTCCTTAAAATATTGAAAGTAGCAAACAAAATTAAAAATAATGTATATATATATATGCAAAACAATGTTTATTACTTATTATTTGGTTCTATCTTAAACATTGTGTTCTAAGTCTTATTTAAACAACTTATATTTAGTTGCCTAACATTTTATCACTATTAAAAAATGCGCATTTGGTATGCATTTTGTTTATTCAATTAAAATATGTAATTCTATGTATTGTACAATTGAACAAAAACAAAAGTAGTACATTCCATTACATTAGGTTTGTCATTTATTATAAAGGATAAATTAACTAAGCAAATGTTGAAATAGAAAAAAATTGAAAAAAATGTAATTCACAAATGTCAAAACCTTTAACTATGCGTTTTGTTTTATATATCTATATTTTGAATAATTAAGAAATTATAGCAAATGGAAAGAAAATATAAGCATTGTTCTTTTCTATATTATAGCATTTAATTAAACATTTTATGAACAAAACTTATGACAGATTCAAGTCTGTATTACTAATAGTCCAACCTTTAAAAAAAAAATATATATATATATATATTACCAAAGCACAATGGGAAAAACAGATCACAAAATCGCATTTTAATATTAAACCACTACAAAATGTGCATATTAAAAAGGGTTATTTGTTTTCACAATAATTCTTACGATTCAAACTAGTCATTTTTGGATACCTTTATTTCATGTTGTGTTTTACAATTAGGTTTCGTAAAATGTCACGAATAAATTGTCATTATAAATTGTCCTTCTTTATTCATTCCTTTAAGCCCTAATTTACCACAATAATAGCTTTCAGTCGGAAGAAACCATTTCATCCTATCATACTGCTTGTGAACAACCTACCGACGATGATTTTAGTAACAAAGAAGATATGATGTCTATGTCTGTTTTTGGTTAGTGTAAAACATTTTGCTAAACCTATAATATTATTAAAATGGATAGATTGATTATTAAACAAAAATTTAAAACTAATTGTAATAAAAAATATGTACTTATTGTGAAACAGTAGAATTATTATTTATTTAAAATGTATTCTATATTACTGCTAATCTGTATTTCAAATAAACTTTCCAAGATATATATATTAAATAACGATAATGCATGAAAACGTATGGACTTAATGAATGTTGTTTATAATCAGATTGTGTAAAAATTATATATATATATATATATATATATATATATATATATATATATATATAATATATATAAGGTAAAAACATAGAAAGAATTCAATTTTTATATGAAGAGAATTAATTGTTATAAGTTGAAACTGGAACAATTTGTCTAATGAATTTTAAAGCAAAAATATTTTCAGAATAATAATAATGTGCGCCAATAGTTAGTCTAGCGGTACAGGGCTCGATTTGGACCTGAATGGGCATGGGTTCGAATCCCCCCACCGGCACTAAAATGCGGGTCCACGTTCGGCTTCGCTAAAATGTCCATTACTGAAAGATGGTTCCCGTAAAATATTTAAAGTGATAAACATAAAATTAAGAGAAAGTAAAATAATAATAATAATAATAATAATAATAAATAATGTAGTTCATAACTTGTTCAATTATCAATTTTTACTTTAAACAATTTATATATATATATATATATATATATGATAAAACAAAGTTAATTGCATATCAAAAACAAATTTTTAAATTTAATTAGAATCATTCACAACACTAGTTAGTTTACAAAGTTTGCTATCCGAAGATGACCAATCTCTTAGCAATTTCCAACTAAATCCAGAAAGTAAGATTTATTTTGCACGTCTATTGTCACATTCAACAATACTTGTCTCATTTAAAGCATTCACAAAATATCCACTTATTCAAAATTTTTTGTTTACCGTATTTATTTTGAAATAACTAATTTAATAGCATGTCACATTTAGTTTGGAAGTAGTTGTTAAGATTGTAAATTTGAAATTGATGTGATTTGGCGATTAGACTTATATTTATTTTAGCAAAACTTTTAGAGCATGATTTCTGTTCTTGTTTTCTAGTCAACCAAATAATTATTTTATTTATTTTATTTGTTTTTTATTGCTTGAATGTTTGACGGAAAACCTTTTTTTAATGACTAATTTAATTTTTTTACTACTTTAAATGTTTTAAGTGAAACATCTTTTAGCGGTGGCTATTTTAGCAACGCTGAGCGTAGGCCCGTATTCAGTAGCAGCAGTAGGGATTAAACCCATGCCTATCCAGGTTTGAATCAAACGTAGTATCACTAGACTACTCCGGCATTAGATGGAGTCTTTAATACCGGTAGTAAGACTCGAACCTATATCCACTTAACTTTGAGTCTACCTTTTCTACCAATTCTTCCATTACACAAATAAAAACTAAAATATTAATTTAATTTAAAACAAGAAAATAGTTAAACATCTCCAAATGAAATCACAAACATATAAAGTTTATATATATATATATATATATATATATATATATAACAAAATAAACTCAAACACAGGTACACACATTGAGTTACAACCAAGCTAAGTTTAACATAATGACCCAATGGTTTTGTGTACATAGACTAAGTTTCATTGTGTGAGTATAAACAGATTCAAGAATTTTTAAAATATTGGAAGCCTAAAAAGTAGTCAACATTTTAAAACAATTTTTAAAATCAATTTGGTGATTGGTTTGAAGTTGATGACGTGAAAGGGAGGAAATGCATAATTGTACACTACCGTTCAACAACAACAAAAGTTAATGGCAGAGCCACCTCTTCATTAGTTCCAAGTTCGGATGGCATTCCGAATTCCTATGCGACAAGATTGTCGGATGCGAATTCAACTTGGAGGGATAAATAAATTTTGTTGACTACAAGACCGCTTCCTTGCGATGATGCCAGTGTTTACAGGAATTAAATGAAAGACCTTTTCTAGGATTGACGCCGGTTAACGGATCTACAAGCCTGACTGGCTACATATGGTAAATAGACACCTTGAGATATTTTTAAACATCTTGGATGTGTGCTAGCATCCATTTATTGAACGGGAATTTAGTGAAAACCCAGTTATACAGCTGTGCACTTGGTTTCTGCTGCTTGTAAGCACCTACTCCAGGATGCACCACATGGAGGAGGAACAGTCAGGAATATCACCATCATTGGAAATTGAGACTTTATAAGCATTACCCAAATCCTCAGGATTATTAACATCCTAATAATTATAATAATCATAATTATAAGCATAGTTCTAACAATTTACTTTTAATTTTATTGTGTTAAATATAAACATTTTGTAAAGAAGCAGTAAGCACATACTAATTGTACATTATTTATTCCTTTTTTGTTTATTTGTTAAACAGCCCAAGTACCAATTCAATTTAAATCGGAAAAACCAGACGATTTATGCAATTCGAAATTCGAATCTATTACTGTCAATGCTGGCGAACAAATACAGTTTAATGCCACATTCAGTGTAACCGGATTGAAGCCTTACGAAACGGTGTGGCTTAAAGATAACGTACCTGTAAACAAATCGCTGGGTGCTGAAATGATTTTGTCGGATCGCGATACGCGTTTGATCATTTCCAATGCCAATCCCAACGTTCATGGTGGTTCTTATTCGTGCAAATGTCGCTTGTTTGAAGGCATGGAAACGACCGTTCATTTCAATGTAGATATTGTCACAAGAAAAACATCACTAACGAATATTCACGATCAGATACAATTAGATAATGAAGAAATGGCTGAACAAAAAGAAAACAAATATAGTAATCAAGAAGAAGAAGAAGAAAAATTAAAACTTGAAAAAGAAGAAGACAAACGCAAAGAAGAAGAAAACCTCGAGCAAGAGGAAGAAGAACGTAAACAAAAAGACCAAAAAGAAAGGGAAAAACATGAGGAAAAAGAACGTAAGCGAAAAGAGAAAGAACAAAAGGAAGAAGAACTTAAACAGAAAAAACTGGAAGAAAAGGCGAAACAAGAGGAGGAACAACGCAAGCAAAAAGAGCAAGAAGAAAAGGCAAAACAAGAAGAAGAAGAACGTAAACAAAAGGAGCAAGAAGAAAAGGCGAAAGAAGAGGAGGAACAACGTAAACAAAAGGAGCTAAAAGAAAAGGCGAAACAAGAGGAAGAACAACGTAACGAAAAGAGTTAGAAGAAAAAGCGAAACAAGAGGAGGAACAACGCAAACAAAAGGAGCAAGAAGAAAAGGCGAAAGAAGAGGAGGAACAACGTAAACAAAAGGAGCTAGAAGAAAAAGCGAAACAAGAGGAGGAACAACGCAAGCAAAAAGAGCAAGAAGAAAAACAACGTAAACAAAAAGAGCAAGAAAAAAGGCGAAAGAAGAGGAGGAACAACGTAAACAAAAGGAGCTAGAAGAAAAAGCGAAACAAGAAGAAGAACAACATAAACGAAAAGAATTAGAAGAAAAAGCGAAACAAGAGGAGGAACAACGTAAACAAAAGGAGCTAGAAGAAAAGGCGAAAGAAGAGAAGGAACAACGTAAACAAAAGGAGCTAGAAGAAAAGGCGAAACAAGAAGAAGAACAACGTAAACAAAAAGAGTTAGAAGAAAAAGCGAAACAAGAGGAGGGACAACGCAAGCAAAAAGAGCAAGAAGAAAAACAACGTAAACAAAAAGAGCAAGAAGAAAAGGCGAAAGAAAAGGAGGAACAACGTAAACAAAAGGAGCTAGAAGAAAAAGCGAAACAAGAAGAAGAACAACATAAACGAAAAGAATTAGAAGAAAAAGCGAAACAAGAGGAGGAACAACGCAAGCAAAAAAAGCAAGAAGAAAAGGCGAAAGAAGAGGAAGAACAACATAAACGAAAAGAGTTAGAAGAAAAAGCGAAACAAGAGGAAGAACAACGCAAACAAAAAGAGCAAGAAGAAAAGGCGAAAGAAGAGGAGGAACAACGTAAACAAAAGGAGCTAGTAGAAAAGGCGAAACAAGAGGAAGAACAACGTAAACAAAAAGAGTTAGAAGAAAAGGCGAATGAAGAAGGAGAACAGCGTAAACGAGATGAACTAGAAGAGAAAGAAAAAAAAGTGGAAGAACAGCGCAAACAAAAAGAGCAAGAAGAAAAGGCGAAACAAGAGGACAAAGAACGCAAACAAAAAACGGAAAAAGAAAAGGAAAAGCAAAAGGAAGAAGAACTCAAACAAAAAGAGCAAAAAGAAAAGGCGAAACAAGAGGACAAAGAACGCAAACAAAAAACGCAAAAAGAAAAGGAAAAGCAAAAGGAAGAAGAACGCAAACAAAAAGAGCTTGAAAAAAAAGAGAAACAAGAGCAGGAAGAATGCAAACCAAAAGTGCAAAAGGAAAAAGAAAAAATTCAGGCAGAAGAACGCATGCAAAAAGAGCAAGAAGAAGAAAGCAAAAGCAAAGAAACAGGAAACAAACTTCCATGTAAAGTAGAAGAAAATATTAAGCTTGACGAAAAAATAAAACAAGAAGAAGAGTGCAACAGTTTAAAAGAACAGGAAAAAAATAACCAAAAGGAGGAAAAACACAAACGTAAAAAGGAAAAGGAAAAGGCTAAAGTAGAAGATCATGAAAATACCAACGATTTGGAACTTAGTGAAAATAGAAAAAGTAAAAAATCAAAAACAAATAACATACTTGCCAGCAATAACCTTGAAGAAAATGCTTCAGATTTGACTAGTATGGAACAGCATGAAAATGGTGCTGACAAACCGAAAAAGGACAAACGTGATTCCATTAAAGATGGCAAAACAAAATCTAAAACGAAAAAGAAGGACAGTATATCCAAAGATTCGAAAGAGCCTGGCGACAAACAACTCAAAAAAGAAAAGAAAACAAAAGACAAATCGGACGAAACGGAAGTTGGCGACGAAGGTAAAACGAAAAAGAAGGAAAAGAAAAGTAAGGAAAAAAGAAAAAGCATTGTAAACGACGACAATAACAATTTGGATAACAAGAACGATGCATCTTTGCAGTCAACTATGCTGGATCAAAGTAATGATGCCAATGACGAAACAAAGACCAAACAACGCAAATCTTCCGTCGACAAGAAAAGAAAATTGTCAAAGGATAAAGTGGATCAAAACGACCTAACTGATGTTGGGGTTGACGATAAATTGGAAATATGCATAGATGAAGAACGGCAAGACGTGCTGACTTCTCAAACACCGAAACAAATTGACGATGATGCAAGCAAAGTGGAAGAAGACGAACGTGAATGCTTGGATGTATCGAGTGACGCCAAAGTGAAGGTTGACACACCAATTGAACTATCTGATGAACAAAAAGTGGACAGTCGGTATAGAGCAAAATACGAAGTCCGTAAGTTGAAAGTGTGCATTTAAAAAATGTTATTGTATTAGCAATAGAAACAGACAAACAAACAAACGAACAAATGTTTATTTATTTATTTATATAAACTTTAATACATTAATAGCATGTATATGGCGTATATACATATACATGAGATAAAACAAAACAAAGCAATACGAAATAAAAGTACAAAGTAAAAAAACAATTAGATTAATTTACAACTTGTAATGATTTGTATTATAAAGTCTATAATCAAAGTGTTTGGGAGAAGTTAACATATCAATAAGTATAAATCATTTTTGTCTGTTACAGTGGAACTTTGTGTCAGTAAATGGCCTAAGGTTGATGATGTAGGTGTGAATTTAAAGTTTCACTTTTTTACAACATTGGAATTTTAAAAATAAACAATATTATTTACGATTTCAGTCATTTTTACTCAAATATTTGTTTTTATTTAACATCAACATGTTTGCAAAACAGTTTTACTTACATTTTTATTGTACATTTTTTGCATTTCAAATCACAATTTCTTCCATCTTTTTTTGAGGGGTGACTGTTTCTGGTCAGTTTAACTCTATTCGGATTTTGTATCAAACCACTTTAAAGCATTATGACAATTGAATAGTTTAGGCGTAAATATATTTTACTGCCAAATAGCCTTTCTGCTCCAAAACCTTTTCCTTTATCCAGACATGAAACTGCCTCGATCAGTTCGTTTATAATTATCTCTAGGCGGAGTTGCAGTTGCAGCCATTTAAAAATAATATTTCCAACATAAGCTTAATTAGTCATTAACACGAATTAAAAACAACAACTAAGGTCGGGGGTAATTGTTTCCTACTAACTAAGTATTGACATTATGCGGTTACATGATAAGTCATGACTTTTGACTCACAGCAAGCCGAAACTAAATAACCATTAAATTTTCAACTTCAAAATAGAAAAATAGATCAGTCGTTATTTTTTAAATCAGACCTCACGATTGGCTAGATTGGATTACCAGTTGGTCTTGTGTAGCTATGTAAAATTTTTAAGATTGTAAAACTATTGGGTTGTTTTTACCACTTTAAATGTTTTACAGGAAACGCATTTTGAGCGGAACCAAACGTGGGCCTGCATTTGGTATCGATGGAAGGGATCGAACCCATGCCCACTCAGGTCTGAGTCGAGCGCTGTACCACTAAACCATTCCGTAAATGTTTAACACATTTATTACTAAGCCGTTTGGGCGCTTTCATCCTAGTGCTGCATTACGATAATGTAAATCTGTGGTTTAAGTATTGCGTGTTCTTCAAAGATAACATCAGTATCAAACTGTCCAACCATAAGAAACCGAGACAGTGTTTTCAGAAATGTTTCTTATCGCCGTTGCATTCCTTAGAGTATAAACAATCAATATGTAAACAATTATATAATTTCTCTTTTATTTTACTCAACAGTTGAAGTGGATCAACTCGACAGTTTTGACTATTTGCCAACAATTCATCTAACTCCAATCGATTCTACGTCGTCTTTACATCCAATCCAAGTTACCCAAGGATCACCTGTCACACTGACGGCTACTTTCGAATCGAAAGATTTATTATTCGAACCTGACGATTTTATTGTTTTTCTCAATGACAAACAACTCGATATGAAAACTGGTCGCGTACAGCCACAATTAGTCATTGAACAAACGCCAATACAGAACTTTGTGAAATTGTGCTTCGAACATATTGAACCGTCGGACGGTGGAGTGTATTGCATCAAATTGTCCGACCGCGGAATAGAACACGCGCGATCGGTAGAACGCGAGTTGATGGAAGACGACAAAGTTAACGAAGTGGGCAAAAGTGTAAGGCAGTCGGAATTTCCGCGTTTGCAAATCGAACCCAAGCGTGTCAAATTAAACAAAATATTCAAGTCGACGTTCGAACCCGTTCGCGAATGTCAACCGAATTCGACAATTCAACTAACCGTCGAATTGGTTGATTCAACCAGTGTTGACGAATGGGAGTGGACTTTTAATGGCAAGAAAATTGATGTACGTTGCATAAGTATTTGTTGTTAATGATGTTTTGATACATTTTTCGACTTGAAAAGTAAAACGTTATGAATCATAGGGGACAGCAAGTTTGTATATGTGTAAAGGTCATATTTTTTTTAAATGTGCAAAAAATTTGATTTACATACATGTAACACGGTGTTGAATGAATCACCATACTTATTATTCAATGTCTTACAAGGGATAAATGATTTAAATGAATTGAATTGTATAGTAAATGCAGTTAGGATTAGGTTAAGTTATGGCAACAAGCGAAAATTTTACATGTAAACTGATTTTAATGCAAAATGGGTAAAACAGTCTATCTATAAAAGCATCTTCTTAATTATTTAAACTTTGATAATAAACAGTTTTTTTACAAAATGAAGTTTTCTGAATTACATTTCAATCATTTTCAGTGTAGGCATATAACCTGTTAAAATAGAATACTAATAAAATCGACTATGATTATTTTTTAACTTTTTATTCAGCACATTTCTTGAATGTAGTAGAATGTAAGTAGTAGAGAAAACGTAGAAAACAGCCTATATGTATTGCTGGCTATGCTATTTGAACCCATGCTGTTCAGTCAGTAAAGAGTCTGGCACCATAGTACCTTTCGGCATACATACTACATTAGAAGTAACTCTGACAACAATCAAAGTTTATGTAGTTAAAGAAATGTTGTATTCTCCTTTGATTTGTAAAAAAATTGTTGTTTACAAGGTTTATTTGAACACTTAAATCATATATTTTAATTGCATTGAAAAAAGAAAGATTAAAATATCATGCTAACAAACCCACCATTGTCCATTTAAAAACAACAAAAGATCAATTTACAAAAATACACTATAATCGTAGAACAAACCGTTGCAACAAGACAAAATCTGCCTACAGACTATCAAAAGTGATGTCTTAAATAGAGTTCTGCTAAAAAATTTAAACAAATTGCATTCTTGTTACATTTTTAGTTTGATCTACATCAAAATGTTTGTGCCGAGCAGAAAGGAAATAGGATGAGTTTGGTTATTCGTGATTGGACTGCCGATCTTGTGGGATTATTTGGTCTGACAGTACGATGTACCGATGGAAATGTTCAAACGTGTAGCACGCATTTGGTGGCGGAAAAACAAAGAAAGGCACCCAGTGGTTACAGGCTGAGGTTGGATTATGTGCATATTTCCAAATATGTTTTGCATGTTTTCTAATTAAAAAAAAACAATTAACAAGTGGCGTAGCGTAGTATTCATTCAAGTGCCGGGGTGGTCTAGCGGTACAGCGCTTGAATTTGGACCTCGGTGGACATGGGTTCGAATCTCATCGCCGGCACTAAAATGCGGGCCCACGTTTGGCTTCACCAATTGTCCACTGCTGAAAGATGTTTCTCGTAAAACATTCAAAGTAGAAAACATAAAAAAATAAAAATAAATAAACTAAATTAATATATTTGTGATCTAGTGACTTGATGATTGATTTTTGCAACCGGTACTAAATATGGCCTCTTATCTAAAATTTGGATAACACTATTTTGTCTAATTTTTTTTATTTAAAGCAATAAATTGCACACAAAAGTATAATCAAAAATAAGTAACATATCTTTATACAAATTTTAAAATATTTTTTTTAGAAATTAATTATATCGTTTTGTCTTGCTAATACCTCAAATGTAAACACATAATTTAAACATAAATAATTAGTGATATTTGAATTATTTACATATAAACTAATTAGCAAAACAATCTATTTGTTGTTATATTTATAATGTTTTTAACCGATTTTTTATAATTACACAAACGCTGATTTAGGTTTCGTAATTATATTAGATGAGAAACATTTTTAATAATTAATAATCTTACTAAATATGCTTTTATAATTTCTTATTATACAGAAGAAAGTAAATTATAAAAAAACTATAAATTTTATTGTTCATTTATTATTGTTGGTTAGAAATATAATACTGTTAGGTTACCCAAAACAAACAAGCAAAGGATTAGTGTTCAGCTTTTATAATTCGATGTCTACAGACCTTAATTTCAAGTACTTAATTATCTATTATACGTATTTTAAATCACTAAATTACGGTCTCTCGATTGGTTTTGCTAAACTGTCCATTTTCTAAAACATTTTTCTTGTGAAGCATTCAAGTAATAGCATTAATAATACAACTAAAATAATAAACAAATACCTACATTTGCAAATATCTATAGTATCTTACATATCAGTACATATACTGTATTTTACAGTACTTTACAGTATCTGCAAATGTTACACTGTTTATTTGAGTCTTATCTTGTCTAAAAATAAAATGATTAATTGATAAATTGATGTACTATTTAATAAAACAAATTCCCTAAGTATTGCAAGTTTTCATTTTATACTATTAGTTATTCAGACGGCTTGAAACCGCTATTTACCAAACGACTTCAAAATTACGATGTTGATTTGGATGAATTTGTGCGATTAAGTGCTCGTCTGATTGCTGAACCTCCAGCCAGTATTATTTGGTAAATATTATATACATATTTATTAATATTATATATATATATATATATATATATATATGTTAATTGATTGATTACTACTACTTTGAATGTTATACGAAAAGCATTTTTTGCCGTGGACATTTTAGTAAAGCCAAACAAAGGCCCGCCTTTATTATAATCATTGTCAGTTTAGATACACTTCAGTAAAAGCACGTTTAGTATTACGGGATACATATAAATTCTTTGTAGCATTAACATAAGCAACAATACAAAAGGGTACAAAGTTATACAGTAATTACAAGAACAAAATAAAGAAATAAAAACATGATTAAATGAATAAATGCTTTGAATTTTATCAAAAATTAAATATGTATTATGTTTTCGTAGGAAACTGAAACAATGATGCCGCTTATATGTTGAAAATTAAGAACAAAACTCGAAATATGTTATAATTGTACAAGTTTCCTAAATACCTATTGCTGTAAATAGAAGTTCTAAACTCACTGACATAAAGTATACATTTAGTTGTTGGAATATTTACTCGAATAAAAACAAAACGATTTATTCCAACTACGTACAGTTTTCAACTATACATTCATGTTGTTAATACTAACTAAATTGCAATTCTTTGTTATTAGGAAACATAACGATATTGAAGTGATTCCTGACGACAGAATTAAAATTTCTCAAAACGACGTCAATCCATCGCTTACAATTCGTGATGCTCGTTGTGAAGACCGAGGAATTTATACGTGCATTGCCACGAATCCACTGGGACACACCGAAACTACGGCGTTTTTACAAGTTAAAGGTAATAATTATTAAGCTTTGCAAATAACATACTTTTAAATAGTAATAGTTGTGGTTGTAGTCTAGCAATAGTGCGCCCAACTTGAACCTAGGTCGACATGAGTTTAATCTCCATCACCGGCACCAAATGTGGGCCCATGTTTGGTTTTACTGCTGAAAAATGTAAACCGTTTACAGTTGTAAAAATAAAGTATTTAAAAATATAATAGACATTTTGGCATTCAGTTTATAAATGTTGGGCAATTTTATAGGCAACTTAAATGAAGTTAAAATAAAATTCTATAAATCAATCTTCAATACATATTTTTAGAAATGATAATTCTGACCACTAATTCTATTTCATTCTTTTTATTTTATTTTTTTGCTACTTTAAATGTTTTTACTGAAAACATTTTTCACTAGTAGACAATGTAATAAAGCCAAACGTAGATCTTTATTTAGTACTATATCAACTCTGGTTCGAGTCGAGCGCTGTGTCACCAGATCACGCTGGTACAAATTAGGAGTTGATTAGGGCTTGACAGTATTTGACAAAGTATTGAAATGTGTTATCTGATTTTTCTGTCCTAAAATGTGTACATGACCAATATTTAAATGCCATTTTGTTTATTCAAATGTTTTCTATTTTTGGTGTCAAACAATATATTAATTACTTTAAAACATTGTAGTTTTTATAATTACAGCAACCAGCCTATATTTATAATAAACAAAAGTAATTGTAATTTTGAGGAAAGTTTTATATATTTGAACTAATGTAAGAAAAAGTTAGCATATTGTTACAACAATCTTCTACATACTTTAACAGCTTTCATTTTTAACCACAGAAGATAATGTGCTAATATAAATTGTAGAAACAATACCAACCGAAAAAACACTATTTTTATAAAAGCACACATTTTTGCGTGATTCATTATGAAGATAATTGTATCTAAAGCAAATTATATATATATATATATATATATATATATGTCAATACATTTAACACTTTTTATTCAATTATATTTTTCAACGTCTTATAAAATAATAATAATGATTAACTACACATTTCCTCTTCACACATAATACCGTCACGGTTTTGCTTATGTGATTTGTTGCATAGTAAAAGCCGCTGACCAAATGTCAAATACTTGAACTTTTTACCAGCCTCTGTCACTTGCTCAGGGGCTAATATTTGTGCCGTGGTGGTCTAGCGGTACAGCGCTCGAATTTGGACCTCGATGGACATGGGCTCGAATCCCACTACCGGTACTAAAATGCGGGCCCACGTTCGGCTTCCTTAAAATGTCTACTGCTAAAAGATGTTTCTTGTAAAACATTTAAAGTAATAAACATAAAATAAATAAATAAATAAAAATACGGTTGTTTGTGTTGCAAAATTGAAAAGCTTGGAATGTATTTATTAAAAAATGACATTATTAATTATTTTCAGCAAGTTTGAAATGAGTTTAGTTAAATGTACTTTAATCCATGGCGAAATGTTGCGCATTAGGTAATTGTTGTGCAGTTTTTAGAAGTTATGTTCACACAGGTGTGTAAATTTATTCTCTTACTGTTTCTAAACAAATGCGTACATTGAAACTGACTGTAATGGAGTTAGTTTAAAAATAAATTAAATAAATTTCAAAATAATAATAATAATAATTATTATTATTATTATTATTATTATTATTATTATCACTTTTCAAGTTTCACTCTTTTTCAAATATTTACCAAGTTTACTTTAATATTATTTAAAATATTCTCTCTCTCTCTCTCTCTCTCTATATATTTATATATATATATATATATATATATATTTATAAATATATATATATCTATATATATATATATATATATATATATATATATATATATATATATATATATATATATATATATATATATATATATATAACTTATAAATAAACGATAACTTCATTGTAGGCTATTTTGCTTCAAGTGACGATGAAGAATTTAAACACAATCAAATTGAAAAGGTCTATTCAGGTAAGTATGTGAAATGCAATTCTATTTCATTTTTACAATCAAAAATATTGTTGTCATACAATTTCAATTTTTGATCTCCACACTATTCAACGCCAGACATTTAATGTACAATTATATAGAACAATCTTGTTTCCCCAGGCTCTTCAAAGCGAAAGCGGTTTTAAAATAAATAACTCGTTATAAACCACATAAAATAACTATTTATTTTTACTAGTTTTACTGTTTCACTGTTGTTAAATAGTTTAGCAAAAACAAGTATTATCTAAATTGTAGCGCAGTCTCTTAATAGTCTACAGTTTTATTTTTCAAAAATTATAACATTAATTTTTAACAAGTTAAACTGCGAGTAAAGCTCAGATTTGAACTCTAGGTACCCTTGTTTACGGATTAGACTTCTAATTACCAAACTATTTTTACAGTTAGCTAATATGCCAAACCAGCATTCCAGAGTTTAAAGGTTCGAATCTTATTACCGCCATTCTATGTGAGACCTTGTTTACTATTTCTGAGTGTCTACTTGTTGAAAAATGCGTTGCTTATAAAAGATATTTACAACAGCGTACTTGAAAAATATTTATACACATCAATCTTTTGCAACATGTAAAAAATTTGTTTTTCTTTCTATTGGAACCAACATAATAACACATGTCCTAATTATATTTTGTTATTTCATTTCAAGTGATAGTTGCAGTACACAAACGAATCAAATAAAGTTTTAAATATTTAATTGTTTTTAGTATTGTTTTGTTTCACACGAAATATATTCTTATTTACAATGTCAACTACATTCTTTACAGATCTGTCAGTGTCATTCGAAATGGAAACATTTAAATCCAAATTAAGCTAATACAGAGCAATCATTAAAAAAATGAATTAACACATTTTTTTGTAATTTGAAACATAAAGTGAAGAAAACAAGTTGTAGAATATTCATTTATTTTGATGGCTACGAACAAATAACTTTTTTAAAACATGTATCAGATTTAGTAAAAGGCTAGGATGAACAGATAATTCTTAGTGTTATAATTTATTATTACATTGCTAATTTTGTGTAATTTTTTATATAAATCTGTTTTCTATTGCATTTCGAGTAATTGCTTGTCAAAAAACATTTTAATTGTCAATTGATACATTTCTACAGAATAATTTAATAAATAATATTATTTATAATCCGGAACTACATAATATAATTAATAGTTATAATGACATTATTAAATGTAAAAAAACTGCACACTGATTTATAGCACACAATACTAGATATAATGTTAGGTTAAAGTTTGTACAAATAATATTTCATTAAAACATTTTGTAGGTAGTAGGTAAGTGTTCTACTGTGAAAAATGTCCACTTGCTACAAGGTGTTTTTAATCAAACATACTTGCACACTAAGATAAGAAAAAATACTTTATTTGAGGTTTGTATATTTAATTGTACAATTCAGTCATTTGCTGTACATTAAAAACTTATTTACTCATATTTTTGTATAATTTGTGTTTTATATATGCTAGTACTAATTTATTTATCTATAAAAATATAAAACACTCTATTCAAATTATACATACCTCACATCTAGCTCTACCAAGTTGTGTTAACAACGTTGCACTGGCAGAAATCGACGAAGAAGGATTTTCTATTAGTTGGACTCCCAATTCAGACGAATCAGTTACATACAACGTAGAAATTAGCGAAGATGGTGGCCACTGGTGGAAACCGGTATTCAAAAATTTGCAATCCAAAACCGCGCGCATTCTAAACACCGACATATCGCCACTCAAACCCATCCAATTACGAATAGTGCCCGAAAATCAATACGGCCTCGGTTCATCGTCTTGTCCACCACTGCGTATTCCTATTCGCGCTTGTGTGCCCCAAATGCAACCCATTAAGCCTCGGATAGAATTTGAAGAAGCTGCAGCCATCTTGATTTCTTGGAATCCTGCAATTCCATCGTTAAGCAATTATGAATTAGCCAAATTAAATATGGTACATGGGTCTACATCACTGCTAGGTCAAGTCTATTACGCTGTTGAAATTCGCGAAGGTTCGCAATCGCATTGGGAACGTGTAGCAAGCAACTTGCAGTCCTTATTTTATTTGCATCATTTAAATCCGGGCCTAAGTTCAGCTATACGCATTGTAGCAATGAATCAATATGGCGAATCGTGTTCAACGCCCATGACCATCGTCCAACTCGACACGAACAAACTTATTCCCGATATGGATCTGGATGCTCCATGGATTGGAGTTACGCATTACGGACCAAAACCCGAAGTGCGGTTGCTTTGGAAACCGGCTTACATGTCTGACTATTGTGATCAGTGTAAAGACAACTTAAAACCGCACTATTCAATTGAATGGAGACATGGCAAATCATCATCCTGGTTGCAATTGGCTGACGATATTAAAGATGATGATAGTCATCAGAGCGGATTTGTACTTCCATCTAACATTATCGATATGTTGACGAAAGAATATAAACGTGGATCTGATTGTTCAACCAATCAAACAATTGAATTGCGACTGTTTTCATACAACAAATTTGGTCAAACACCTCCGTCAAAAGCGGTGCGAATTAAGGCATCTACCATATTCCGAAATCAGGGGGCGAAAAAACAATTGGACTTTAATGGACTGGAAACACTCGACAGTCAATTGGACAAATTGCCCATTAGAACTGTACCGTTAAATGAAAACAAACGTTTGAACGCAGCCATTGAATCAATTCATCCAAAAGATGGCATTAATTTGAATTGGACTCCATTTTCAAATGCTTCCAAGAATTCGACTTATAGTAGATATCGGATTCAACATTTTTGTCCAAAAGACGATCAAAATTTGGCAAATCCAGTCAATTGGAATGTGACGAAATGTGAAAATGCGCTGATTTATGGTGAAGGATTTTTACTTGATTCGAAGCCAACCAAAAGCGAACAATTTGTGCGCATTTTGGTTCTTGTAGACGACGAATCCAAATATTGGCTCGATACCTATACCATAGTTAAAATTCCTTCAATTGACGAAATGTTGCCTTTACCAGTAACAGGTTTGAGTGCCAAACTTATTCCCAATTGCAACGAACAAAACTCGACGTCGGTAAGACTTTCATGGACTGGAGCATGTGGAACTGGACATGAGATTGTCAAATATCTGGTTGAGTCGCGGTCAACGCTAAGTACGTTAGCACCGTGGCGTCATGTGGCTACTGTAGAAAATTCGGTGGATTTTGTAGATGATAACAAGGCTGAACCAGGATCGCAAATTGTTTACCGTATTACGCCTGTTAATCAGTTTGGCGAAGGAGCGGGTTGTTTGTCGGCCATTGTTAAATTGCCATTCCTTATGTCTCAATTAGAAAGGTCAGTGATTTTATAAATATTTATTCATTGAATTAAAATGTTTTTCTCAATTGTGTTTAGAGGAAGTAAACAATAATAATAATAATAACCTTAATAATCGTAATAATTGTAATAATCGTAATAATGATAATAATGATAATAATAATAATAATAATAATAATAATAATTATAATATTAATAATAATAATAATAATAATAATAATAATAATAATAATAATAATAATAATAATAATAATAATAATAATAATAATAATAATAATAATAATAATAATAATAATAATAATGATAATAATAATAATAATAATAATAATAATAATAATAATAATAATAATAATAATAATAATAATAATAATAATAATAATAATAATAATAATAATAATAATAATAATAATAATAATAATAATAATAATAATAATAATATTACATCTGCTTGTATAAATTCTGACAATTATCTCATGGTGCAATAAAGATCTACTTTTAATTAGAATTGAAAAGACCTAAGTAAATTATAGACAGCTTATTTAATAAATTCCAACTGTAAAAACCAATTTAATGCTGTAATTTAGATGCGTTGAGATTATTCAGAGTCTTTGTATAGTGTAACTGTACCACCTCAATTTTATATAGGCTTTATTGATTTTTAGTTTGCGCCAGATAATGATTAATGGTATATATCATTTTGTAACATAATGTGTAAAACTGCAATAACTTTGTGAACGGAATAAGATAAATAAAACGATAAAATATACAAAGTGTTTTTCAAGCTTTTTAAGATAATAAAATTAATTTTTGCAAGATTATGAGTAATATAAAATTTGGATAATAATTTTTTTCTTTAAAATTAAAACAAATTGATATTGTTTATATCTTTTAAAAAATTATAAACGAAATACCTTATTTATAATTCTAGTCAGTGCTATCTTAACTATTATCTACGTAACTAATAAAACTTTCTTGTTATTAAATCTTTAAAGTTTTAATTAAGTAATAATAATTTAGATGTAATCATAGAAATAAACAATCAACTGGTATATTGTAAACAGTTAACCATTAAAAACTAAATAAAAAAACATTTTGACGAATAATAAATTATAAATGTGCAATGCTGTTAATGAAGAAACTACTTATTCATTGTTAGACTCATATAGCCAACTTATTTTTAAATTTCCAACTCTCAATAATTAACACAGTTTATTTGGTGTTGTTATCAATTAACAGATGCGTTGAAAATATTCGCTTTGTGCTTTTGGGGCCGCAATCAATTCAACTGCGTTGGCGTTTAGGCGATTCCGTAATCGATGCTTTGGGTTTTAAAAAATTACCCAACCAGTCTTCGATCGATACAGAAAATTCGAATGAATTGACAAGTCGGGTCAAACATGTCATTGAAAAAAGGGACGGGTACGCTGGCTCGTGGTATCCGATTTGCGACGATATTTGTGGCAAATTGTCGGAAAAGTTGGTGCTAAACAACTTTTCCTATTTGGACTTGTCCGTATCGTGTCGTATTGTTACGTTTGTCGACGGAATTCGAACGCATCCAAGCAGACATGTAAATATTAATATGAAAACGGGTAAGTAACGTGAGATTATTGTTATTTGGAGCGACAATTTATATTATTTATCTACTTATTGGGTTTTTATCAATTGTTCAAATGTTCGAGTAGGTAGATATTTAAAAAGCGAAATGAGGGCTGGTTGTGGAACTTTCTAAAACATACACACACAGTTTTGAATCTAGCCTTCTACCTATCCTCGTTATTTGGGTACATACTCTATTATAAATGATTTAACGTGTTTACTCTGCCTCTGAAATCGATTTGGGAAGATCTTATCAAATCGAATGTCTCATGGGATCAAACAAAAATTTTAATCAAATGTTCGAACACATGGAATTATTTTGTTGCCCCTTCTTTTTTTAAATTACAGAACTTTGTTGTTTTTCGCTATAACTGCTTTTTATTGTCCCATGCTTATTTTAGAGCGAAATGGTTTTATAATAACAATAATAATAATAATAATAGTAATAATAATAATAATAAATAACAATTTAATCTAATCTAGTACGAAAACAAACTAAAAGTATTTTTTATTTTGCATGAAATATACAATATATATTAATAATGTAAATAATGTGTTAAATGCAACTGCATTTATTATATTAATTCAGTTTACTTAAAATCATATCGTTTCCATTAATAGGGTAGTGAGAAATAACTATGTTGTTAATTTGGACAATTACTAGTAGCTTCCCCACATTGCAGTGTAATTACACCAACTTGTTATCCTTCTTTTGTAACACAAATGGCGATTTGGCTGTGGTATTGTTGTTGTTGTTGTTGTGGTGGTGGTGGTGGTTCTTGATAATGCAAACCTCTTCTGATTTATAGAGCATGTTACAATAGGATGTTTTGATACGGGATCCATTTGGGTTTGTGCACAAGATTTTATTTATTTTCCAAAATGATTCACTTCAAATATCTACACTGAAAAAGTGTGCGACATTTCATTTGTCTATAGGAGCTAACATGTTTGCTTTAAAGAGTTTGTATATCAAAAATAGAAACGTTTTTTGGTTTTTACTTTACAATTTTTATTGGAATTGTGCTTTCAACTTTTACTGTTGATTGCCGAAATGTTGTCTACCTGTTGTTCGTGTAGCAACATGAAGTTTGTACAAAAACAAATCTGCCAACTCTGCAGTCTAAGTCCTATTCTTTTAAACAAAACTTAAGATCTGTTAGGGCGAAGTAGTAATTAGTATTTATTTAAATTTAAATATCGACCAATTTTATCTTGGAGCACAGTTAAATAATGTTAATATACTGATCACTTGTACCAATTGTAATGACCGCATTTTTACTCAAAACATGCTTAACAAGTAGATATTTAGTGTAGTTGAAAGATTATATATGGCTAGTAGGTTGTCAGACCATTTTCATTACTCGGAATTAGTAATGCTTACATTTTAAATTTATTTGTATCTACCTAATTTATCTGTTTAATCCAAACAAAGATAACCTTTAAGTTGATGTTTTGTTTATCAGATCATTGAGTCTAGATTTTAAATCTAGACAGCGTCTCTTGTTGAAACTGAGATAATTTAGTCTTACCATAAAATTCACTAATAAATGTTATTATAAAATTTATTATAAAATTATTACTTTATATATATGTAGGCCATTTAATATTGTTTTGTAAATTCAGTTTTGTATACTTTGTAAATGTTAGAATTCATGGTTCCCGACTACTCGCCATTCAAACCAAAAGTTGATATTTCTTCCATTGAAGAATATTGCATATCTTGGGACGACTTTAACGTGCAACATTTGTACACTACTCATGTCCTGGATTTGACGATTCCTCAAGTATTGCTTAAAGATGTCAAATATGCAGTCGAAGTAAGTGACTGTTGATATAATAATTTTTGTACCGGAGTGAGCATGAGGTTGAATCCCACCACCGACACCATATTCAGGCTTTACTGAAATGTCCACTGTTGAAAGGTATTTCTCGCAAAGCATTTAAAGTAGTAAAAATATAAATTATTTAAATATTTACCAAATTTTTTGTAAACTTTTAATTTATAAAAGGAAATGTGTAGCAACAAGTGCTTATTAAAGTATTTTGAAATTATTGTAATTTTTTTTATAAACTTAAAAGTGTTACTTGCAAGAGTTCGGTTAGACCAAAACCTACAGTAATTAATTAAACTAATGTAAAAATTAATGCATTATAATGTTTTATAGCATTTTATACCAATATAATATTTATCCTACTAATAAAGCTAATTATTATTATTTATTGAAATTAAGAAAGCCACAATTTGTTAAAAAATAAATTCTATTATGATAAATGCCTATTTTTGTATCAGTTTTGTTAAATGGACAAATAAATTTTGTTGTTATTAATGTAAACACTTATTTTGAAATAAAAATATTGTTATTTTGTTTAAATCATTTATTAAATAATATTTTAAGTTAATTAGTTTCATAAAAATGGTTCAGTCAGATTAATTTAATATTTGGATTAGACATAATCAACTTCTTTATTAAACGTTATGCAAATAAATTCTTTTAATGCGTCAAATATTTGCTTTATTTAAAGATAGAGATTGTTTGTTTAGATAAATAAAACGCATGTGTATGGATTTGATGAGGGATATTGTTGTTTTAGTAATAATAATAATAATAATAATAATAATAATATACATACATACATACATACATACCTTTTATTTAACTACAAATGAATATAAATAAAATGATTGGCACTATAAAAAATAATTAAGTATCCATTAGAAATAAGGCATAGATATTTATGTACATAAAATACACA
The DNA here is from genome assembly GCA_025895645.1 of Cardicola forsteri. NCBI lineage: Eukaryota > Metazoa > Platyhelminthes > Trematoda > Strigeidida > Aporocotylidae > Cardicola > Cardicola forsteri. Next base: position 1,127,683 of record JAKXYG010000912.1, on the reverse strand, counting down.
TAAAGATGAATACACAGTTAAAATACAATACAATCACTTAAGTATCATATTAGTTGACAGCCGCTTATTTAGGTTTACAAATAGAATACAAATAGAACATTTCTTTATTGAATAGTGTGGTAAACGTTTGTAGTATAAAATGTGGGATTTTTGTATTAGGCCATTAACATAAAAATGATTTTACCTTGGTATGCAGGCTTTAATGTAATTAAACATAGTCCATGAAAAATAAGGAAGTATTATGTTTCAGTGAATATTGCTATTTGTAAACAAATGTTTGCTACATTATTTACAATAAACTTGTTCGGGCTCTACTACAAGCACTACAGTTCTGTTTTCTAAAAAGTGATTTCATTTAAATAATAAATAGTCTAAACCACAACAGTAATAGAAGTAGCGCGGACGTTTTTTATCAAACAAATTTATCATAATCATCAACATTTTTATCAAAATAAAATCCATTTTATAACTTAATTTGCTTTTCTCAAATTGCTTATATATTTATTTATTATTAAATTTATTAATAAAAATATGATATTTAAGTGATTTATGGAATAATAATAATACTACTAATAATAATAATAATTTGCCAATATTTTGTTCAAAAAATTTTATTTCACATTTAACAAATTTGGAACTTTACAATTTAACGTAACAATGTCAGTTTTTATTTTGAATACATTAAGTGGTCTTTTTAAGACACAGTTTACTTCACCTTGTTCAAATTAGAAAACCAATGCAGAATATGTTGATTGTCACTATGGGTTAGTTAGATAAAAATGTCTTTAAAAGATTAGTATCAGCGTTGCATTAAGGAATGCAAATATTTAATACTTGAACGTCTTAAAGGACATAACTTTAAATTTTTTGAAATAACTTAATTATTCTTATTATTTTACTAATTAAATTCTGTTTACAATTTATTAATTGTCATAAATCTTTTAAAAATATCTTCTATTTTTCATTAATTTGTTGTAGTTAGCTATTTTTATTATATTTCTTTTTTTAATCTAAGCATCTTTCTTAACACTATGTACAATCTATATATAGTGTAGTATTTATTCGTTATTTTATGTAAACGTTTTGTTAACAATACTAAGCTTTTGCAAATGTTATTGTTACTTAAAGGTTCAACCCGAAGGTTCGTCCGATTGGACTCGAATTGCCTCAGAGCTCGAAAGTTGCAGCTTTGTTTGGACAGAGACCAATCCTCTGATTGGATACTATTTTCGAATGATTTCTTCAAATCAATTTGGTTACGGCCATCCAAGCAGGAGTACACATGTGGGTCCACAAGTTGGTAAGCAATTTTTTTACCACTTTCAATGTCTTACGAGAAATATCTTTTAGTAGTGGACATTTTAGCAAAACCGAACGTGGACCCACATTTGATACCCATGGTAGAAATCGAATCCATGCCCACCCATATTCAAGTCGAGCACCGGACCACCCCGCCACATTTGTACAATCTACAACAGTAGTGCAAAAATACTCGATAACAAATGATTTTAAGAACTTGAAAAGTGCTTATAGTTTTAATAATGGCAATACTTTAGACTGTATACTTCTACATGATTTGTTCTAGATATAAATTTAAGCAACTCGAGGATTTAGTGCACAAATGGCATATGTAGTCCTTTGATTTGGTATATAAATGCTTACATGCGAGATAGTTAAAAGGTTTTTCAAAATAATTACATAGTCATTTTAATAAGACAATTCTTTCCGACTAGAAATCAGATGGTTTTAGCAATTTTTGTAAATATAGGCGCAGTTAAAACATGTCATGTTTTTTTAAACATTTTAATTATTGAACTAAAATGTCAGGATATATAATGGGCTTTAATTAACAAAACTTGTTACAAGTTTCGGTTGAGACAGGAGGACGATTAGAGAGCAATGTTAGCAGCCTAGTCTTTCAAACATACTACTAAAGAAACACCAAAAAGTTGCCAATTCGGTAAACTGCAACAATGTAGTAAAAGCCAAACGAAAACTCAATTATCAATGTGCATGAATTTTTAACGATAAAAGTGTATTACTACTTTTACATAAAAGAATCTTGCTATCCCACTGTTTAGCAATAAATAACAATAATAATAGTGCTAAAGTATTCCAGCACTGGTTCAGCGCTCGACTCGAACCTGGGTCGACATGGGGTTCGATTCCCACAAACGGCACCAAACGTGGACCCACGTTTGGCTTGAATAAAATGTCTACTGCTGAAAGATGTTCCTTTGTAAAACATTTAATGTAGTAAAAATATACTAAGTTGTCACCAATCCATTGTTTATTTATTTTACAGTCATTCCTAATTTGGAATTCATACATCCCATTGTCGAAATGCCATCGGAATTGTTAGCCGGTGAATGTTCTCCCGAGTTGTGTTGGCAAGTTCCCCGAGCATACAGTTTGGCCAAAACATTCACGCCCTACACATTTGAAATTCAAATTAAATCTGCCGATCACACGGTGGACGATAGCAACAATGTGTGGCGTGTGTTGCAAAGCGGCTTGAAACGCAATCGGCTGTCGCTCCAGTGTTTGGATCCGTCCAAGTCGTTCTGGTTGCGTGTCGTTGCTGTCACGCCGCTCGGTCGAGGTACACCGAGTCAGCCGGTGTGCAAAATGATCGACTTGAACGAACGTACGTTTTACGACACATTATAGGCTTTTTTGAAATTCATATTGAAGCGATTACAACTTTAATTTTGGTTAACCGATTGTAGATAGAAATAATATTTGAAACAGTTTATAGTGATCATTGGGGAGGAAATAATTAAATATGTATTTCAATACTAGATTTTGAACTATATCTCAAACGTTCAGAATTGTATTGCATAAGATTATTTTTTAACAAAATTTTAAAGAAATATATTATATACAATATAAGCATATATTATATTAAATATAAGAAGTTAATAAAGATTGATAATTGTAAATAAACGATGACTAACTTTCATTAAATAACACTTGATTTGTTTACATGTGCAGAACGGAGTCAACGCAGTGCAACAGTTAACGGAGCTTTGCATGATAGTGCAATGGGTAAGTACATATCATTTTCGACATACAACTGCTTAACCTATGATTTATCTATTTTATTTGCTATAATATATTGCTTCCGCTACGTCGTCATTTGAATATTAATTCCTTTTGCATTTTTTCAATTTTTCAAGGTACTATCTGTATGTAGTGCATAAACCACTTTAACACAGTCTACATTAAATAATTATATTGTTATTATGATTATGATTATGATTACTATTATTGTTATTATTATCATTATTATTATTATTATTATTAAACTATTTTGCTCCAAAATTAAGCATAGGGCAATAAGATACCTGTTACAGCAAAAAAACAATAAAGTTTCATAATTTAAAACAATCATGAATCAACAAAATTTTTCTATGCATTTGGACAATTTGTCAAAGGTTTTGATTGATCTCACGAAACATTCATTTCAATTAGATCTTCCCAAATGGTTTTTAGTCAAATTGTCTGTGGTCTACCAACTTTTATTTTACCATCTTCATTTGTCAATTTCAAGACCATTTTGCTGGTTTATCGAGAGGTAAACGTAGAATTTGACCAAGTAATTCTTTTTGTCTAATTGTAATGTCACATAGTGAAAGAGAATCCGTTTTTTATGATTGTGCCAGGTAACCTTTAAAATACTTCTAAGATACCATCTTATTATATTGTCTATTGTTTTTGTTTACTAAAATAAAAAATTAGTAATATACCGCAATACCAATGCTAATGTTATTTAAAAAATAAACGTACTTTTTAATTTTAATTTAGTACAATACAAAAACGTCGCAAACAATGTGAGTAGAAATATTTTTTTAAATGAATTAAATTTTATTCTATATTTTTAAATCAAGCATCACCTCTATTCACCGAACCTAATCAAAGCGTATTGTATGCTCCCATGTACGGCAGTTTGGATCTCAAATGTGCATTGCAAACTTTTCAAAGAAATTCAGAAATTGCATTTAGTTGGTATTTTAATGATGAAGAATTGGATACAAATTGTGAGTATATAAGAGCAGTTTTAATCTGTAAATGTAAATCACAAATTAAATTGTTTCAGTGTTTTACCATTAACATTATTTCCTTTTCTATTTAAAACTAATAATTTTTAACAAGGATAATTTAAATAAACTATATTTATTACTTGGTAAATTTGACAATTTTAATATAACACATTTAAAAAATCAAATTTAACAAGTCCTTTGTTAATGAACATACGTTTTATTTAGGTATCAAATAAATACTCTCTTTCGACATTTTTCGGTAATTTTCTATGCTTTAATTAATTAATAACAATTGTTATGTATGTGTTTACATGCTATTGTGTCCAGAAATAGAGCTATGCATATTTACAGTTTCATATATGATTGTTATACATTGGCTGTAACATGATTGGATTGGTCAATAATAAATACAAAAGGTTGTATATATTACTTTAAAAACCTTATGTCATATATATATACAGGGTTTAAAATGGTACTTGTCAGTGAACTCTTATTTTTTAATTTGTGCTATTTTAACTTGAAAGTTATATTTTTTTCAACTAAGTAATTATGCTAAAATAATATGGACTATCGATACTTAAAGTTAATTGTGTTTTCACTTTTTTATAATTATAAATAGTTAAGTGTCTTGGAATTTTTGGATAAATTGCATTCAAGTGGGTAAATGGTGATAGTCACACTTAAATATTTTATACATATAAAGCTAAAAACATAAAACGATTACGCAACACACATTTCAAAAAATAATAATTTTGTTTACATAAGTTTATAAGTGTTTACATAACCCAGCACACGTCACTTCATACACTATATATTTTAGTAAAATGTTGATGTGCCTAATATGCTTAAGTGATGTAAGGAAAGTCAATCAATTTCAATATGCTAATTTTGACAGCTCCTATTTTAGCCCCTGTATATATATATATATATATATATATATATATATATATATGCCGGGGTGGTCTAGCGGTACAGCGCTCGAATTCGGATCTCGGTGGACATGGGTTCGAATCCCACCACCGGCACTAAAATGCGGGCCCACGTTTGGCTTCGCTAAAATGTCCACTTCTGAAAGATGTTTTTCGTAAAACATTCAAAGTAGCAAACATTAAAAAAAATTATATATATATATAACTTTATTTTTTTATTTTTGCTGCTTTAAATATTTTATAAGATCTGGTGCCAGTAATGGGGATCAAACCCATATTCACTTTTGTTTGAGTTGACCGCAGTACTGTTAATCACTCCGGCAGTTGTATATTTGTGTGTATTTATAATATATAATATATGCAGATATAATTTAACATCAAAAATACAAAGCGATTAATTGATAATTGTAATTGTAAACTCAAAAGTAGTACATTATCATTATTCTAATTATTGTTTTGGTTTTTCTAATTGGTTAAAGGTGTACATCCAATGATTAATGAAAAATTCTACAGTACAGTGTCGAATACTGGTGATGCAGCTATATTACATTTGAAGAATCTTACTGAAACCGATTTTGGAATTTATGTATGCAAAGCAGTGTGTATGTTTGGTTCGGGTTGCAAAGAATTTCTAGTGAAAATGGCCGGTAATTATTATACTATTATTACCTGTCATTATTATTATTATTATTATTATTATTATTATTATTATTAAATTTTGTAATATACCAAATATATTTTTACTAAAAAAATCACTTTTGAAATCTACAAAATTTAAACCAAATGGTTTGCGTTTTAGATTTAAACATATTCTAAGAATATCATAGTTAGATTTACTATGTACAATAGTAATAAAACAACTGTACAGTACGCTTGGTTGGATCAAACAAAGTGTATCTATTATTTGATGGAGATAACAATTCTAATATAACGCAAATTATAAAAACATGTACCCATAAATATAGCAATAATATTGTTTATTCTACCTACTTTTATATGATACACTTCGAACTCAGACTGATTACGTTTACAGAGATATAACTCAGCTTTTATTCCGGTAAATGGATAAAATCCAGAATACTTAAAATATATTTATATGTAGACATTTTTTATAAAAGACGATACTAACAAAAATCACTTCATGCGGTTACAAAGATACTGTTTAATTATCCAATAACTTGTGTTGCTTTCCTACTTTTGTTGCGTTAAAGGGACTACTTTTACACATGAAACTGTAAAAAGCCAATGTAAATGGTGCTGTACAACAATGCAAATAAACAATAAATAATTATGTCATAATAATGATGACGATATTTCGATGGTTATATATATAATTCTCGTTTTTAATTTTATACTGCCATCTATAAAATAAAAAGTTGAAATGCATTTGTGCACTTTTTATATGCAAATTAAAATAATACTTTAAATGCATATCCCTATTGTCAGACGGTCCGGTATTTTTGGAAGTTCCCACGCCACTCATTTCCGTTAAACTCCATTCGCGATTCGAATTGTTCTGTTTAGTCGACGGAGTGCCAGCACCAACGGTGACTTGGACGATGAATTCAAAACGCATCGTGGAATCGCATCGTACGCGTATTGGACCTTTGGACAACGCATTTGGAGTAAACACGTCTCAATCGAACAATGCAGCTATCAATGCCACATTGTCCGTTGACAATTGCATTTATCAAGATTCCGGATTGTATACGTTGGTTGTCGAAAATATTGCAGGACGTGTTCAAACAAGTTGCGTTGTACACATTGAAGGTATATTGGTGTAATTATTATTACTATTTTGAATATTTTTGGAATATAGATGTCAATTTTATTTTAAATAGGAGGGTTGTTTGTTGAATATTTTATAAGAAAAATAATTTAACAGGTAGGGATTTGAAAAAACCTTAGACGAGTGATTATATAAATATTTATTTAACCTTATTTTTTATTTTTATTTTTACTATTTTAAATGATTTACGGGAAACATATTTTAGCAGTAGACATCTTAGCAAGGAATAATGTCAGCCACATTTAGGGTTGGTGGTGGGGATCGAATTCGAGTTGAGCACTACACCGCTAGACTTCTCGAACCCATCTTTGCACATACAGCTGTCACCCGAGAATGCATAAATGAATGCTTTTTAATTAACAAGCAAATTTTCTCAAGAAACAACTACAAAACGTGTGTTTTTAATAAGTATAGAATTAAATATATTATAATTTTTTTATTAGCGTATTTAATTTTAAATACGTATTTAAAAGAGTCATTTTGAAATCCAGGCTTGACATTGTCTAAAACATTTTCTTTATATCTTAACGTGGTTTCTAAATGTATGTGCACACGTGTTGAACGTTTTTTCAATACTTGAAAAACTACATGTTACATTAAATATTATTTTATAATAAAACAAAACGTTTGGTTTTAAATAATTGAAAATATTTGACTTTTTAGAAATGCCGACACCCCAAACTATTACACCACGTTGGACGAATATTGAAAATCATTATTTTGTACTTCGTCAAATCGAAAGGTACGTAAATACAACTGCATCTAGTGAAACACAAAAATATAAACATTTTAACTGTTGGATGCCAGAAAGAGAATAAGTCAGTAGTTGAAATACTAGTTTCAAGATTAAATAATAGTAGCAGAAGCATTGTTTTCTATTAACGCTTCAATCATTTAACAGACTTTAACAAAAAATTAGTTATTGTGAGTTTTTATTAAATGCTACGCTACATGTATTTTGATTAATAACAATAACAATATGTGTCGGGGTGGTCTAGCCGTACAGCGCTCGACTTGGACATGGTGGATATCGGTTCGAATCTTATCACTGTTGCTAAATGTGGGCCTACGTTTGGCCTCGCCAAAATGTCCACTGCTGAAAGATGTTTCCCGTAAAACATTTAAAGTAGTAAAATTAATTAAAAACATATTAATAAATTTTATTTGTTTAATCAAAAGTAGTTGTTGTTGCTGTTTTAATCTTAAAGTACTTAAAGTGAAATTTCCAATTACAAATAACGATTAATTATCAACAAAAATTGAAATATCCTTAAGTTTAATCAATTTGAATTAGTTTCGAGTTTATGTTATGTTTTTATGCGCCTTTTTATAATCCAATAACATATTGTGCTAGGGTTGTCTGGCGATTTAGCCCCCGACTTGAATCTGGGTGGACATGGGTTCGATTCCCTCCATCGATACTAAATGCGGTCTTGCATTCGGCTTTGCTAAAATGTCTATTGCTGAAAGATGTTTCCCGTTAAAACATTTAAAGTAGTAAAAAAAATTACACGTATTCTATTATTAAGTCGAAATATACTTAATTACCTCCAATAAAAATATTTTGGAATTACAATAGTACAAATGACCACAATAATGAACAGATGCCTTAATTCCTTGTTTGAGTTTGTTAAATGTTTACTAGCTGCACATTGCTTTTTGTATAATCAATTAATAAACAAACACAAAGGAACTGCTAACGCCAGTAACCAAAATTGTTGTGAATTGCTTTATTCTGCAGCATTGTATGTTTTATACCAAATATTTCACCTATCCATTATTCCACAGTGATTCATTTTCCGAAGTCCGATTGTTGATTCACAAAGAAACAAACAAAGAATTTGTGGCTAAGTGCATTAGTCTAGACCAAAACGCAAATCGCATTCAGATAGCGCGCGAATTTGAATGTCTCAATCGTTTGTGTCATTCGAACATTGTTCAACTGCAGGACGTCATTATAAGTGATAATGTTTTCTACTTGATTAGCGAACGGTATGTACTATTTATAATTATTATTATTATTATTATTATTATTATTATTATTATTATTATTATTATTATTATTATTATTATTATTTATTATTATTATTATTATTATTATTATTATAGAACCATTACTCTCTGAAAAGTATGGAGCAATAAGATTAACTCATGTTACTATACTTTAGGTATCTAGCATTGATTAATGATAATAACAATAATAGATAGTGGCAATGCCTCTTCATTAGTTTTCTACGTTCGCATGACATGTTCATTAATTTCCTTTCAGTTTGATCTCACAACCTACCTATTGTTTTTGCAATAATCCCTGGTCCAAAATAGAACAAAGAGAATTTGGAATAGTCTTCATTTAAGTACGTTTTTGACTACCTCTTATTCTCCTCCAATCGGTGGTTTGGCAAGCGATACATAAGATTGCATCAGAATTTCTACGAAGAATGTATTTAAACCAGCAAAATTTTTGTTGGTTGCATTACTAATGACGATAGAATCTGCATATCAAAGATTGGGTTTTCTCGTTATTGAAATCATGTTTTTACCTACTGCCGTAGTTTACTGGCCTGTTATCGGTTCATCGTTCCTTTATTATTATTATTATTATTATTTTACAAAATCCAGGCTGCTGCTGTTTTTTCTGTAACCAGACTAGAGACCGGCTACAACAGAGTTGTATGTAGTATGAAAATGTAACAGTAAAATAAGTAGGATTTCAAAATTCAAACATTTTTAATAATATGTGTTGTAGAAGTATGGCAAAATTAGTTAAATTATACACTAGTAACAATGGGTTTGTTTTTGCTACTATTGCTAAATGCAGGATATTGTTGAACTGTACAAAGTGTCCACTTTCTTAAAAATGTGGCATACAAATGTCAAAGTTGAAATAATGGGAGTTTGAGATATTACATGAAGCCAATAGTTTTTATTGTACCGTATTGTTTTATAAAATTGAATGTTGTATACAATATAAATTCCAGCTGTGTTAAAATACAACTAGGCACAGTAAATGTGGTTTAAATGTGGAAATATTTATGTTTTTTGTCAAAGGTTATTTGCAAAATTAATTAGCAATATAAGTTATGTTTTTTATTAAGTTTACAATATATATTTTTACATTCTGTTTAAAAAAGGCTTTACAATATTGCAAAATATTTTAAACTATTGCAAACTTACATATGTTGATAAATCTAGTTTTAAAAATTAATATTAAAAAGATAAAACTAGTCTATAAATTTGTTACTTTTTTAGTTAGTATAAATTTTAAATAACTATTTTTAGAATTGAAAATGCTATTTTAAAAAATAATAATAATAAAGAAACATTTGTTTAATATTGTTTATTATTGTATTGTGATAAAATTATAATTGTCTTTTAAAACCTTCTGTTAGGCTAACTGGTCCAACTTTGTTAGATGCGACACT